>VRLP01000137.1:0-344723 GCA_009660295.1 Lophius piscatorius
TGTGAATAATATTGGCCCAAGCACAGATCCCTGGGGAACTCCGTGGGTAACTTTACTATGCATGGAGGATTCATTGTTAACAGATACAAACTGAGATCTGCCACATAAATATGACTTAAACCAATGTAATGCAGTGTCTTTGATGCCAATTAGGTTTTCAAGTCTTTGTATTAGAATTTGGTGGTCAATAGTATCAAATGCAGCACTAAGATCCAACAAGACCAGAACAGAGGCCAGTCCCTCATCAGATGCCATTAAAGGTCATTGAAACCATCACAAATTTGAGCTTGAATCAGCTGTTCTACAGGCATGGTACACAGCTGACAAATTATGGCGGTGGACCACGGATGGTCCAAAGCGAGCCATAGATTAACTCAACGATGTTCTCAAAAATAAAGTGACTCATTAATGCAAAATAATGACCACATTTTAATGAATGTCAGGCAGGTGCCTACAGTGAGTCCAGACTGAAATATATTTTACTCATGTTATTCTTAATTTTGTTTTTAATGTATTCATACTTTATGCTCTACATTTCTAAGTGAATTTATTAAATAAATACTAACAACAAAACCAGCTTTTTTTCACATTGAAAAATGATTAGTGTATAAAACACAAGACATGTTCAGAGAGTAAAACACTGGTTACTGGAATAACTGAAGAAGTGAAAGCCTCAACACCAGAGTCATGCCAAAGTCTTTATTTTAATTACCAGGCAAACGATTGATCTTTATACAATAGATTTCCAAAATAAAACATTCAGAGACAAATTTAAACCAGCAGATGGAAACAAATATATTTATGGAAAAGAAAAAAAAAGACAAAAATTTAGAAATCTTTCCCACTGTATTTCAACTTTCAATACAACTCAGAAGGTTGACTTCTCTCCGGCCCATCATAAAGCCCACGACCACTGAGACTACTGACTGTTTACCATCCTCGTTCGATGGAACATTCATTCATTCATGGACATCTCTGCACTCAGATCCAGTCACTCACATTCAGTTCATTTCACAGAGATCAAGGTCGAAGATGCAGTCACCACGTTTTATGGAAACAGGCGATGACCATGTTTGCCGCCACGTTCATGTCATGTGGAGTCCCGGATGACAAACCTGATTCTATACGACATCTGAGGTCATGGATTGGTCCCGATTACCTTTATAAACTGATAAACTGAACGGATTTTTCGTTGTTGATTCGTTTTCCGTAACTGTTAATCCTGTTCAGTGTCGAGAGGGGTTGTAGCCTATCCCAGCTGACATTGGGCGAGAAGGAGGCTACACCTTGGACAAGTCGCCGGTTCATCACAAGGCCCACACATTTAGAGACAGACAACTATTCCCATTCATTCCTTCGGGACATCCAGTCCCCAATCCGCATTTACTGCATGTTTTATGACATGCAGGCTCTGCAAATTTAGGTGTGGGCACAGTGGGATTTGAACACAGTAGCTTCTAGCTGTGTGGCAGCAGCGCTACCCACTGTGCCACTCTTACGCCTATTTTCCCTTGTCAGGGTCATAAAATTATTTCACAGAGAGAATAAGTGCTTTGTTTGTCCAAGCATTGCCAACCCCCAGAAAACATCTAGTTCACGATCATAAAAACAAAAAATTGTCAGATTTAATGAAAAACAAAAATTTGATGATTTAATTTGAACTTCCAATCAGATGTTTCTTGAGTGTTGGAAAGCATTAAAAAAAGAAAACGTCCAAAAAAATACATCATGACGTGTGAGAAGAGACTGTAACCTCCGCCACATGAACAGGTGAAACAGAATAGAGTATATCATTATACATCTCATCTTTCTCATAGATTTGACACTTGACTGGAGATCTTTTCATTACATCATGTCAACCCTTTTATATTGCAGTTTGATGAAACCAGACTGGAGAATTGGCTCCACACTAAACTGAATAAACTCATAACAGTAAACGATGGAAAATTTATTTGTTAGCATTTTTTGAAGCTGGGTTTGCAAAAAAAGGTAAGAAAAGCAGCAGTAAATTAAAATAGATCCTCTATTGTTTCAGCTCCTTGTGACATGAACGCAGCATAAACCCTCCAGTGAAGCCTTCTGTGCACATATGAGAGACGACCATTAAAAAGACGGCTATAAAGTATAGACATCGTATAAACATGATGGCCCGCCATGTCTGTCATACATCATGACAAAAGACCTTTTGCCAGTGATTTATATAACACACCTCGAGAAATAGAGACATGTACACAGAATCTGTAACCCAGACCGACTGTGTCTCAGTAAAATAGATCCAACAGAGTGAGAGTGTGTCTAACAGTTTCTGTGTGTGTAAACTCTACAAAGGTTTTGGCAGCCTGAGTCTTTTGGGACTTTTGCAGAAAGGATACATGGGAGTATCAAAGTGCCGTTTGCTTGATTGTAATTTCCTCCTTGAACCCACCCCACCCCCACCACTTCCTGTGTTTGCCTTGTATGTCATGAGTTTACACTACTTCCCATGTCTCTGTCCGATAATCTCCCGTGTGAAATCAACCATGAACCCCAAAATCCGGTGCTACAGTTTGGCGATATCAGTAGAAATGAGCAGTGTCGGTTTTTAGGGACAGCTAAGAATCCTTTGCAGCAAAAAGCAAAAAAGAGAATCGTAGCTTAAACAATGATATTACTTGATTAAACTGTGCACCATGTGGGGTGATGGGAGTGGACAAACTACACTGAGCATGTGTCAACATATCTTTTTTTCCCAAAGAGGATCTGGAGAGAACGTCCATGTCCAACTGTGCAATATCTGACGTCATTCTGCTGCGTTAACAGCTCACAGTCTTTAGTGTTTGGAGGAAAAGGAACCACTCAGGCGTTTCTTTTTTTTAATTTAGAGGTTAAAGTTTCGTACTTTGTCCAACTCCAGTCTTGGTCCTTGAAAGAGGTAAAAACATTGTGTTACAAGAATCAAAACAACATCCTAAATGGGAGTGATGGTAATTATGACATGATTTCTGCTGGGGTCATCTCTCTGTCTTTATACATGACCAGCCACAAGATTAAAACCAGTTACTAGTTCTAATGTTGTGGCTGATGGATGTCAACAGTTCCTAAACGATAATGATGTTTTCTGTTAAACTGAGATAAAATAAAGACATTCAAACAAACTAAATAATATTATATTGCCAGAAATTCAAAAAATTGTAACGTGAATCAGCCACAACATTAGAACAGGTTACCCGATAAATAATGTGGCTGATAAGTTAAAGTTATGCAATTTTTTTAACTCCAATTAATTGTTTGACCTTATTCTGAAGGCTTTTTTTGCTCCCTATTTGATGATCCACTCCTGACTGTATCATTTCTGCAGGTGTATAATTACACTCAAACCAACATTGGATATGCGATTCTAAAATTAACCTACTTTGTTTACTTCTGTAAATACTGAAACCATTATTTATACTAGAATCTGAGGGAGAGATCTTGATAGTATTTCTACTGACAGCTGCACGACAACCTCACATTCTTTTGAGAAAATTCGGTTACTATTGAATTCATTCAAAGCTTTAGTTTTTTAAATATAATTTGTAATTTACACAAATTACATTCAGTTTAGTAAGTTCAGTGTGAGAATTTTTCCGTTTTAAATTTTCTTTTTGATTAAAGAGAGAAGTAAAGAAAAAAATACAATTACTGCTATTTTTGCCAATTAATCGTAAAGCAAAAAGTAAAGACATGATGCATTTCTGCAATTTCCTGTATGTACAATGTCAAAAGAGGCAATTTGTAATGTATTGCAAACAAAAATTTGCCGCAGTTTCCAACCGAATTATTGACCAAGTGATATTACAGACTTAAGTTGTCACTAAGGCACTTGGATTCAGGCTGTATTAGATGTATTAATTTAAAATAATTATAAGATGATATTTAATTGTATTACTATTACTGCTTGTCAAATATTACTAACACTGTGTCATGCATTACTGCCTAACATTATACTATATCCATTTTCCACCACCCTCTTTATAGTCAGACAAAGAATGACATAGTACACAACAATGGCTGGGAACCATTTCTCTCTGTCCTGTGTTTCCAGATGGATTTTGCTTCACATAACAATGCCCGCTTTATTATGACAAACAGCAGCCAACAAGAAGCCCCTTCTTCTCTACACACTTGGTCTATAACTCTTCATGTGTCTCCATTCAAAATACACATTTATCTCTGAAAGGAAAGCTTTTATCCTGCATTTTCTTTCATATTGCACTGAAATAACCTGGATAAAGTGATCAATGTCGAGACTGTATTTGAGGGAGCTGTGAGAATACAGCACATGCTTTGCATTCCTTAGGAAATGCAATATTCCCAGGAGACCAAATTGAATGCAGCAAATGACAGACCGACTTCTACAACCATAAGAGTCTAGACATTTTACAACCTTGCAATCATAGTTTAAGAGTATAGAGTGGATTTGACACTTAGGTAATAATAATAATAATAATAATAATAATAATAATAATAATAATACATTTAATTTATAATGCACTTTACATTTGGATCAAATCTCAAAATATCAATATCAACATTGCATCAGAAGTGCGGGATAAATGTCTCACCACTATGCTTTTGGTCTGTTCATCAGCAGCCTCCTGCATCAAGCTGGTCAGCTGACTGAGGTACCGCTGGTTCTCCTGCAGCAGACGCGGTGCAGCATCACTGAGGTCACATACAGATCAGTTACTCAGGATTCAATCACATGACACCACCATCACATATACTGTGTATTCAGTGTTTTACTTGGGGGAGTTCATATGCACCAGTCGCTATTCTCGGCTAAACATTGAGCAAGAAACAAGAGTTCTTGTTTGTTAGGGCTGTGAGAATGTAAAATTATTATGATATTTATAATCCATGAAATATTCATCACAGTGCCTTTTTATACTTTAAGATCAACAAAACAAAAAGCAATATTCCCTGGGGATGTGGCTGTCATTTATCCCCGATCAACAGAAACTGATTCAAGCCCAATCTTTGCAAATTGTCAATTAAAGTAAAAATACAACCATTTATGCTGTGACTGGGATTAACACTTAACTTAAATCAGCAGAAGGGTGTCCTTTAATGCCTGATAATGGAAACCTAACTAGTGGCCCAGGTTAAACTTTCTTATGAGACCAAGTCAGCATTAGAAATAAATTAGGTGAATAAAAACATCAATATCAAGAGTAAGTTGTTTGTAGTGCCTCATCCCCGCTACAGGGTAGTGAAAGCAATCACAAGCTGCAAGCTGCTTAAATCTGCCCTCTGAACTCAAGCACTGAACTCTTTTCTAGGCCCTTGCATTAGTGATCATCTGGTCTCACATTTCTTTCCTGTTCAGCTCGTCGCTGCACACCACAGCCTATGGCTGACCATGTGCCAGTGAAAGATATGATACCAATTCAGATTATACTTATTTGCCAAACGTGCGCAATGTTTTAAATAGTATGATGTCAGCTTTCTGGCTCGAGGCAAGACAAATGTTTCAATTAGCTGAGCAGGCGAGACATATCTCCTGTTGTCAGGTCATACAGTAAGGATTTACTCTGTTTACTGAAACATTTTCTTTGCATAGGCCCTTTATGGAATGGGAATGATAGTTGTAGGCACTAGTCTAACGCTTAGGGTTATAACTTGAGGAAAACACATGACAAAAATAAATGTACAGTCTTCACAATTTTTTCTCTGTCAAGTCATTATGGTATATGTGGGTTAATGTCCTTTGAAGATTCCATTTACTCAAATTAATCAAAAATACAGAACCCTGCAGCGGACAGTCCACCTTCTAAACAAAACACTGACATCATGCTGTGAGTTTGCTCTGAATAAATAAATGAAGCAATCAATTAGTTACCTGTCATTTGGCCCAGGCAGGGATGTGAGGGGATGTGGGGAGCTGACAGGTTGAGCTGACTGGGACCACTGAGACACCTGTAGGAGGTTGGACGACTCAGGACTGGCTGCAATTGAGTTCCTTGATGAATTCTGAGCCTGAGAGAGACAGAAAGTGATCATACTGCTAAATGCAGCAATAATAAATAAAGAATGCAGACAGCACATCCTCATCTCGTCTATGTTTATTTGTAATTAAGTTTTAGGAGGTGTCAGGACAGAAATGCACTTTATACATATATATGAACAAAAACTGGAACTAAAATAATAAGCAGTTGATAAACAGAAAATTACTTTAATCAACCCTTTTGACAAATGATGGTTCATATAACGTTGAGCTCAAGCAAAAAAGATAAAATATAACACGTTTGTAGCTCCTGAACAGTGACACCTTAATATCGTCCTTTATCTATGTAGTGGCAAAATGAATCGTTTTTGGGATATGATTCCTGGTTTGGGGAAAACTACCGATGACAATGTCTCTGTTGGCTTTAGGTAATTGTGACATACATTTTTTTTGTTGATATTTTGTTTTCACAGTCAGTATACAGTTGCACCTAAAGAGTCACTTACACAAGCGATCTTCAGTAAATGCCAGAACTCTCTCTGTCTCTTGATCTGCATCTGCATCACCGTGTTGTCTGCGTCCTTTATGCTCTCCAGTGTTTTCTCAATTCGTGGAAACAAGTCAATGATCTTCTGCTTGCTTATCAGAATCTTACTGTTTGGAGGAGAAGAAACAGAGAAAACATTGACTTAAATCATAGAGGAGAAACTGAATTTAGAATTATTGTTCTGAAAGTGATCTCCTTGTCCTTATAGGACAAAACACTTATAGATATTATGGATGTCGGACTCTCACCTAAGGTGGGTGTAGAGGTCTTTGAGGACCTTGTCTTGGTTCTGGACCGTCTGAATGATGGCTTTCACCATCTCAGAGCTATCGCTACTCACATCAGGTTCAGGTGCTGATAAAAGAACAACAGATTAATTACTGAACATACATTTCCCTTTACAAAGATACTCAACTGATTCATCTATTGATTTTTGAAGAAAAATAAACAATTATATCATCATATCCTGAAAACACTGATAAATATATATTTCTTACTTTTGCATTTCATCTTTAGATGCTTGTAGAGCTCAATGGCCTTTTCTTCTCTGCAATAAGATGAGGCAGAAACATTCAATATTTTACAGACTGTATTCTAAAGCGCTGCCAGAGGTACAGTCGACACATCAATGATTTTGGAATAAGAGACTGATTTCTTTTTATTTTGTGGTCTTTTTATCAGCATATTATAAAATATGCATAATCATATTGACCATGCTGGCCTGAGATTTGAATGTTTTTCCCCTTTTTCTGGGGTAACTAATGTTTTTGTCTTGCTACTATTGTTTTGGGAACGGATGAATAGTCATATAGCAGTTATACTATATTTTTCTTTCTCACCATTGTAAGAAAAAAATCCGTACCACTAGAGCACTTTCACCTACATCTAAAATACAATATGTATTAGATAAGACACAGCACAGAACTGGCAAATGCACATTGAACACACTTTAATTCAATTTATCACACATACACCAGGGTGAGTAAGCTTTCACTTTTACACTAACCCTTGTTCATTTGAAAGTGCTCTAATCCTGACTTCATGTAACGCCTTGCTGACCCTGCTCTGGAGTAGAGTTAGCTCAGATTTTTCCCTATCAATCTAACAGAGACATAAGAGGTGGCAGTCTGAAAGGGGGCTCAAATACAGGGAATAGGCACACGCATGGAATGTAAATATTATTCCATGGTTTAATGGTCATTAAACCAAGGGTTAAAGGAATTGCCATGGGAATGACTTTAATCCAACCCCAGGCTTGGGTTTACCCGACGTAAACAATGCGTGTTTGAAAACAGGAAAACAAGTTAGTGGCTCATAGACTAGAGCTTCTTTGCAGCTTTCCACCAAGAGCTTTCTGACTGCCTCTGCATTAAATTTTCAAAACAAATTGAATTTTTTCCCCCAGCTCCTTCTTTTGTGAAAAAATGATCGCAGTGAAAGGGACATGTTGATCTGTTAATGTGTTCAATAAAATCTCACATGGTGTTACGTGCCCTGTGCATGTATGTGTTTGCTGACACCCTGGTCCTGCTCCCTCGGTCTACTTTTTGCAGATTCCACCTTCCTTCTCCTCAGTGAATCTGGGAAGGCTGCACCTAATCGTCTGATTGAGCAGAGGTGAATAAGAAACGAGCTGTGGCTAGTCTCTCTGATCTACAAGGAAGTGTGAAGTGCCGTTTGCTCTCCTGTGATTATATTGTGTTATTTAGAGTTATTGCTATGATTCAAGGGATGGTCATTTGCTCAGTTAGGGTTTCTTTTCTTACCCTTTTCTTACTTTTTGAGTAAAACACATGGTCACAAACATCCCACTATAATCTACAACTATATTACCAGCCAACATTAACACTCACAGCTGCTCCATCTTGTCTCCTTGGCGTCGAGCATATGGGCTCCTCTGAAGTTCCACTATCTCAGAGTGCAGAGCCATGATCTCATCATCCAAATGGCTCACCTCTGCCACCTACAGGGCAACGTAGGAACATACTAGGACTGTCACCAGACTGATTTGCTCAGAGAAACAAAACAGGGAATTAAAAGTTTTTAATCTTTTAGATATTTGTCTTCTAAAACATGCGTTACCTGTGCAAAAGCGGCAGCTCTTTCCTCGTTCTCTTGCCAGGCTTTGAGCATTTTTTCAGATGCTTTGGACAGAGACAGATCATAAACAATTGGCATTAATTTAAATGATGACTTCATTAGTCCAACGTGCAATTGTCCTCCAACAGCACGTCAAGTATTAAAAAACACCAGCGAGTTAAAACTCACATATGCCATAGTGCATCTGATCACTGTATTTTTCCAGGTCATACTGGATACTGCTTTTGAAAAAGTCCAGCTTTGCCTTCAGCTGTTGAGAAAAGCCAAACATGCTGTTCTTACACCTAGTAAGGTTGGTGTTGTAGCGTAGCAGACTCAACCTGAAGGAGAAGGATGGAGACAACAAACAGTAAGAAATGTTTGAAAGGAAAAGAAGCAACACCAAAAGCAGAGGTTCTATTATGCTGTTGAAATGACATGAGTTATGAAACAGCCCATGACTCTATGTGTATCAGACATGGATGTCCAGAACCTCCATTGTGGATAAAGCCTTGAAAATAAAGTTTCATTCTAAGATGGTCCACAGGGGTGATGGCTTATCTTCTGAAGGATTACTTTTGAAAATAATGCATCTTGAATTGATTGGATTTCCAATTATTTCAAGTAAAAGGGCTGTATTGTAATTCATATAGAACTAAGAAGTAAATTTGTACTAAAATTTAAAATAGTTTTTCAAAAATTTTATTGAAATGTTTCTGCAGTGTTCACAGTGTTAAAACAAGTCTCACTGAAATACCTCTTCACACCGAACCAGTTACTTAACGATTACGTGAAACCGAAAATGAAAATAAAATGGGTTTTTTTCATTACTTCATAGTCACCATAAATCAAAATGACATGAATTATGTTAACGACATAATTCAATTCAATAACGAATGGATCGAAAAAAAAACAAACAACATACTTCATGGAATTCCCCATGGAATCAGAAAGTAATGCGCAACATTTTTGACTATTTTATTGACCAAACAACTGACAGATGAATAAGCAAATAATCAACAATGATGAATAATATTGTTGACATTTTAGATTAAGTGTGTTGTTTCCTGCAGCAGACAAATAAAATCTTCTTTAGAAATACTCTTGCAAAAAATAATCTGCTGTAATTGTCCTGATATGGCTACAAATTTAGCATTCTCCTTCTTTGCATGCAATTTTAAATGTAACATGGCGGAGGGTTGACGGATTAAGTTCATCCAGAGGCTTAAAACCCAACAACAGTTGAATTTTGATATTTTACATTGAAGATTTATTCACCACTGTAAAATTTCCTGATATTTCCTTTAACTAAATACAAATACCTGTATTTGCACACACAGATATATGTCATGTGACTCACATAGCTGCCCTCTGTCCTTGAAAAAGCCTGCTGTAGTCGTCCTTCAGGCCGCAAATGTAGCTCACCGCTTCACCCCAAACTTTTTTTAACACAACCAAGGGAAGCTGTGTCTTGGCCTCTTGGACTGTTAAGTTGAAACAGAGAGGAGAGAATTGGTTCTACTGAAACAAAAAAGGTAATTTACCACTAAGGATGATCATGGAAAATAAATAATACCACTTGTTATGGAAATAGCTTAAATACCTAAGAATCTAGATGACACAGAAAGAAGCGTGTTTAAAGATCTGAATACATTAGTGTAACCTTTAATGTGACATATTTAAATAAGCAATCATTTGAATAACCTGACCAATAGTGTTGACTTTATCGGGAAGTTGTCTGGCACTGAAGGGACCGGAGTAGGTGTTGATGCTCTTGTCAAACAGGTAGACTATATAGCTGTCCCATCCTCTCTACACAGGAGAAAAGCAAATCAGCTGTTGAACACAAAAAACTAAAAAATCTCCAGACACACAAACCTTGATCATCACATCTAATAATTATTGTAGATGGAATTGCAAAAAGTTTACGATTTTTACGATTAAGGATTTTTCTTGAAGTATATAAAAGTTTAAGCATGTCCTAACTATGAAAAGATTGGGATAAAATTAAAACAACAATGGAGAGAGAAATAGATTGAAACAAAAAGAACAAATATCCACAACCCCACTCCAAGAGGGGATGTTGCCAATACGTAGCTAGCTCACCCAAAAGCTTGAGAAGATGGAACAGGTATATTTTTCATCATCAGAGCTTTGGATTAAGAAAAAATGTAATGTGTGAAGTTGTATGGTAAAATTATTATACAGCAATCGTAATACCAATTTTTCTCTGTATAACTTGTTGCCCAGAAGCAACTCTGAAATCCATACTACAAAAGAGTCAACCTACCACTCCATCAAGTACACACTGAGCAGCGGGCTTCCTGGGATCCAGTGACACTCCTGTTTCCTGCAGCAGCTCCTGGTTCACGACATCGATCTTTGTCTCAGCCTCAATGCGTTTCTGCAAACTGTGGAGACTTTCATCTGGAGTCAACTGGAAAGAGTGGACCTGAGCTGTGGTCATGTTGAGGATGTGGACAACCTGGAAAGATGCAAGAGATAAGAAATTAGTGCAAAGTACATGTGCTAAAATATTTATTAAAAATAAATAACATTTATTAAAATTTGTTCAACAGAACTGGAGATATTACCCGTATTCAGACCCACCTACTACAAATAAAATATAGTGTCAATTACATACAGTAAACAGTTAAATCAAAAATATTTACAGTATGCCAGGCCTAGTATAACTGGTTTCCATGTTTGAAAAAAAAAAAAAAGGCAACAATCCTGGTAAGGCATCACCAGAATGTAGCATCCATTTTCTAAACGAAAATGCAGTTATGAATGTGAATGTTCATGATTTTCTCAAAGAAGAACATTTACCTGAGAATGAAATGAAGCCTCTCTGATGACAGGAGGGAACCAGGCCAACCCTTGTTTTATCTTATTACTTCATTGTTAATACACTATGAGTTAGAGCCATGTCTCCTGTTAAGTTATTCATATTATTTCAGTAAGGGGTGTGTAAAATGATCCTTGTTTCAATCAAACTGGATGCTTGATTTCCCCCTTTGCAACTGCTACATAATTTTCGTCATAAAATCTGTCCAAATGTAATGTACAAGCATGAGAGTTAACTATGACATGTTTGTCCAAGGATACAAATGCCTCCTCTGCTGGAATAATTCAATCTGATTAAATGTGGATGGAACATAATTTCTATCACAGCTTCAGTGAAGAACTGACAGGAAAATTCCTTTACTTCAAATGTGCCAAAAAAATACAAAAAGCAAATTGAAGAAACCAATGAAATGATATACACATTCACGGCCCTATGCCCCCTAAGTAGAACATAGGATGTGAAAAAGTCATAGTATATTGTGCCTACTGCCTAGTATATTCCTAATTTTAATATAAGTAATATGTAAAATGGAGCAGGCAAATTTCAATACAGCCATTGCCGTTCACCTTTAAAACCTGGCTCCTATTTTACTCACAACACAAATCAATAGGAGATTGATTTGTGTTGTGTTATGCTCACAATGGTTAATATAGCCAAAATACAAAATCAAAATAATGTTATGCATCTGCATGTGTTCACAGCATCAAATGTGAACAACTGCAAAGATTTGAGTCCTGCCATTAATATTTAATATTATTCCTTACATGAAGTTAATTTATAATCGAATCAGTTTACACTATTTTATAAGTTATTACATGGAGTATAGAAAACACATCAAACAACATTTTTGCTTCCATTTTTTGTACTTCCTTGTACTAATGAAGTAGGCTGAAAATCTTAGGTTGAAGGCCCATCAGCTACAGGAGGAAGATGTAAATGCAAAAAGAAGGAGCTCCCCCAGTATCTCACCTTCATGATCAGGATTTGCTCCAGCACCTCGAAGCACAGAGGTTTCTTGGTGTCTGAATTGACTTTTCCACCTCTCTGGATAGGATCCCACTTCAACATCAGCTGCAGCAGGGCCTCCATCGACTCCAGTAATGTCCTATTATAAACCAACAATTAAAATATGCTTTTATGGAGACATATTGATAGAAAACATTGAGTAATGGAAATACTATTGTTTACTATTTTTGTTTAAACGATCATGGCAAAGACATCATTTTTTTCCGTGGAGGAAGAAAACGCAACAATATGAAGTGTGTATTGAGATATACAATATCCTAGCAGTCACAGGGACCTGACCTGCTGAGATTGTTAGGGTAGGGGAGGTGTGTGGAAAACTTGACTTCTCCGTTCAGTTCCTCTACAGCCATAATGTCCTTTGGACCTTTATTCCTCACTTTGCTCGCCCTGTGGATGAGAATGCACAATATAAAGATTTTTTATATGAAGCACAACAGAATAGAAAAGAAACCATTTGAATATTAAACTGGTGGGAAGTCCGGTATGGGTATGTAGCCTCCTGGAGTTAAATACCTGACTCCCCACTAGTCAGTTAGAAATGCTGAAGCCGCATGGATTACAGGTGAAAAGTCTTCAACCTTATAAATAATACAGCTGTTTCTGATTCCACCGTCAAGGATAACCATGATGTGGATGAATCTACAGTTACACAAGTTACAGTATTTACCCAGAGATAAACTTGATGGAAATTAGTCATATTGTAACAAATATTCTACAAGTAACAATAACGCTTGTGTACCGTACTGGATTCAAATACAGTGGCTGGACTGTAAACTAAATTATTTCTCTTTCTTGTCAATTAATTAAAATTCTTTAGTTGCTGTGCTTGGTGAATTTTTCCATTTCTGATATGACTTTATGTGAATGAATGCTTTTCACATGCCACACTTGAAACGCCAGGATTTTCAAAAGGAGAATTTGGTAGGGACTGACTATTAAAAAGCATAACTATGTCACATGGTTAATTTTGGAGTAATTTGATAAAGCTAGAGTATATACTCTGCCACGTTTGCGCAGACAAAAAAATTATGGACCAAACAGATGGAGATACTGATGACAATATCGCCCTGTATGTTACGTTCTTCAATTATTTATGCTGGATATAAAAAACATACATCGGTACGGTTAGTTGTACTGTTAAAATCTGACGGAAATAAGATTATAGCTATGTCACTTACCACTGCACAGGTTGAAGGTTATGCAGGAATGGACGAAAACCACAACTGCATTCAAAAACCATTGTGCCGAAGCTCCAGTAGTCCACAGTAACGATGTATGGTTTATTCTCAAATAGTTCAGGTGCCTGCAGGGATTTCAGAGGGCTGTAATTCAACAGGCTACATTTACTCAGCAAGAACTATGTTATAATTTTCTTTATTTGCCAATTTAGGACGAATGATAAAACAATATTTTACTTTCAATCCAAGTTTTTCAGGTTTTTGGTAAAAGAACGCAGTTTAATGGGTGCTTTTATATAAATTTGATCCTTTCTGAAGGAAGGAAGATGATCAAAGGATTTCAACATATAATTATGCGCTTGATATTACATTAAAACTCAGTGTATCTGAGGGAGAGAAATTATTTTTTGCCAAAAGGCTTACCAGGTACTGAAGCGTGCCAACAAAGGAGGTACACAGACTGCCTTGATCCAGGTCTTTAGCATATCCCAAGTCGATGATCTTGTGAACTAGCTGTAGAGGAGATCGTAAATGTCAGACAGTTTTTCTTTAGGTGTACATTCATACATAAAAAGTACAAAACCACAGAGTGGTAGTTTACCTTTCCATTGATATCTTGCAATACAATGTTCTCAGGTTTAAGGTCTCTATGTATGATTTTGTTCTCGTGTAGATATTGAATCCCAGACCCTAGAGAAGATAACAGTGGTTACTTGAATGATAAGGCTATAAGGGACATGTCGTCTGTACGTTTAAAAAAACAAAACACTGGACTTACCAACGTCATTGAGCAGTGAAAGCACTTCACTCTCTTTCAAACCACAGCAGTTTTCCGGTTTGCTTAACATCTACGACCAATCCAAATAAAAATATTATTATCTGCATAAATCTCAATTGCATGACAAAATCCGTTGTCAGCCTGATATAAGACATTGATTAATGTACTGCTGCACTTACATATTGATCAAATCACTCATTTACAATCAGAACTTCTTTGAAAATACACTGAACTATGTCTCAACAGCCTCCTATTTGTTTTATTAAGGCCATATGTCGATGTGACTGGCAAGCCAAAACTAAAAATGAATTAGTTAATGTTAACACAACTCTCCATAAGTCCTCACCTTCCTCAGGTCTCCCTTGGAGCAGTACTCCATGGCCAACAGCGGAAGATCATTTAAGGCTATGTGCTCCATTTCCTCTGGGACATCTCGGGCTGTCACAACGTTGATGTGATTTAACCTGAGAGAAAGGAGTCAGTTCGATATTACTATTTCATGGTGCCCAAACAGATTTCGCATATCTTTTTTGCTCTGCTACAATGCCTGCAAAATAGCTCAGATATCACATATCATCTGTCTGAATGTCAGCAGTTCCATTTAAGTAACTAATGACTGACTGAGAATACGTTTTTGCTCAATGATAACAGGAGACGGACATGGTACAAATAGTTTGTTAATATACTTAAAATACAGGTTTGTTTATCTATTACTTACTCGTATATCCATTTCTTTGAAATCTTTTTTGCTTTTAATCCATATACATTTATCTTGTTTTCCTTACATTTTCAAAATAAGCTCGTAATTTTGAGTATTTCTTTCTATTTTGCATCACTGCGTGCAATCCTGATCTCAAGACTGATTTAAACCTAAATAGAAGTTACAATAGCATATAGAAAGGGCAACCCTTTCAAGTATTCATCAGTTTGAATCATGCACGGTAGATGTGACAAGATGACAGACACAAAAGATGTAAGATAGAAACAGACAAGAAATATATGCATCAAATTTAACTGTGAAAAAATGGTGAGGTATCAGTGTTTTTCTCTTGCTTTCTACATAATGATTATTGACATTGAAACAGAGGTTGAAATAAAGTCTCTAATAAATGATAGTTATTAATATGCATGAAGCTCTCCTGGATTTACACAAAACAGCCTGCAAAAATGTCCTTCCATTTATAAGTCCATTTATTTTTATTATTAGAATACATTTCAGATTCCTAACTTCACTTTATTTTATTTGTTTAAAGAACTTGTTCACTTATCATACCAGTCTTTTTTCCTTTTTACAAAAGTGGGTGTAAAGATTATATATTTTTAGAAACTCTGACCATGAGGGCATGGCATCTTGAAACTAATATTCTAAATTAATAAACTGTCTGAACAAATTTACAATTTATAATAAAAAAGGAGTCACTTTTTCATGATCTGGATTTCTCTGCTCCATCTGTCCTTATTCCTTGGTGTGAGCTCTAGACGACACATTTTGACTGCTAATTTTTCATTTGTCACCTACAAAAAAGAAAAGAGAAAAACCATTATTCTACCAAGAATATCACAAAAATAAAACATGTGTGAATTGTAAGAGGTCCAATGCCTTAATAAAATATATCTTCATCTATCCCAGTGGGGAATGCATTTGGGAAATATTCCAGCAATAATACTATTTTCATTTAGCATGGTGTCTTATTTTACAGTTGAGGTCCATCGTCATGTGTTTAGAATTATATGGCTCTAGACTCACATGGTGCTGATAGAGGTAAACATGGGCAAAACCGCCCGTGCCCAGCCTCTCTTTAAGCTCCCAGTCTCCGCAGTTCTGGTTCTGCCTGAATGGAGGCTTCTCCATTGTTGTACGCAATCTGTACACATGTGTAGAAATAAGGTTCATATAATTGCGAAAAAAAAACCAGATATTGAAATAAATTTCATCCCCTAAATCGATTGCGATCCTTGAGTAAAGGAAACAACCTCATAAACATGGGAGCGACTACATCCTGGTTCATCTGCCAGGCTAACGTCTCATTACATCAACACTTGCACATGACCAATGTCATACTATCATATCACGACCTGTCAGATCTGATAAACCATGATAAATTAGTCGGAGTAGCAGAAATGCACTCTACTTATATGATGGAAACTGTTAATAAGCTAGCTAACGTCATGTTAGCTTACATCTTGTTAACGCTACATCAACAGCTTAGCCAACATATAGACGTAGCCCATCGCTAGCTTCTGGCATAAGGAAATAACACATGCGACGGTAGTTGAGTTACATTTAAATAGATGTTTTCATGTCATACAGCTGCTAAAGCGAGCTCAGCACTTACTTTGGATTTCTATCAAAGTGTCATGAGGCGGTTATGGTAGAAATTGGTGCAGTCTTGTTGTTTTCAGGTCAATGCAGCACTGTGAGAATGTGTACTTTCCTCGTGACGTCATAACAAACCCCGGCTGTGTGTCCAAATAACGAAACCGGGTTGCGTTCACTAACACAACGCCCGCTGAGTTTATCTTACGCCAAAGGTGTTTACAAGCAATTGATGAACGAAATTAAACAACTCACAATGATGGATGATGTATGTCAGTCTGTACCAGTTGTGGATGTAAATATAGATAAATATTTACCAGTACAAATTCGAAAACTTGAAGGAATTTTACATTAGTGTTTCCAGTTTACGACACTATATAATAATAATAATAAATAATAATACATTTAATTTATAATGCACTTTACATTTGGATCAAATCTCTTATATACTTGCGCACCTCTTTTCGTCAAAGTGAAATTAACTTCTCACATCACTACATTTATCCGAGGTCTTTAATAATTTATACATTTTCAGACTACAGATTATGGAAGGGACTACCATTTTTTGGAGAAGGATAATACATTTGAAGATTTGTAATAAACTTAATAATAAATGCTCCGGTTTAGGTTGACACACTTATACTATACTTACCACATAACCACTATTACTACTATAACTACCAAAAACAATAACAATACTACTATCCCTACTTCTACAGCAACAACAACTACTACTGCTACTACAACAACTTCTACTATTACTCAGGACCGACCCTAGCCAAATTGGTTCTGCCCCGCCCCCCAGTCAATCTAGCTCTCTCTATCTCTATCTCTATATCTCTATCTCTCTATCTCTATGTCTATCTCTCTCTATGTCTCGCCCGCACTCTCTCTGTCTCTCTGGCGCCTGTGTGTTCTCTGTCTCTCTATATCGGAGCAGACGAGTGGCATCATAATTATATTATTACAATTCATACGAATTTGAGCATTAATGTTTGTAGCTATGCGTTGGCCCTGTGATTATCAGGACAATTGTGAAGGGTGTAGTTCTTGGTTACAGAAAATGATTGGATGAATGAATGATTGTGATTGTAAGCATCTAATAATCTTTATAATAATAATCTTTATATATTTATAAAGTACTGTTTGAAAGCATGTGATAAGATGTTTCACTACATTTACACTACAGTGTGAAAGGGCATCAATTTTACATTCATTTTTGTATTATGTCTATTGATATATTTTTAATTTACATGTATAGTATATATTGTAAGTTAAACAAGGAAAGGCTCTTTGAAAAAAGTATGTTTTATGAAGTGACTTAAAATAGATCAGTGACTCAGCCAAACTTATTTCCTCAGGCAGATTGTCTCCCTTCAGCCTTCAGCCGGAAAAACTGGAACAGACGAGAGACCCCTGAAGGTATGTGATGTGTACAAGACGTTCTGAGATATATGTGGAAGAGGGACCATATAGTGGACTTTAAAAGTAACTATTAAAACCTTATAATCTATAATTTAACATTTTGGGAGCCAGTTTAAAAGAGCGTAAAACCAGTATGTGATCATGTCTCTTTGTTGTGGTATTGTCATAAGGCTGAATTAAAGCTGTTTTTCTGAGGTACTAAATAGTAAACTTATTTAGCAAAAAACATAGGCCTGACTGGACAGCCATGCTTCCAATACTAAACTTTAAGAATGTGATGCTGCAATTTAGAAATAGAAACAATGTATAAAGTAATTCAAATTTAGCTCAACCACAGAAAAAGCCCTAAACTAGAATGCAGCACACATGTTGATTTAAAAATACCACATATAATAGTAAAACATCAACAGAGAGAATTTTACTCAACAATGAGTATTTTCAGTCTTGCTATAGGCAGTCTTTATAGCTCTCAAACAAATGCTGTGAACTATAAAACTATAAAGTATCTAGAGTAGTATTAAATGAAAATACTCAAAGTATTAGCAGGCAAAAATGAGTACTTAAGTGAATGTACTAAAGGTTTTACCGCTGTTTGTTTAATCATCAGTCATTATTGTGTACTTGTTTTACTGAAGCTGAAGGCCATCAAAAGCCCCCAGACGGCTAAAAATGACCTAACAGTATGATGTGTCACTTGGCTTTTGTTAGAGTAATTTCAACACAGAAGTACTATAACAACAAATACCCTTATTATACTCTATATCTGGTAAAATTGTGCTCACATGGTAGACATAAATAGATATTTGTGTGTACATTTCATTGGGCTCATACTGCAATCAATTGCCCTCAGACCACCATAACAGTTGAATCTGTCTGAATAGCAGAAGTTAAATTCACGCTATATGGATCTATACAAATGTACGCAAATGCAATCCATTGTGCAATGCAATCCATTAATTGATTATGAATTAGATTGAGCTCCAGGATGGTTTTTGGTAATACAGAACACATTTAAATTATAATCTTTGATATCCTTGAGCACTTCTTTTACTTTAAGTGAAAGTCAAAATTTTGGCATCAGAATGTTCTTAATAGTCTGAACTAAAATGGTCATTATGCACTGCAATGGTTCCTGTCAGAGATGTATTATTGAATATTATATACTTATATTTACTTATAATACTTGAATGATTATGACTGATAAATTAAAATATAATAAGTATTACAATGCTTTAGCTGGTCAAGGTGGACCCAACTTTAAATTATCAGTAGAAAAACTGCATTTAATATTCTAATTATCCCTATATCTATGAAACAAAATAAATAAAATCCCAATATTGGAGGAATGCACAATGATATTAGGACACAGTTAAGCTTCCAAAACACTTTTATTCTCACCTTCTATGCCTCCCAAAACGAGGAGCTCACAAGCAACATTTCCTTGGTGAGTTTCAACAAGGCAGTGACAAGTAGTTTACTCTATGTGTACCATAAAATGAACTCTGCCTTTACCTGCACCTGTTCTAAATAAACAACAACAAAAAAAGACTGATAGATCATGTAAGACCTTTACATGTCAAAGATTTTTATGACCTGTTAAATGATCTGAAACACAATAGCATACAATAGCTTTAAATACAGCCATTTCTTGCATTCACATTGATTATGAAAAAAAAGAAAAAGAAAAAGGTAACCATGACTTCAAAGACAGGAAAAACTTGTTGGCCTACCTTATATGTCAACCCTTAATTTATTACGCTAACCAGTATATAAATAAACGCAATTTATCATATCATGCTTTATTTACATTCAAAAATGATGCGCTGAATGGAAACAGTACAAAAGCACAATCAAAGAACAGTTTTTCCTAAACAGCTGCTGGCATGCACTGCTGCTTCAACAGACATATCCCACCGCTGTCAGCGCAGTAGGACAGAATGGCTTTCACTAGGGCATCGAAGAGCCATCGCCAGGGGGACCAGCCATTTCCGTGCTAACCGGTGCCATGGAGATCTTACAGTTGATCTTTGATGTAAGTGAGGGGTGAGAACACATCGAGGGTGGAGGTGGGTTAGGGAGAGGGGGAGACCTTGGATACTGTCAAGGTGGAGGCTCTGAAGAAAAGCCTCCTTTTCACACATCGATCCATACTGAACAGAGTATTCAGAGATTATGTTAGACATCCCAGTAGTCTTAGCATTCTGGGGCCTGTTAGTTCTAGATCTACTACCAGGCTACATATTACAAGGACTAGGTTAAATTAAGATTCAATTGATCTCATTGTTCTAATTTGGATTTTCAGAACAATTTATTGATTCTATAAATAAAATATTCAGTAATAATGTTATTTATACTGAAGAGGATTTGGCCCACAACGTTTATTTCAGGCGTCTGACAATCAAGGTAGAATTCCGTCTCAACCCATACCAGCATTAAAGGTAGAGCTAAAAAGCCTCAAACCCACGTTGTGTTAGAGCATCTCTGATGAAGCCCAGAGCTAAGTGATACTTTTAAACTGACAGCATCTTAGGTCGGTTTACATGGACAGCCTAACTCCGAATAATTTCGGAAAAGACGCCTATTCAGAAATAAAATACCCCCTTCTGAAAGAATAGACCCCTTCCGAAGAGATTACATTCTTTTGCAAGAGCTAAGTCTAAGTCCTCTTCGGAAAATTGTAGAAGAAACGACAATCATGTGGATCAGACCCACCAGCTTTATTGAGCACGAATGGCGTACTTAAGGAGCTGGTATAGGCTCCAGCGCCTGCAACATGAGAATGAATTAATCAAAGCTGTCCTGACGTAGGTCTGGGTTATCAGACTGAAGTGCGTGATGAAGAGCGCCTGCTTTAAACGTTATGGATTATGTTGATCGTAATATTTATTGTGACCAATATATGGTGAACAATTTATGCAACAATAAATAACTCTAAATGTAAAGAGTAGGAAAACCCGCTGCTAAAGTCTCTGACCATCGGTTGATCAGGGTTTTCAGAATGTGATGAGGAGTTTCTGCCTTCTCACGATACGTCGGTTGATTGATTTGCGTAACTGTTCTGAGTTTACCAAACAACACGGCCTAACAAATAACGTAATATTGGATAATGTCGTAACGTATGTCAGAGTAACCACTCTGAGGAAACTCGTTTATTGGTTGCTTTGGCTCTTTCACTCAGCTGTTGACATCTCTTCCGATTGATGTGTCAGGGAGATGTGTAAACACCATTTCCGATTACACCACTGCACATGTAAACAGTTCCCAAAGAAATGCCCTTTCAGAAGGATTTCATTCCGAAAGGAGAAAAGTGTCCCTGTTAACCCACCTACTACTGTCATGATCTGGTCGGCCTTCGACCTTAATTTTGTCTCCACATTAAAGGCCTCAGGGTCAAACACATAAATACAAAGTTATAATATGATGTCCCATAACTGTTAAAAGGTACATGACGTCAGCTAAGTAACAATGTCTGCAATGACTTTTTGTAAATCATCAGACTAAAAAGTCATATCACTGAAATGACTGAACGCAGATTACAGAAGCATAGGATGAGATATATATGAAAATAAAGTGCAGTAATGCTGCAAATAAGCAAATTTGGGTGAAAAAAAGCAATCATGAATGTGATTAACAGTCAAAACCTGAAGATACCAAGTTTCTCTATGACCAAAAGACAGAGTAAAGTAAAGTAAACAACACATCGTCTGGGGAAAAATTGATGATTAATAGACTCATAATTTCAGCTTTAAACTGCTGGCAGAATATGATGGATGCAAACTTGCACAGCTCAGCGCAGGAAGTGATGCTGGATGGAAGATGTGTCAGACAATATGAAACAGCCAGAACAGTCACAGCATGCACAAACATTCACAAACATTCACAAACAGCATGACAGACATGAAAACACTCTCAATAACTTTGATATCCACATACATATTACTAGAAAGGGGTTTCTCGTTTAGCCCTGCAAAACCCATCCCAATCCTCAGGTGAGAGGGTGATGCCATGCATATTCACTGCAGGTGCAGCAGGTGACGATGGCTGGAAAAATCTAATGACAGCGCTCCCTGCTGGTTAGACGTTGGCACTGCAGCTGCTCAAGTCGTCATTTTAAAGCCTGAGTAGAAAATGGCTATACATCAGTAATGCTGTGAGGTGTGTATGGCTACCAAATTCATACCCAGACTGTATGTGGTTCCAAACCAGTCTGCCCACATCCTCCATCATGAGGATTTTATTTTGTCATCTTTTTGATTACATTCCTCTCCTTTTATATGCATCTTTGCCAACAAAATCATCCATAATCCCTTTGATATTATGCTGATAGGTCACAGCAGTCTTTGGAATACTTCTCTCTGAAATTCTCAAATGTACTCACCTTTCCTACTATCAAGTTGCAAAATTCTGTTTCAAACACCCTTTGATCACGTACTTGTTTTAGACAGATACACAAACTTTACTAGAACACTCATATTGTGCTGAATTATTATCACCATGTAAGGAAAAAACAACACATGATTATCGCGCTTCAGGGACTTACAAGAGGAAAATGGAAACTCTGAATGTACCTAATGCATCTTCACTATAGCGTGTAGAATATTCAGTAAATATGTATCCTACAATATAAGCTGATGGTACTTTAAATACAACATATCCTGGATGTCTACATAGAGTATGGATTTCTGTTTACGTCTGCAGCTCTTCATATTTCATCGTACACCTATGGAACAGATTCAACATCAACAAACAACTTTAAAATACTGTAAAAATATTGAAAAAACAAGAACATTCAGGGTCTGCCTGGTGAGTGTTAAACTAGGGTTCATAAACCAGAGGCTAAATGTACAGAGAGATATTACACTTGTTGGCTATGGCACTGGCATGAGGAAAAGGATTAAACAACCCCAAAGACCATCAGTGAAGCGAAAGGCCTCAAAAGAAGCTGTACTGGATGCAGGCATGCGGCTTGCAATAGAAAATAACTTTCAGCCAAGAATTAGAGAACAGATGCACACCACGGGACAGAGCTAAAGCAACGGGGTTAGAGATTGCCTGTTCAAGTAGGGAAATCTCTTGATGGGATGCAGTTACATTGCTGCACATCAGGAGTTATTTGAACTTTTCCTGACATCTTCAGTGGCAAGAGAGACAAGGTGCAACATCTCACAACCCTGTGAAGAGTCCGTAGATCTTCAAAACATTAGTGAAATCGGTACAGGAGCTAAAAGCTATCAAAGTGGAATGTGAATGCCAGATGGCAATGTTGCAAAAAAGTAACTGGAATGTCATGATTCCATCAGACCATATGATGTTTTTTTAGATCTACCAACTATGACTAGTGCTTCAAATCAAAGAGGTGGTACAAATTAATCTGAAATAAAATCTTCCTGTCAGAAATTAAGTTTTGGTCCCAAAACTGAGTAATACGACATATAAACTGGTGGGAGAATGTGGCCAAAGAGGTGCTTTGAAAGAACGAAAGGGGAGAAAGCAACGGATGCTGGATGTACATCTCGGTTCAATGTACAGTTCAGTCTGCTGCTGCACCCCATACAAGTTCTCAAAGAAACCTCATCTGTGAGGATCTCTGGCTTCCCAGCTGATCATCCCACCTCCTACACCGACATCCTCGCTGGCGTTTCCCAGCCCTCCTCTGTTTGACGAGAAGATCGGGGTGCCGGTTAGGGCATCATGATTCATGGGAGGGTGCGGGATAGACCTTCACTCCTGCTTCCCCTTCAAGCAGAGCTCCCACTCCTCCTGGATCTCAAATTAAAACCTATGCAGGGAGACAGCCTGCCACGGGCAGTACGATACTGTGCTGCTCCCAGCGCCCCCGCCCCGTCTCACTTCTTGACGGCTTGCCGGTAGCTGTGTCTCTGGCCTTCTTGTCGAGGCTTGCTGCTGCAGCCACTGGCTTTGCTGCTGTTGCCCCTGTCCCTGGTGCTGCTGCCCTGGCTGATCTGACTGATCTGACTGATCTGACTGATCTGACTGCTGTCCTGCAGTGTGGGACTAGAGTGAGCTCTTTGTAACCTATTGTCCTCTAGAAGCTGGGACTCAAACTCAGAGAGGTCCTCCTCGCCGCTCCGGATTTTTGCTTGCAACAGCATGATATAGGTCCCATACCGTGTTTTCTAGAAGAAGACATTACAGGTTGAGTGAATAAGAGAGCTGCAACCTCCCAATATATTTCTTGGTCTGAGCCCATGCAACTCACTTCAAAGTCAAGATATTCATCTCGCAGGCGGTATTCCTCCAGCTCACGCCCTTTGACCTTGCGGTCTGGTGGATAGGAGCGCAGCTCAGCCAATTCGGTGGATAGAGATCTGAATCGAGCCTCGTGGGATCTGACCTGCTCCTCCTGTAAAACACAAGGTTAGCACTGACATTCTTAGGGGTATCTGCCTTCCCCAATTCACATTATTGAACATTTTTACCAATTTTTATGCAATTACCACCCCAATTCAGCAGCGGTTCCCAATTGTACTGATCAGCTCTACGACATATCAGAACAATACCAGCCACATCATCACCCCTCAGATTGTCTAATGTGCATTTTGCCTTGCTCCTTTGCTTATTTAAACCTTTGTTCATTTGTTATTACGACCACAATTGTTTTTATTTGTGTCAAATTCCCTCTTTACACATCTGTGGACAGTGTTCCTGCTGAGTCGCAGTGATGAGGCAGAAACACAAAGACAGAATCTGGTCCAAAACCGACTCTAGAAGAGATTAACTTGGTTAAATCTCTTAAATAGATCAACTTTATGAGACTTACACTTAGACATACTTTATTTGTCCGAAATGGTGCAAGTCACTCGTTACAGCAGCATGTTCAAAATTCTGGTTCTATTCAAGGTTCTGAATATTGATTTTAACAGAATTGAAAATATTAATGAGTTCTAAAACTTGTTATGTCGGAGTAAACAAGCTTCAATACTGCACAATACTGAATTCAGCATTATGGAGCTTTATTGTGTTCCCTTGTAGCCAAAGCTGAATATTCTGTGCTGCTGAGACCAAACCAATCAACCCACAGTATGTGGAAAGATTAATGTTTTTGTTATGAGCAGAGAAATATCTTAGTGGGTGCATTTTATTATGATACCAGTGAGAAACTCTCATAAGCCTGATTGCTGTCTGCCGATTTACTGATGTTATTTATTTAATTTGTGTCGTGGGCTATAAAACAACAGGCATGATAATTAAAACACGCTCACAACCTATTTCACCACAGATCGACATGAGGAATGAAAATGCCCACAATCACAGCCACCGGTGGCCACGAGTGATACATTACACTGGTGCTAACTGGAATGTGTATTCATGAAAATTTAATTCTTATTACTCTGCCATTATGTTGAGAAAAAATGATCTGCCAGTCCACTTGAAAATAGCTGTACATAACCAAACCTTGTTTTAACGTTGAAAAATATGTATTGGCCTGCTCAATTTAAATTCATAGGATTGTCGACTTGACTCACACCAGAACATTATGATACCTCAGACAGTTTTGACATTGTCCCCGGCAGCAGCGGCCGGCTGAACTTCTTCTGGGAGCCGATGGCTGCTGGGAAGGGAGGAGCTGAGAACATGGAAGCCACTGTGTTGATCCGTGTGATCCAAGATTGCATCTGCTCCGCGTTCCTATTATGGATAATGCACACCAACGCATGTATGCACACGTGGAAACAAACAAAGAGGGATCATTACCAAATCTCATAAACGCCAGAGCCCATACAGCAGGTACAATCATCAGCTCGCATCAGCACTTGGTTAGCTTACAACATCAAAGGGGTAATTATCAGAGAAGCTTGCTGAGAAATAAATTATATTTTGGAGCCCATTAAAGCAGGAGAGAAAAGGGCCTGTTTTACACTAACAGACACAAAAGGAAATATCAGATTGAGTAAGAAAGCCTGGCTTAAATCCTCAGGGAGAGATAGAAAGAGAAAGAGGAGACACAGAGAGGGGTGCAGTATCTGGGACAAATGCAGGCTGCAACTGGAGCACCAAGTCTGTCCTCCTGGGGGCTGAAACATGTGGCTACTCATGTGCCACTTGTATCCAGATAACTAACTAACACACACGCGTGCATTCATGCACACATACCGTGCACATCCCCACCTAACGCTTAACATTCACTGTACATCCTGTTCATTTTATGTGACATTGATCTGTATGTGAATGTGTAACATTGATTTGTAAGCTCCCAGCATGCACTCTGCACACTATGGGCAAATGTGCACAGCTGGCGCCACATGGTATTAGTTGTGCATGGATGCTCAGTTGTGATTTGACAGCCACAGCTCCATTACATTGAAAAAAGTAAATAAAACTCCATCCATTAGCGTCTGATGAACATGCATGTATTCTAAAAACTACTCTGTTTCCCTCTTTAGACAAGATGTCAGTGCCTGACTGCAGGCGTTTTTTTCTCATTTAATCAGCCTGTGATGTCAAACAAGACTTATAGATTGAAGTTTTGCCTGTCCAAGCTGATACAGCAAGAGAGGCAGGGACCCTGGACGGATGGTATCATCACCAGGATGAGATATCAAAACAGTGCTAACCACTTTGTTATTATTTGAACTCAGGGATAAAAACGAAAAAGAACTCACGGCGCTTGGAAGAGATAAACCCTCCAGTCAGCAGTTCGCAGGTAGAAGACATTAGGCCTCTTGCTGTAGTCTGAAGCCTTCATGGCCAGAGAGTGATGGATGGACACAGCGTTCTTCAGGTCCTCTTCAGACAGCTGTTTATCAGGCCTGTATTCCCCCTGACATGATCATTAAAGATGAGACTTAAACAACTATTAACAACAGGGGCTCTCTTTAAAGCTGCTGAGATGATTAAGGAGATATCTTTATTTAAGAAGAGGCAGGAGGGTAAAGAGTTGCATAAAGACTTGAACATTAGCATCCAAGTGGATGTAGAAGGTGGTCATGATGCACTATATACAGTATCCCCTTGCATGATATGAAATGATTTAAGATAATACATTGAAGTTAAACAAATCATTTTTAAATACAGGCTGTTTTCCCCCTCAGTAGGATACACTGAATCTGTGGTTCGACCTGAGAGTGTTTGTAATAATTTCTGTACAAATATAAAATCAATTTTTTGATACCTGATATTTTGACCTCAAACCTGAAAATTTCAACTATAACAATCACCAGTTTGTGATGCTTTAATATCTGGTAAAGCTCAGTTTGTGCTGTATAGACCACAATATTAATGAATAAACCAAACACAAAATGCACACCTTAATGTGTCCTACAATGAACAATAAATGGCTTTCAACAGCCTTTTATGTTTGTCACTTAGACATATTCTTTAATAATGAGCACAACTTACTTTTTGCAGATAGAGAATCAACCCTTTAAGGATGCCGTAAAAGGTTTTCCAACCTCTCTTGCCTCTTGGTGCTGAAAGGAGGAGATAAACTTAATATCACATCTGTAGTATGGCCATAGATACAAAATGCACACCGCTAGTTTGTTTTTGATTGCATTATTTTGTAGCACAAAGTTATTAAAATCGGCAAAATAGAAAAGCCCTTATAAAATTACGGTTTGATTTAATCATGTGGTGCCATTTTACAATAAGACTGTCTTCATAAAAGATTTATAAATTGTTTATAATTATGTTATAATTAGGATGTAAACACTGTATAACCCCTTAATAAACATTTCTAAACAAATTATAACATAGCTCTCAATAAGATGCATTCATAAATGTATGTTCACTATCTGACAAGCAACAAATAGTGAACATACATTCTCTGTTACCTTTTATAGCTAATGAATTTATAGCATATTAAAGCTTCCTTAAGCGTAATAATGATTCATAAAGGGTTAATAAGTAAACTTGTTACAAACCATTCGTAAACCTTTAATAAAGATAGTCTTATTGTAAAAGTGGTACCAAACATTTCCTAGTTGTCTCACTTTCGTATCGGTCTCTGACCGTGTGAGACACTTTCAGTTGCCTTGTGCCTGAATAGTACCATAAAATTAAACTCACATTGTGGAAATAATAATATGTGTTAAAGATAAAAGAGCATGCAACTGTCTTTTTGGAGAAAAAAGGAAATATGAAGAGAGCCTTTGGATCATCTATTTAAAAATGCAGAAAGTATGGTATACAATATTACAAACACATAAACGTGAAAAAATGGTCACGGTAAATTGAAAATAATTTATCAAATTATAAATATGCACTGAACACATTTGTTTTTATGTTTATGAACTAATTTGTAACTGACCTATGCCTTATGATCTCTCAGAGCGATTTCCCACTGACAGTGAAGGCAGAGATGACTATAAAAAGGAAATACGGGCGTGAAATTGGATGTGGCAACGTTTTTAGATAAGTGCTCTCTGGTCAGCCAGCCAGTTGTAACGATGCCACCCAGAATGCAAAGACGAGGAATGTGCTTTCTTTTGTCTTTCCTAGAATTGAACTTCATAGTTTGCGCAATGAATACAACAGAACAGTAAGTGTAGTTCCAATGCCTTAACGGTCACAGGTATTTACAAAGTTGTACCCTGAACAGTAATTACAGTGTTATACATGAGTTTGTATGTCAAATGCCACTGCAGTAATGTCATCTTCCTAATTTCCACCTTAAATTTGGATTTGTCTTGAAGTCAATAGGTGCTCATTTATAGAAAATGAGCAGAGGCATCCCACCTTAAAGCTGAGGCTCTACATGACATGGCACACACTATCATTGGGGATTTGTGGTACAGTATTGGAATATTAAAAAATGCTGCAAAGTGAAAAAAAAAAATAGAAACATGAAAAAGAAACAAAGACTTAGAGTATGAATTGGGTTCCAAAAAAGTGGTACAACCTAACTACAATTGAAAAAAAAAGAAAAGAAAAAAAGTTGTAGGTAACAACAACGTAAAATCGGTGATCTCCTTGAAGAGCTGTGCACCTCACTTTTTTCCAACTTTTGATTATTTGTTTTTCCCCCCCCATATTTAAAAAAAAGAAATCTGGCGTATGTTTTGAGAAACTGGAAAGGGAATTTTTAACTGGCTTTTATTTTGTCAAATTGCATGTATTTTTTAAAACATGCAGTATGTAATTGTTTTTTTTTTACCACTAGAAGTCAATCAAAAATAATGCATCCACCTGTAACAGGTAAATGAAGCACATTGGGCTCATGGTAGTCTGTTGTCTTCACTGGTTAACAGCCATTATCGCTGATTCATTGATTAATGATCTGTTCCCTGATCATTATCCTGAGTGGGATAAATAACTAGTCTGTTTATTACCATTGGGTGAATGTTCTTTTCATGTGTATCTCATGGGAGAAGAGCAAACTGTGTTGGATCTTCAACCTAAATCTAACTTGAAAAAAGCCAACGCAAAATGCCAAGTTTAAATTGATAATTTGAGAGCATAAACTACTCTTTTCAAGTCCCTGTCACACTGAATTTCAATGCTTCAGCTCCAAAAATGTAAATTTGACTCCTTTATAGACACACAGAGGTGGACTTACTCTGCTGGGTTGGATCATTGTCTTGTTGCATGACCTCGTTGAGCTTCATTTCATAGGCTGATAACTTGACATTCTCTCCCAGCATTGTCTGGTTTATAACCCTTTTAACAGAATTCATGTTTCCCTCAATAATGACAGGTTGCCCTGGCCCTGAGGCAGTAAAACATCCTCCCATCATTAAACTGCCTCCTCCATGTTGGACCGTAGGTTTATTGTTCTTGGTGAAGACCGCAGTTAACTTTTTTGACTCATCAGTCCCAGACTCAAACAAGCTTTAATGGTCTCCTGGGTTAATAGTGGTTTTGGATTGTCACTCTCTCATGGATGGTTGCCAAATAGTGGAGTGAAGTGAGAGAAGCCTACGGTTCCTCTGATGTTGTCTTTGGATCTTCCGGGACTCCCTGAATGAGCCTTTGCCGTGCTCTTGGAAGGATTTAGGATGATTGGGAAAACCCGGGAAGGTTTGCTATTGTTACAAAACATCAGTAACAGTAGCAGTAACATCTCCATTTATAGACTTTTAGTCTCATTATGGATCCGTAGAGTCCTAGAAAATAGTTTTGCAGCCAATTTCATGTGTCTGAAAATGATCTATTTAAGTGATGATTTGGTTGAACAGGGCTGGTAGTAATTGACTTGAGAGAATTGAATTATGTCTAGTCCAACCAGAATACAATTAGGTAGTCTTTAGATTTAGTTTCTGGGGTGGTAAATAATATTTCACACAGGTAATGTTGGTGTTAAATACCCTTATTAGATCCCTATATATACAGTTACAAAATAAAACTTGCATTTTGTTTTTACCCAGGTTGCCTTTGTTGTTAATAAAATTTAGATTGAAGATCTGGTTATACTTAGTATGAGATACACACCATAATGCAAATATCTAAGAGCGGTCCGGTACTTTTTTCTTTTAATCGTAGATAGCCTTTTGGGGGCCTCCAAAGGGAACAGCACTCATCGTGTGTAGAAGATGAATAATGCCAACTATGCATTGTTGGACACTAAAACTCTAAACTAGGACCTACTTCTCTTGCCATCTGAGTCAGCGTGGACTTTACGGACGAGAAATCCGTTCTTGTACAGTAGTGACCCAGTGGGTTCTGCTGACCCGTCCGTTAGGGGCTTGCCACTGCTGCCCACCCGTTTCATCGATTTGGAGGCATTGGAGTCGGGCAGACTGTCCCCGAGCTCCGAAAACGACTTTCGCAGCTCTTCCTCATCACTATGGAGACAAAGGAAGAATAGGTGGTGATCAACACTTACATGTTATGTCTCATTAGCTCCGTGAACAAACACATCGGTCCTGTCCATTGGCCTGTCAGTCTGTGCTTGTTACACAGCAAAAGACAAGAAGTTCAGAGATTTGCCCCACTTACTGGGAAAAGAGAGAGAGAGAGAGAGAGAGAGAGAGAGAGAGAGAGAGAGAGAGAAAAGCACAAGAATCACAGCTCAACTTCCCCCTCTTGATTCTGACAAGAAGCCTCATAAAGGTGAGAAAGAATTCTGTCCCTAGTGACAAAATTATGCTTTACACACTCCAAACACAATCTGGTGGAGATTTATCGGATTATTATAAACTTGGCTAGCAGCCATCATTGAACTGCAGTAAGGACACCTCTATTACAGCGATGCTGCACTTTCAGTCTTACCTTATAAAAGATGAAAAGACCTTTTGTTACCTTAGAGCATTTCAGCATCTTTCCATGTTGAGTGGGCAAACTCCACCACTATGGAGGATTATGGGAGGCAATTAAAATCGCCACATATTATTCTAATAATAATCATTTCAACAATACACATATCGAGTTCTTTCACCCTTCATTTTTATTCTTACTCTTGTCTTGACAAGCAATATACATATAAATTAATCAATTGATTTGATTAGAATTTGAAATGAAGTCTATAATCACAACCTTTGAGCTACTGTAACATGACATGCCTCCAGGTTAAATGAGAAATCTGGCAAGTTTCTGACTTCCGCTACACTTCCCTTAAACACACATACAAATCCCTTGAGATTACATTCGGTACCTATTGCTAAAATTTCTCTTGCCATGTTATACTTTATATACTTTATCCTAATTATGCTCCTATTAGTCCTTTGCTAATATTTGTTGATTTTGAAACTGTCTTATTATCATTTCTTATTTGTTCTAACTTAGTATTTTACATATCCATCAGCATCTTCTCCTCTGTTTGTTAACCCTCTCTTTGTTAAACCTGGTTTGAGTATCATTATATAAGTGTATGTTAAACTATATTATATGTAGGTAAAGTAAGAGAAAATGTGTATTTGTATTGTGTTTGAATGGTAGGATACTTATGAGGGCAGAGCTAATCCAATTTCTATTGTAACAAATACTTTGCAATGCACTGTTTGCGTTAACTTCATATTTTTAAATGGATTTGTAACATTAGGGGAAGATAGATGCTTTGGGCAATGACACCAAGTGTCTTTGTTTGGTGTGGTAACAAAGCAATTCCACTTGTTATCTCGCCAGGCGGCACTCCAGCAAAAGTTCAGCCCGAAAATAGAAACACGGCTGGATTCCGAATCCCCCCGAGACCACGTTATGAGTAACCAACAGAACATAACAGCAGTTAACCCCATGCAGAAGCCAGAGAGAGAGGGAGGGAGGCAGAGACAGAGCCAATGAGCATGTAGCCTGTTGCCTGGTAACTGCTGGCCTGCCTGAATCCCAATCTACACAGACATAAAGTGGAGAGGAGATGGAGAGTGGGGGCATGGACGGATGGATGGATGGATGGATGGATGGATGGATGGATGGATGGATGGAGCCAGAAGAAAACTAAACAGATGGTCCTTCTCACGTGACACAACATAATCCACAGCAATATGAATGAAAAATATGAAAGAGAGGAGACAAGGAAATGAAAAGAAAAAATAGTGGTAAGAAGAGATAAGGAAAGGAAAGGAAAGGAAAGGAAAGGAAAGGAAAGGAAAGGAAAGTGGAAGACAATGAGAGGAGGGGAAATAATGGTATGTATGAAGAAAAGTGAAAATCAAATACAAAGTTGGGGAGAGGAGTTGGGAGAAGAAGAGAGTAAAAGGAAGAAATGACACAAAAAGGAGAAACATATAACACACATTTAAAAAGCTGAAATAAAAACAAGGAATTAAAGGAAAAGAAAGAAAATTAAATAATGGAAACGAATAACAACAAATAAAGGAAAGGAGATTAACATTTAGATTTAGTATTTATATTTAACATTTAATATGCCATCACATGCCAATATAGTTCACCAATATTGCTCTTAATCTGTTAAAAGCAGACACTGAAGAATTCATCCCACTGTTTTAAAATGTTTTTGGAGATTAATTTAGTGAAATGTTACTGTTTTCAGTGTCACTTTACAAACGGCACCCCATAGCAGATGAAAAGAAAGGAAACAGAGGGATGAATCTGAGAGAAAAGAAAGTAAAACAAAAATTAAGTAAAAGAGAAGTAAGGGTGGAAGAAAAAGACATAAATCAAATAAATAAATATAAACAAAAGGAGATTAAAGATTAAAGAGAGGAAAATACCAGAAAGAAAAGAAAATGAATGGACATGAAGGAGAGCTAAAAAAAAGAAGGAAAATAAGTAAAGGCAGAAAACAGGAAGAGTAATGAAAATGTAACCCTTACTGTAAAGAAAAGGGCAAGAAAATAGAAGACATTTTATATGAAGGAAAGAAGTGCATGATGGGATATTTGTGTTGATGTTGATGCATCAGTAGAAAGAGGAAACAGGTCCTCAGCTTTTCGTCTTTGACACAGAGTCATCATATCAAATTGTAAAAACACTCTGAACAAGTGAACAAGGACAAGAATTCATCCACACATACACTCACATTTTATTTTCATGTCATCCAAAGACGCAAACAGTTTCATCTCACATCTAGGGGGGCAAAAATAACCCAAACGACTGAGACCGAGAGCTCATAGTTGTACCTTCCAGCATAAAGTTCAGAGTAGAGAGGACTGACTGAGCTCCACTTTTTCTTTGCTATGTTTTCATTCCTTTAAGTCCAGAACAAAAAATAAACGGTGAGAAACAAACTTTCCAAAGTTCTCAAATTTAGTTTTTCCTCTCAACATAAGCAGTTACACAATCATTTAATTTGAGCAGTCTTAAAGTTTTTACCTCTAATTAGGTAAATATTTTAATGAAATCGGTGAAAAGAATCTGGTTTCAACTTCAGTGAGGCCTACAGCCTTTCTAGCAGGTGAGAGGTTCATGGCAGCAGACGAGGCTAAGACATGATGATCAGAGCTGACGAGGGAGGAGAAAAGACAAATTGCAGGTTATACGCTTTAATAGAATCAGTGGGTGTTGTCGTTTTCCACTCATCAAAATCTGTGCTGAAATATTTTTTCGTACTCTTTCTTCTGTATCACAATGCCCACCACGGCCTCTCTTTCTGCTCTCCACCCCCGCAGCTGAATGGGGACGCATGTGTGTACTGGATATGTCTGTCTGTGCCGGTGAAGAACCTGTGGGCGCATCTAACTGCACCATTCAAGTGGTTTTGTGTATGTGTGTGTGTGGCAGTGAATACATACATGCACTGTGCTGTGCACCACCCACAGTAACACCCTCACACACACACACACACACACACACACACACACCTTAAGTGCCAAATTTTGCATAAACAATTGGTATTCATGTAAGCGTTTTTTGTCGGTGTCATACGTCTATCCAACACTTTCTAACTACACTGTGTGATGGTAGAGAGTTAATGAGTTAATCAATGAAATATGATCAATATATACCATTGACTAGAAAAAGATTTACATAATAACTGCGCTGTGATTACTATCTGCCAAACTGCAAATGCACAAATGGAAACAAGTTTGGAAGAGGAGAAACGAAAGAGAGAATTTACTCTATTTCAATTATCTTGCCCATCTACACTGTCAAAATTGAACAGCTCTCTGCTTTACCCCCTGAATCTCTTAATCTGGAATTGTTTGTTGGTGGATTCTCTCCCCGCTTGTCTAAGAGGGATGTGTTTGTTATCCATGGGGGTGGTGTTTAAATAGCTGTCTATATGTTATTGGAGATGATTGAACTGTACTGCCTCCCTTTCTGTGGATCTCCTCCTCGATCTGCTCTTATGTCCATATTCATTCAGCTGCATCGGGCGCCCCTGCTACAGTTATTTTTGGAGAGATAGTGGGAGGAAGTGGTCACACCTTTGCAAACAATGCAGGTAAAGAGCTATTTAAATGAAGTTCTCTTCCTCTCTTTTTCTCTCAGTTGCTTTCTCTCTCTCTTGCTCAATGTCTTTGCATTAAATGTTCCTACCTACAAGCCCAAATACATAAAAATCTATTTCCAGTGTACAATTGTATGTATAACAATCTGTTAGTGTGTGTGTGTGTGTGTGTGTGTGCTTGCTGCTGAGCAGAGACAGGGAGGAATGAGCGAAGCGGTAGCTAAGGAATCGTATCCATGGTGCCGTAACCATGGCGACAAAGCTTGGAAAGCTTAATGTGACTTAATTGCCATCTCTGGAGCTGTGATCCAGAATAGCAACCCTTGACACAATAATGTTTCCATCACATGCCAGACGGCACTCACGTCATTAATGGGGATGCTAACAAGTTAATCAATATCTCTTATTGTCTCCTGCTCTTCAGGACAGTCATTTGTGTGGGAGTGTGTGACACAGAGAGAGAGAGAGAGAGAGAGAGAGAGAGAGAGAGAGAGAGAGATTGATTGATTGATCTCTCATATCACTTGATTGTATTTACAGATAGTTCCATGGCTGTTTTTTTCATTTTTATTTAAGTGCAGCTTATATTCATTTTTAAAATTCTTTTTTTTTAAAAACAAGGTGTATTTGCAATATTTTTAGAAGTTCAGATTGACTATTATAATCCAAACAAATGACATGGCATACTGGGCAAATAACATAAGATTGATATTATTATTATTTGATTTCTAATTATTAATATCTTTCTTATTTCCAAGGGGGTTATGTTTTCACTCCTTTGCATTTGTCTGTCTTTTTGTTTGTTTGTATGTTTGTTTGTTTGTTTTTGAGCAAGACTACAAAAGATTACGAAAAACTACAAGACGGATTGGCTTGAACTTTTATCCAGATGTAGGATTTTGCATATCCTAGAGGTGATTAAATTTAGGTAACGTTACATGTTTCACAGCATTTCATATCAAAAAAAGAAAAAGAAAAAAGAAGCCATTTAAAGTAGTAACGTCACAAAGTGACCTTTTGGATGTGTGCCTCCATAACTTAAATCATTAAACTTTGGCCTTAGCTTGGTTTTTATTTTTTTTAATTCTAAGTAGGAAATTAAGGGTTTTCAGATGCAACCTCTTATTTAATTCATATTTCAACACGATTGAAATATGAATTAAATATAAGTTATAGTCATAAACGATGGAAAAGAGAAAAACGTCAGACAGCAGTATTTAAGGTGAATGATACTGACATAAAGATAAAGACATAAAGTAAAACGACTCACAGTGTCCACTGCAGCTTCTGATTCTTGATTGAGTTGTAGAGAGCCTGCATGGAGAAATAAGACAGTCAGATCCTTTTAGACAAATATAAGAAGGAATGCGATCATTTACTAAGTTGTTCAAATATTCCATGGCCAGGAGGGGGTGGGGCGGGGGGTGGGGGGTAATTGTGGTTTGTGTGAAAGCTGAGCAATAAGCACGCTCTCTCTTAATTCAATAAATAATACTCAGTCTAACGTCATCTCTTCTCACTTTGGTCAAACTGCCAAACAATCCATCAATCATCCAATCAGTAAACCACCACAACATCAGCTACAGAAACATTAACTGCCAAGCAGCCGGCCTGCCGATGGATAGAGCAGCAAATCAATCGGTCAATAAATAATTGAGACACAAATGCATCAAACTGCCTCAGGAAAATTAAATTACAGTTTCAGAACATGATCACAAAAACATTAAAAAAAAACCTAAAACATGAAAAAGACAGATTTGAATATTTGCTTCAATGCTGTTGTGCTGAATGGTTTCAATAATAGACTAGTTTGTCGACAGGAAGTTTCAGTCAGGAACAAAAGCATTTTAAAGATGTTCCATTGCTTACAGAAAATTTTGACGAACATTTTCACTTCATAGGCAAAAAAGGAATTTTTAAACTAATCAAAGAATGATCATCTGGATAATGGGCTGCACCACGGAGCAGGGTGGATGAACTCTTTTGAAATAAGAGTAGCATCTGCGGAATGGAACTTGTAATTACACAAGCAATGTGGACATGCTTATGACAGCATATTCGTTGTTTCTGCAGTCTAGTCCATCGCTGTGGTTACTCACCCTCAACCTCTGTCATAGCACTCATCACTGGAAAGGCCAGCACTAATAGTAATATAAACACCATCATTTACTTTAAGGTACAACATTCAGTATTTGTCCTTATCATTTCAGGAGTAAGCAAGTGGTTGAGAAAGAAAGATTGGTGAGTCTCAGTCTCAGGTTTTCAAACAGTCCCTAGTCATCTTTTTTGTTCCACCCAAAAAAAACACAAACACACACACACCCACACACACACACACACACGCACACACACACACACAAACTGGAAGGTATAGATCAATTTGTTTTTCAGGAAAAGCCTCAGTGTATAAAATAAAGTATATAGTTTTATTGTCGCTAAATGTTGATCTTATTTTACACAGAATAATTGAAATGCTATAAATCACAACAGTCAAATACATGTGGAGCAAACGTAAAAATGTTTGTCATCCAAATGTGGTAGAGTACTAAAGTTAAGTACAAGTACCCCAAATTAGTATTTCTTAATCTTCTGGGGTCTGAACTTATGAACCCTAGCTATAACCCTAAACCTTCATTTAGCACATTAAATAATGTCCAACATGGCTCATAATTATTTCCTCACATAAACGTACTGTATTAACATAATGACCTTAAACACATGCTACAGTAGATTAGGATTAGGCATCAAACTGGAGTGAGTGGCTTAATTCCCACCACTGCCGAGGAGTGGGTAATAAATCTTGATATGGTACATTTCTGTCACATTCAATTGCTTATAAATAAGATCCCAGACATGGGTGTCAGTTTTTGGCCTATCCATCACATTATATAATAGATGAGTCAGAGCATAATTCATTTAAATCCTATATATCCATAAACCTCAGCCGGAGATACTGTGTCGTTAAAGAATACTGCAATAACACAGATATTCCATGGATCCTTATTTTGGAAAAAAAGTATTAGATTGTTTCTGATTTCCTTTCCCAATCCTTTTCACCTCTTCTGTAATTGGACTGCCTTCTCTACAGCATTTTATATATTACATATAATATATAATATACACTTTTACCTCCTAGTCAACAGAAAAACTGCAGAATAACAACAGCAGGGAGAATAAAGAGGGGTTTAATGAGGGAGCTGGTCGGCAATGCATTTCTGCTCTGATAGGCATTACCGACGCATGTTTGGTTTCAGCTTGTTCAAAATCTGTAGCGACAGAAAAAGACCTTCTAACATCTCTCATTCAAACGACTCCCAGTGACACTGGCAGTTAACAGCTGACTGTGATACAGCGACTTAGCTTCACAGACACTCTGCATCAGGAGGAGCGGAGGGGGACGGGGGAAGAGGGGGGGGGGGGGCAGGATGAAGCCATCAGACTGTTGTGTGCAAGATATTTATGGAAGTAAAGTCTGCATCTGATAGACAGCTGTGACAGCTGAAGTGATGGAGACGTCGCACATAGGCACTTCATCACTTCCTCCTTCACCTCTGAAGTCCTTGTAGACCAGAGACATAGGTTCTCTTCCGCCACGCTCATGATTGCAGAGTGAAGGAAGTCATCTCATACTGAGCTAAAATCAATAGTCTTCCATCTCATTCCACTGATTAAAGCACGGCCGCTTGAGTTCAGATTATTTTCGGTGTTGTGTTGGAATTAATAGTCAAATGAAAATGCCTCCATAATGACATTTGACTCATTGTGCCTAATCGGGTGATTTTTCAGCTTTCTATGAGACTGGTTCAAATCACAACCACTTTTACAGAGTTTTGAAATAATAAGGTTTCTCCATAAAGATTCTGTACTGGTTTCCATGAGCTCTAGTGTAAAAACCTTCGGCCTATGTTTCAAACTATAATATACTCATACATTTTAATGATGACAGATAGAAATACAGCTGAGCGCCAGTTTCATGGCGGAAGAGTTGGCATAAATGTGACATCAAATTCTAACCATGAGTTTATGAGTTGTAAGATTTTACAAATCTGCCATAGCAGCAATATATTCCACATGTCTCTAGAAGTTCATTACGAAGAATAATAAAAAAAGAAAATGACTTAATATTTAAAAAGTAAGTGAAAAATAAAGAAGGCATAATGCTTCAGCCACAAATCGAGATTATTTAAACAGAACAAAGCAATGAACATAACATTGTGTATAATTATTGATTATTTCGCAGAATATTTACCTGATTTATTGTTTGGTCGATAAAATACACCTAAAATTATGAATGTATAATGAATAACTTACTGTTTCTTAAGTCTCATGTTATGAAATGTTATGATTAGGGTTATTATCAAATAATGCAAATAATGTGCAATGCAAATTTAACGTTTTACTGGACAGACTTGTAAAACAATTCTTGAAGCTTAGAAGTGAAAATGTATTAAGTTTTTTTGTAGAGTAGCTTACACAAACACATCGATAAGCTCGGCACATCTAAGCAATTTGCTTTTGTCTTATCCTATTCTGCCACAAATAAACTGTTGATTTTACTTTGTACAGTAAATATTGTTTAGAATTATAGTATTATGTATGTATATATAATGTAAATATATGCATTGAAATTGCATACATTTTTATTGTGTGATAAAAAATGGTCGCTTAACCAAAAGACATCTAAATTACAAAATATAGAATGGAAGCAAAACTAAACAAAAATCCACACAAAGGGAAAACGGATGAAATGAGCTTTTATATAATTAGATATATATCTTGTAACATTTTCATATTTCAATATAACATCCACATCCGTATATTTAACCATTATTTTTGCTGTGAAAAGAAAAAGTGATGCCTTTAATAGTAGCTTTCTTTCATGAGTTTATCTTGTGATCAATGTGTGAGTGATCATGAAGTTCTAAATTTTAGTCTAAACCGACATCGAGCAAGTATTGTTTGTGTAAAGAAATGCAACGGCTGAGTTTATCTTCTGAGCTTTATCTGAAGAATATTTTGTAATTTGTACATAAATATCAACCATCACTGTAAATTCTGAAAGAATATTAGCAACAGATGGATTTAATGCTTGATGGCTAAAGAGGTTAGTCAAAAAATAAATAAATAAATGAATAAGGCAGATGAAGGTGGAGCATAAATCAGTGCGACTCATTCAGTCTGGAGGCTCATTGAGAGCAGAATGGATGTTCTTCACCTTCACCTTCATCAACGTCCCAAAGTGCCAGCAAATACAGCCATTAGCTTTGAGTGGTGGATTCACACAAAATGAGCCGATGAGCTGTGGTTAATCAAATTATATTGATTTGTTTTTTGATGATCTGGTGGACACTGGAAAATCCTACCAGAACATCTAACTGATTTATTGCTAAATAATAAGGAGCAACGTGTAGGACGTCACCTTCTATGATAGAGTTGTCACGATCATGAGACTTTTCTTCCTATAACATAAGTTTAAATTCGGTGTAACACCACAACTACACTTCATTAGGAAGAAGAATAATCTTATATTGCCATTATAATATTTAGAATCTCATCTGGAAGCATTAAAAACCCAATTGCACGGATGGATCAGCAGCTACAGCCAGTTTGACACAAAGTCCAGCGAATTTCGATGAACTGGTAGATGAGCAAACTTTCCTCGAAAAAGTTTTATTAACAGTTTTAACATTTAGCTGAGATTCGAGGATATGGCCCCTTGTCATTTAGCTTAAGAACAAATGTGTTTTGTTTAATGCACAATGTTCACTTTCAACAGATCCTCGAGAGATAAACGTGAAAGGTCTGAAGGACAATTTAAATCTCCACTAACAGCAGAATAAGTGCAACCGTCATGAATGAAATAGTGGATTTATCGAGGAAATGGAGGCAGAAATATATTTATTTCATAACTATTTTGTGAAATAATTCAAACATTTTTACTCAAATAGCTGCGATTGCAACAGGCCTAGTTATGACAAAATTATTAAACAGGATTGTTGGGAGTAATTCATCACCAGAGCTCTGAATACGTTAATCAACTCACAAGCAGCAACACTTTAGTGATAATCAGTGATAGTGTATGTCTCCATGACAGGAGACATGATAACAGCTAACATTTTTCTGTACCTTCCTCCTTTTCCTGGCTTGTGGGTGATTCTGTCCGTCCTGAGCTTTTCCCAGCAGGTCCGGAAACACCAGGGGTTTCAGAGAACGTGAACGTGGGGTTCTTGGATAGCGGAAAGGGTCCATCACCCGGAAGTCCCTTCCGTAGCGCACAGTGCAAAGAGAGCGTGAGCGTAGGCGCCCTGCCGAGTGCAGGCTGTTAACACCGATCATACTTGCAGACGAGATTTAAAAAAACCAAAAGGCCTTTCTGAAAAAGGTTTGACATTCAAAATATGTCCAAGGCTTTGTCCTTAAATCCTACGGGAATCAAGCTGAGAAACCTGATCCCAAAGGACACAAAAGTAAAAAATGGGCACTGTCCAGGGTACTGCCAAAAGACAGCTGGAGGTGAATTCAGCTGTTACAGCGAGCACTGGGTGTCGAGTGGAGACCATGGAGGGAGGCAACACATCATTAGGCTGCTGTCAGTGGCGCCAGTCAACCATGTTGTCAGAAGGCACAGTCTCAACTGCCAACGTCTTGATCAACGCCTATCAAGCATCATCAGGATAGCCACCTGATCCTGAATTATTGATAGGACAGCCATGTATTATAAATGTACAGGAACAACTCCTTTCCAGGGGTGAGGTGGAGAGAGTTTTCCCTCTGGTGCAGGTGGGGATATATCAAAATGGTGCAATAAATCCAGCGCTGTTCTTCCAATCTGAGTGCTTGGGCTGGTCTATGAACTTCAAATGGGGCTTGGGACTAAAGATAAAAGCTGATGAATCTGACTACTGCATGAGAGTGAGTATACACTCAACAGGATACCAGCTTTTCCCAAGTTTCAAAAAGGTAACGCCAGTCCAGCGGTCAACTTTTAGTGAAAGTGAGGTACTATAATGTTGAATCTTTCATTATTTACACACAGGTTCACACTCACTGGGAAACAAGTTGACGCTCTCACAGATGGTATGAAGCACGAGCAGAGGTGTAAACGGACGGACAGCATGAAACAGATGGTTGCAAAATGCGAGGTAAAAAAAAGGCAGACTGACAACAAGTCCTATTATATGAACAGTAAGATGCACAATGAAGGGAGATACAGAATGTGGGAGGGAAGAAGGGAGGAACAGCCGCCCTCGGACTTAAGAGCAGGCATTCTAAAGACTGCCTTCAATTTCGTCACAAGCCCAGAGATATAAACAAAATCAACCAAAGAGAGGAAATGATACAGAAAGAGGCATAAAAAGCCCGCAGAGAAGATGAGATTTGGTCCAGAGAAGAACAAATCTTCCTGTTGCTCCCACAGTATAATGGATAGCGTCAGATGTACAGTAACATTGCCAATTATCAGATGTACTCTCTCACTTCTTGCTCCCACTGTCTCTCCATGTGTAAATGTCCACTCTCATTCTTTGCTCATTTACGTCATTAATGATCCACATCCTTCAAACAGCATTGTATTCTCCCATCACACCTTTGGTGGGTGTGGGTGTTTGAGGGGGGAAAAAAAATTGCAGCTCTTGTGGCGCTGATGTCTTCTATGCCTTTCTTATCTTCATTTGTGGAGCTCCGGTGAATCAATCTGTTGCGATCCTTCTGCCCAATCCACCGCTTTTTGCTCTTTTTGTCTCCCGACTGCTGATGTGGGGGAGGAGGGGTAGAAAAGAGATGTGGCTGACTGAATCGCCGAGCGAAAGAGAGGCTGAAAGGGACGTTGCTCTCTCTCTCTCTGCCTCACTTTGTCGATGCGTATCTCCCTCCCTTCCTCCCTCGCTCTGTTCCTCCCTCACTCTCTCAGTACCCACCACCAAATGAGTCTCCAAACTGCCTCTTACATGCACATGCACACTCACTCACACACAGGCAGGCCGGTCTGCACACAAGGAGAACATTTTAACAAGCAATGACAATTCTTATTCAGTAGTGATGCTCTCATGGGGGTGACTGGTAGGGTAAGACAGGAGTGACACATGACAACGCTAGACAGTGTGAAAAAGGTGTGAAAGGCTGTATGTGTATTAAGCAACACTGCTACTGAATTAAAGGAATAGTATACCATTTTCTGGAGAGACAATATTACTTTCCTGTCAAATACTCTATTCAGCTCAATTCAGCCTCAAACCAAACTCATCTTTCTTTTTCCCTCCTCTCTGTTTGTTCATGAATAATTCATTTTAATCCAAAAGATTAGCTAAAGGGAATTGTCTAAATGGCTGGGATCAGATCACTATCCAGCCGCTTATTCCTTCAGCAAGTCCCAGCTTTAACCAGGACTTGTGTTTTTTTAAATGGACTGTACTCATACAACACCTTTCTCGTCTGCTTGATGAACTTTCAACATCATAGTGATCAACTAAACCTCTTGTAAATCCTCTTTTTTTGCTTTGTTTTTCTTTACCTTATCGTTTTTATCGTAACTATTTTTTAAATATTTGTACTATTGTACTATATGTGATATACTGCATATCCACAATACAGTCTATCCGTTTTTCAGTGAATTCACTGTCATGTCGCTGTTTTGCAGTACAATTTGAATCTGCAAGAATCTTTAATAAAGAACTAGACAAAAAAACAAAAACAAATTAGGGGCGTCCGGATGTGGGCATCACTATTAAGTGTCCTCTGGAAACAAGTGCCTTGTGTTGTTGTTTTGTGGTGTTTGCAGTGCTTTTCCAAATTCTGAGCATTTGTTGTCATGTCTTCTTAATTTGCCTGTTTTTGTCTATTTGCCTGTGTTTTCCCTAAGCTGCAGGGCGTTTGCCTCTGTCGGCCACCGTAGGATGGCCTGATGCTTTCCCTCACATCCCTAGTGCAGCTAGACTACACTGGACTTGTGCAACCCCCTCTGGCTGGGTTTTGATAAACCTACACAATCGGATAAAAGACAATCTCATAAATCCCCATCAAGCAGGAGTCCAGATGATTCCATCTTCTCATGCAGCCTCTGTAGGAAACATTGTAGGCAGCATTGTGGAAAAAAAAGCACTTTAAGTCATTATAGACTGCTAAACCCCAATTCTACTGCAAATAGAAACAGAAAGAAAGAAACAATTTTTTTTTGAAGTGACAGAAGATAAAGTAAAATACTGATTCCAAAATGAACACTATGGGTACCTTAAAGTTCTGCTTGATAATCACGACTGATAAAAAAACAAAAAAAATGAACAAAATAATCAATAACAAGGACAAGTGAAAGCAGGAAAGAAGAAGACTACAGAGAAAAATTGACCGCCTTGAGAGAACCATTGCTTACAAGACGCTCCTCCATGAATGAAGAGGTTCCCCAAGAGACATAAGACAAGTAGAGTTATTGATTTGTGAAAAAAAAGGAAAAAAAGAACTGGAGCTACAGCAGTGTGGTTAGGGATTTAATTACTATATCAGTTGTATTACATGGGGATTGATTGGACTGTTTTCCTTTAGATCTGTAATGTTCATAATCATCATCTTATACCCATGAAGCAGCAGTTCAACTCACCCTAGAGAAAAAGCTGCATTGTCCATTATCCGTCTGAAATAAGTGCTGAGTTTCCTATGCAACAAACTTAAGCCTTTAATGTCCTGTTCAACTGTTTTACATTTTCTGTCACTAGTTCTTATTGAACAGAGGGTGTCACTTGACTGAACCTAATTATAATATGACGCAGTGGCAGTAGGGATATGCTAAACAGTAGGGGGCCATGGATGGAGCCCTTGGGGACACCACGATCAAGGGGGCCGGTGAGGAGAACGCAATAACAATGGCTATTAAGGCTGTTCTTTTTGATGAGGTGGATTTTCCTCTTGGAATATTATTGGTATGAGGATTCACTAAACAGGATTATCAGCATCGTTAAAGACATGAGTATCAAAGTGTCAAGCCAAGACTGAATATTAAAGTAAATTTAAATGATGTATCCGAAAAAAATGGCCCGTTTATCTGAAGTAACGAAAACGATCTAATAAAACTTTGCATCATAGATATATCAGAATGGAAGTATAAAGTTTACTTGGGTAAATTAACATATTTACAATCCGCTACTTGATGAGATGAAATGGGATTGTTATGAAAGAGATAATGTTTTCATGCTCTACTTTCTTCTACGTGAATGAGCTGCACCTCAGTATTTGTTTGGGTCCGACTGACTCTCCCTCTCCCTCATGCTGTTGCTTTGTTACTTGGGTTCTATGCTAAATCTAAAATGTCCTAATGAAAGTTTCATAGCTGCAGTGAATGTTAAAGTGACAAGTCTTTTGGCGTGCGCCATTCAGGTGGACATGTAGACGAGCTGACAAGTGAGTTGTGCCTTTCCTGACCGTTTGTGACTCCACCAGGAGAGAAAAGAAAAGGAAGTTTAGAAGTTTGAGTGAAGATGACAGCCTGAGAGAGAAGCAGGTGAAAGCTTTTGGTGGTCACAAAAGCTAAAATGCCTTTATTATTACAGCATTTAGACCTATAGAACATAATCTTTAACAGGTTTCAGCTTTAAACCCTCATCCGAGTGTCAGAACTCGTTAACATTCCTCGATTTCTCTGCAGGCAGTAGCGGCTTCTGATCTGAAAAAATGGCGTAACCTTGAATAGCTCAAATTATGCAGGGACACTGCAGTTGACATGCTATGAAACACCTGCTAACCAAAAGCAAATCAAAACGACATTAAGGCGCCCAAATAAATCAGTCGTTCTTGTTTCCTTCTGCCCCATGCCATCAGTTTCCCATCTGCTGTCAGTCTCCCCCTCCCTCTCTTGGTCCCACTCAATATTTCACATCTTGTCTAAATCCCTCCCTGCATCCCTCACGTCCCTGCTGACCCAAGCAGCTGTCTCTTTTTCACACTATGTGGATCCCCTTCACTGCATTTCTCTGACGAACTTCACCTTTGATGGCAGTATCTTTAAAATTAAAAATGTACGTTTTTGTATTTCAGTCCGTTTTAGCGTGTGTTCGAGCATTATCAGGAGAGCAGGTTACGTGTTTCTATGGAAAATGAAAACAAAAATAGAAAAATAAAACATGAATAAACTGGAATAAATATGAACAAATCCTTTTCTGTTGGAGTTAGTGAGTTTTGCGGCGCCAAAACACACCATGAATAAAGCCATGGATATTCAAATATGGCTAAACAATTCTGGTGAAGCTGGTTTTCTGAATCATTGAACAAAACAGATATGGAAATGAAAATATTCCCTTCCCCCCAACTTGTTTCTGAAGTATTTCTGACGAATGAGTCAAACCCTGCTGTCTGAAGGATGCAAGATAGTTTGACTTGGTAGGTTGGCACTGTACATGGCGACATTGTTAGCAGGTGCACCTGTATGTGAATGTCAAGATTCCGGGATGAGACTCACAAATGAGCTTCGGTTCTTCTCCATGATAACGGATCGGTCTGTAATAATACCAAATATTTCAGTAAGACATATAACATGATTCTAACCAGCTCAAACTGTTGCTTTTGTGTTGGGGAGTTGTGCTTTCCCCAACACTGTCCCACAACTGTGTGGGTGATCAAGAAACATTGGAGGTGTATGACACAGAAGAAGAACAACTTTGTTGTCTTCTACATCACCTTTGTCTTAATCTTCTTTGTCATCTTGGTCTTGACACTATACCTGAACTCCATCAAAAACAATTAAGAAATAAAAACCTGTGCAATAGAGCACCTACTGCGTGGACTAGGAGGGGACAGCTGCCCCAAAGGACAGTTCAAAAACAAAAACCTACACGCAGACTTTGCCACCAATGCTTTTGTGTTGGTTATTAAACCCACCGTTTCAAATGAGTGCCCTCACTGTGATGTACCTGAAAACCTTTTTCGATTTTTCTACTGAGTTAAGAAGACTGACAAAGTTTCCTCGGTGTCATTTTCTCTGGCCTTGGTTCTACCTGTGGAGCCAAGCTCTGCAAAAAGAAAAAGAGCCTATGGGTTTATTCCTTGGTATGTCAAGCTTAATTGGCAAACTACCTGACTACATGAAAGCAGTCTGGGCCTGTACATGACTCCGTCGCCTTGTGGCGGTGCATCACCAAAGCCAGAGGCTTGAATTCTGCTCCTACAGGTCCATAGAGAACGTAGAAGAATTTCAGCAGCAAGTGACGACATGACCAAGTTCTGTGTCACATGTCTGACCAGGGAAGTTTAAAGGTGTTGATTCTACTTTACTTTCAGTGGTTAACCCTATATAGATGTTATTATGTTTCTTGGTGCTTGACTGTAAAGAAAACTGAAGTTATAGCAACAAAAGGATCTATGTCAAGTATTGGTTTGTGAAGATCAACCAAAGCCCAAAAATAACCAAATTACATTGTCAGATAAGAAAACCAAAATCTGAGACTACAAAACTCTATATAAATACATTTCAAAATATAAAGTTATGAAACTAACCTTATTATGGTGCCAAATGGTGCAGGTGAGGAGACAGGGGGTTTATTGCTGAGAAGAGGCTAACGGACCTTGGACGGGTTACTGGCAGGTCATTACCGGTACAGTATAGACCGGAGTGGACTGTCCTACGTGCGCCCAATAAGGTTATGTCACAAAGGCAGGGACTGGCCCACGTAAAGGGCATCAGGGTTCTGGGCAACCAACCCCATTTTGTTTTTATTATCATTATCATATCAGCGATGGCTGAAAAATAATGTGAATTTGTGATGCTTAAAACCAATTCCACAAGAATTAAATAATTTCTAATCCTTCTTCAACATTTTCTTTGCAAACACTGTGAAGCCCTCATGATGTGTTTAAACAGTAGCATTCTGTTTATTTGTCTCGCTCCACAGATTAGACCTGCTTGTCTTTGTTCAGGCCATCTAGCACTAAACACCTGCGCTCATTTCACACAGATCCATAGCTGGATCAGACCGACAGGAACAACACATGCATGAATGATTTCTTAACCCACATTTACAAAACAAATAGGTCATCCATCTTTCCCTCACCATAGATGCCACTACACAATCGATCACATCAGCGCACCTAATTAGTGTTTAAAGAGTGCAGCTCAGTTTCTGATTGAGTTGCATATTTTCGTATCAGCAGAACTGGTTCTCGGGCTCTAATGCGTGCTGCTCAACTACTTCAGTGCATCATTAGCTCCCATTTCAGGCTTTAAGCCCTGAGCAGTGTTGAAGAGAGTGAGACCAAACCCATGGACTCTGGAGCCTCACAATAAAGGAGGAAAGTTCCCTTCAGTGCAGCAGCTTGGGCCTGAAGCCAGAGCGAAAATTTCCGCAGGGTTCTGCTGCAGGTATGTTTCCATGCAAGCCGTGTAGAAGGGTAAACAAACATGAGGTGGTTATCAATGATTAAAAGCTAACCTAAGCAATGGGACCACACATCTTTAATCACTTCTTTTGTGTGGTAATTGCCAAAAACAGAGTTGTTATGGACACGTTTCAAACAAATGCTGCAGTGCAGCAAAAGAGCTGTTCAAATGTGCCACGTCTTTTACAGAAAGGTGATAGCAAGTTAATAATGTAGGCTAATGAACCCCACCACTCAATCACTCAAAACTATTTTACATTTTTACGATTTGCTCGATATGGCCTTTAATGGTTTTGCCTATAACGGGTAAAAAATGATTAAACCTTTTCCACCACTTATTTTGGTTAGACAACAGATGTAAACAAACATGTGTTGTATAATTTAGTTTTGACAAAACCTTGGAACTATTTACACTTTGTTGTAGTAATAGCAAGTGCGTGATTGGTATCTGAAATGTGGTGAGCTGTAGATTATCATATCATCTTCAATACTATTAAGTAAAATATGGGTTCTTCAGCACTTGAGTAAAAATACCACCAAAAGTATAATTTCACTCCTGCTTAGAAGAGATGATACTTCTTCTATTTGTCTGTCTGTTGGTACAATCCTTTCTTATGGGGTGGCTGTGAGCAGCTGCCTCCCAATCGGCAGATCAGAAGGTGGCCAGTTCAAGTCCAACCGGGGTCTATATTTCCTGGGGTCCTTGAACAGGACCCTGAGGCCCCTAGCTCCCCAGGCACTTCTAGGTGAATTTCACTATGTTGTACTGGATGTATGTGATGAATAAAGGATTGTAATAGATTAATCATGGAATAGCCGCAAAAAAATAGGTCTATTGACTTTTATATTAGAGAGTACATTTTTTTCTGTTTGACCTCCGTGCTTGGACTCAAAGCAGACTGTCACATCTCTGCTGATCAATAGTGTAGTGCGGGTAACTCAGAGCGGAAATTATCCTCTGGAATGGAATAAGATGCAGTCGTTATGATCCCCAGAGCGAGATCACTCTTGATTGAGACAAACAGGCATCAGCTCTGAAATGGACATGTGTTTCTGTGCTGTATGTACACTCTGTACGACCTCTATCCATCCCGCTACAGACGGCACTTATGGTCACATTCGCATTTATATCAACTCTTTTTTTTTATCCCATTGTCCTTTCCATATGTGTCACCGGCCAGATTTAAAGGATTATTCCAAGATCCTAAAAGTTTCTACCATCTACAGTAACCTATGACAAGGAAATTAAACATTTAACCCTTTTATGTGCTGTCCTGATGAACGATACACCTTTCCTCAGGGAGAGAAGACTATTAAGGGATGCCACGGGGATGCAAAGCCCCCTTCATTATTTTCCAGTTCACCAGGCAGTTGATTTAGCTCCAGAAATCTGTGGTTCAGCACCACTGCAGTGTTTCTTGTGCCTTGCAGTAAAGCCTCAAACATCTGGCACAGTATCAAATAATCACACTGTACGGAATGTAGTCCACATCAACCTTACGCTCTCACTTAATCCAACTTTTTTGATAATTGTAGACTTGTGCCCATATGTATGTCACACCTTAGTGATTGCCTAAATGCATAACTAACCTTTCAAGGCACTGCTCTGGGTTATTTTGTAAAGGAATTAGCAAAACCAAAGCTGTATAAATCATTTTGTGGAGTAACAAAATTTTATCGCACAGTCTGCAACATGCTATTTTGGAATCGAAAATTTATATTCCAACCCACAGTCCTCACCATAGTTGCTCAGATGTGTGCTGTATGAGACTCTCCAACTTGCTGTATGAGACTCTCCACCTTTTTAGATAGTTCTGCAAGGATATTGTACAACGTCAAGAGGATAGATCATACTTCCGCAATTGAGTACCAGCATCCTGATCTTGTCCTCAACTCTTTGTTATAAGCAGAGGTTCTCTGATGGTGAAACGTATGCACTGGGGGGTGTATGTGGAAAGAAGAAGATTGGATGGAGCCGTACCCACAGCAATGCTGAGGTCTCATTATATGTGAGTCACTGCTGAACTAACACGCCTACATTTGGGCTATGTGAGGTACAGCACATTTAAATTTAATTTATGCTCACATATTCAGTGAATCAGCAAGATTTCCTTTCTTTATCTTCCATGTTATTTATGATAGTTTTTGTATGTTACTCCATTTTTAAGACGAGCTTTTATTATCTTTTATATATCTCCAATTCCTGCCTTCTAAGCCTTAAAATGCACATATGTAGATCAGGGAAATAAACAAATCTCGGATGAGGGATTGATACATTTTCTATCTATCTAACTTTTTATTGGACATGTGAGGTTTATTGACCTGATGGTGACAGTTACTGAGGGGTGTGTCAATCGAGGTTGACAATATCCTATAAGATAAATGAGAACTGGTAGCTCAGTAAATCTTGATTTTGTGATAATAATGAAGACCAGGCCCAAAGTATAGAGGGTAACAAAATAATGGATAGTGGTGACTGTGGAATTATCTATTTGCCAGTTAAGCATAAATTATATTTCACTTCATCAGAGCAAAATCATGCAAATTTCAGCACTTCATTGTTTTTGATCAATAATCTATAGTATTATACAATATCGGTCACTGTGGGTGTGTCCTGAGCAATGTGCAGCTACAGAGATTTAATTTAATATTCAAAGAGAGATAGTTCTGATGTATGCAGTATGAAGAATGACATGCAGAAGAGATGGCTGCAAGGAATTCAGGTACTGACAAACATCATAAATAATAAAGAATAAAGAAAACAGGGCACTGACTACAAAGATTTCTGCAGAGTAACAGCCTGTCGCTCATGGTGACACCATCAGGGCTCAGAAAGACACAAATCTACTAAATACACCCGAAAGTCTGGCAGGATTGTAGAAGATATAATTTCAATTAATTTTGGAGAAACTGGGACAGAAGATCCTGTCTGAATCTGTTAGATATAAAAAATCATCGTCCTCATTTAACAGGAGGAGTTGCGAGATGCTAGATACTGTATATACTATTTATGTTTTTGGATTATTCTGACAAAGGACAGACACCAGAGGAAAAGTTAGGAGATCATCATAAGTCCACAAGGTTCATCTCCTGAGGAAAATAAATGTCTGTTTGAAATTTTACTGTAAACCATCCAGTGATTGTTAAAAATATATTCTGTACCAAGAGTGGTGGATCAGCAACTGACATCCCTATCACAGAACTCTGCCTCTGACATGAACACTAACAAAAACATTCATTGCTTACTGCTGTGCAGTCTAGCTGTTCCTGCATGACAGTAAACAACTTCAAACCCAAACATACAGGAAGGGAAGAGGAATAGGTCGAAAAATTTGAGATAAAAAGAACAAATGTTGATCCATGAAACAGGGGGATTTCTCTGGTACATTCTTAATGTATTTACAGAACAGAAGGATGCCAGATACAACGGGGGAAATGGGAAACAAGAAAATGAGTGTAGGAAATGAGCTACACAAGGATGGTGGAGGAGGTGGTCGTTCTGGAGCCGGACATGATGGAGCGATAACGGAGATAAAGGGAGAAAAAAAACTGAGAAAGGCAAGGATAAGCAATGAGAGGCTACTGGAGAAAGGAACCCAGCTCCACCAGCTGTCTGGTCCTGGTTATAACCTAAATATTTTGAGTTAATTACATTTCACAAAATCAAAAGTGGTTGAATCCCAAAAGAAGCCGTCCTTGAAAAAAAAAAAAACCCTGTCAGAACGATCTCACTTTTCTGAAGTGAGTTACGCGAGAAAAAGCTGGTAAGTCTGACCCGAAACTTGGTTTAAATACAGTTTAATATTCTGGTTGATGTGAAGGAAGTTTCCGCTCTATGTGTCAGACATCGATACAATTAGCATCAGCAGATAGTCTCCATGATAGAGAAAACGATGTGTTACATCACCAAGATATGACCTTAGTGAGCCCCAACATTTACATTCTGCATTTGAATGTAAATGTTGCATTTGGTTGTGGTGATCCAGTACTGTGTTCTGGTTCAGTTAAGTGTTGAACGATAACCTTAGAAGGGGCGTATGACTTTCTTCATGTGCGGTTGAATATTAAAGTACTGGCGTGACTTTACAGTACGTAACAGATGTATTTTTGTTGTTCATTGAGTTCGGCAACATTTGGGTTCCTCTCCCATAAAAGGGTTAAGACTTACAATTATGTGGCTCAACTGTCAAACTTTTTCAGATATTCTTAAACACCTTACGTTTTCACAAATAAGATTTGCAGATGCTAGAAACCAAAAAAGTTTTTTTTGCCCTAATTATATCATACTGTGAAAAAATAATATTACAGCACAGAAGTAGCCTGTTAAAATCAAAAGTACTGCGTTCAACATTTTACTTTATTTATAATTTATAATTAATATATTTATAATTTGATTTGATTTATAAATGATCAATTATTTACTAGTTGATTAATTAGCTTTGATTTCAAAGTGTTGAAGAGGGGTTTAATTATACATAGGCTACTTTTTATACTGCTGGGAAGTCTGCCTACCCTCTTATATGAATGTATTAACATATACTAATATGTCTATAGTGTATTATGCATTAAACTTCATGTGACTTCTCTTATTAAATAAATGGAAGGAGAAGGGAAAATATCTAGGACGGGAGGTTTTTATTAAGTAGGGAAGTGAAAATTAAGCACTATGACAATCAACTCTTCAAATGGACATACAATGATGAGCCATTAGATTAAAACCCCCTGTCTACTCTTCTATATGTCCTCATATATGTCACACAAACAGCTCTGCAGATGAACTATATTATCAAACCTTTCTATCGCAACTAGGATTAACCTTTCAGTCATTTGTGCTGGGAGCTAGAAGATGATCAATGTTATTCTGACTTCACCTGTTAGTGGTTAAAATGTTATGGTTGATTAGTGTGGTTATAATGTTATGGTTGATTAGTGTAGTATGTTGTTTTTTTTCTTTTAAGACAGATAATGTGAATGTAAATGTGTCAATTGCTGATTTGATACTACCTACTGAGAAGATATTAGGGTCAAACATAATAATGGGTTTATGGTTCAAATTTAGGAGAGGAGATGAAAAGAGAGGGCATAGATTTAGGAAGGGAAGAAAAGAGAGCCGAAGAGCACTGATGAAGTTGGCAGTGAGACACAGTCTGGAGATAGAGTTTAAACTGCAACAAAGCTTAACAGAGCAAGATAAGGAGGAAATGAGAAGCGGGAGGCAGTGAGTTTAGAGAATCAGAGCACAAGGGAGTGAGAGAAAGAGAAAAGAGAGTGCAGCTTGAGGGTAAGAAATCGAAGATCCTTATTGTGAGAATAACAGAGCAGGAGCTCGTGGAATGTGAAGGGAATGATTAAAAAGCCTCTTCCTGGATCGGCACAAGTATTAATAAAACAGCAAATGCACGTCTGTGCAAATACTTCTTTGTCTCTCCATCTTTCTTAGCTTGCAGTCACATGGCCTGCCGCAACGTAGATACAATCTGCCCCTAATAACACACAACTTTTCATTTGAGAACTCCTTCCTGTCATCTCAGCAGATGGACGGAGCCTTTCTCCCGCATGCATTATAAATACCCTATTAGAAGTTGTTGACTTGTACTCGGGGGCCCTGTGGCACATTGATGGACCACTCTGCAGCCAAAACTAATCAAAGGCATCATCATTAGGTGCACCAATGGACAGGCGCACTGAACTCATTGGGTTATTTCACCACATCATGTGGCCAATGGCCTCTGTTTAAACCCTGTCTGAAGGTTCACAATCAATTTCAACTGAACTCAACTGGGTTAAGCTAAAAGCCTAATCTAATACTGTTGAGGTCCAGCGCAGAAGCCCAGAGGGTGACTATGTCTCAATCTCCTTGTCTCCACATCATATAAATATTGCTCTTCCAGGAAGTGGCGAGCCCATGCTGGCCTCTGATTGCACGTCTCTGGAGATGAGGTGAATGCCAGCTGGCGCTTAGTGCAGGGCAGACAGCTAGGCTCAGTCACAAAGATCTGAGGGACAATACAGTCGCCTTCTTCTCTGGATGTGTGTGTGTGTATGACGTTATGTGCATGCATGACCGTGTTTATGTGTGCGATATTTGAAAGTCCTGAAAGTAGCTTACTTTAAGCAAATCCTTTTGGAAATTTTGGCCGTCATTCAGTCCCTCGAGATTGCCAAAGAACTGTGTGCATGACATCCTCTTGCCAATGTTCTAGAAAAAGAAACAAATATAACAGTTTGCTGTCATTTCACACCACTTATTAAAAATTCTTTAAACTTTTTGTTTTATACAACATTTGTTTTATAGTATAGTTCAATCAAATAGAGATTGAATTTATATTCAATACCTGAATTAAACCCCTGAATTAAATGAAACAGCAGTTAAACCATTTGTAGTCTTGTCTTTTCTCCATTATATGATTACGTATTTAAAAATCACAAACAAGAAACACTCAATTTAAAGCAGTTTTGGGGTCTTATAAAAACGCTTATGATAATGAGGATTCATGTGAAATTTCTTTTCAATTATTAAAAATTTCTGAAAAAACAATAAATATATATATATATATAGAGCTGCCTTTGTTGACAATATTCAATATTAATAAGTTTTGCTGCATTTGACAAATAAAAAAACTGTTGGTATTTCTCAATGAAAAGTACAACAACATACAGTAAGTAGATGTAGGCACTAGTATCAAAACTTTAAAAAATATATCACAACCAATGTCAATTTATTTACTTGCTCAATTTATTTATATTTTAACTTTTATAAAACGAAATATAAAGATTAACTGCTTTTCTCAGATTTTTTTAAATCAGATTTAATACAACTTTTAACGGCTAGCTAGGCAATCTGAAGACGTCCAGATTCTTCTGTTTATGTTCACCTAGATCATCCTACCAATACAAGTACATGTTCACATGGATGCTGACTCACCTGACCATGTAGATCGGTGTTCAACAGCATCAGCGCACAGGTAAGAGTGTGAACTGCATCTAAAGGATGAAAGAAGTTCTAGTTCTATGGATGATTCAATACAAACTGTTTAAATGCAATGCAAACTAAGTCTTCCACTAGGATCATGGAATTAATGTTAATTAAATCATTTAAATAAGTTAAAATTCATTACATAGATACATTTAAGCATCCCTCTCCGTGAGTGGATTTCATTGAAAAAAGTTATTTAAGTTGCTCCCTTTATTTGTGATATGAAAGTTCAAACCTTTTTCAAACAAAATATGACAAAAAAAAAAATCTTAAATAAGAAGAGGCTCCATTTCAGTCAAATAGTTGTTGAGTTAAGACCTGAAAATGAAACTTGACAGACTGACTTGTTACTGGTTCCCCTTAAAAATCCCGTAGTGGGGGATAGTTGATAAATACATATTTACCAGATGCTGTGGCAACACTGGTAGCAATTTAATCACCCTAAAACAGTAAACAAATCAGGTTTGTTATCATTCTAGCTAGGATAAGCTGGGATAGGCTCCAGCCCCCCCGTGACCCTGAACAGGGTAAGCGGTAGATAATGAATGAATGAATGAATGAATCTAAACACAAAAAAGAAAATCTTATTTGTTTATATTAAAAGACTTTTATCCTCCATTGGGAAATTACGTTACACTTTTTATTTCCATCTGTTATATTCAAACGAATGTGGCTTGGCTAAAATTCAAGCAACATCACTAGAATATCACAAAAACCAACCCGTTGGTTTTCCTTCTTATCGTCTGCAACTCTGTGTAATTTCTGGGTTTTGCTGTTGGATAGATTGATCATGAAGAATGCAAAACCATTGCGTTTTACAGAGACTCCAACCAGGACCCCACAGCAAAGCTGCTGAAAAAAGTGACTACTCTCTGTAGATTCATGTCTGTAGGAGGCATTTCAAATTAAACGCTTCTTTCACAGGATTATAATAAAAGAATCGGGTACAGCTGATGTAAGGATGTACTTGTGTATTAAATATTAATGCACAGTGGTATTTTGCTCGTTCTTCTCTGCAGTACTCACCCTCTGATGGTATGACTCTAGGGTTGCAGTCCAAGTAACGCTTAGAAAAGTGTGACAGCACCCTCTCCCTCTCTTGAGTCTCACCCATCAGGGCAAACTGCCTGAGCAGAGTCCTGCAGGCAGTGACACAGAAACAGTCACTAGACAAGAACTTATCCATTACCATCAATCACAGGTTCAAGATGACAGATTTTGAATCATAATAAGTTTCATATTCTAATATATATCTATTAACATTTTATATATATTAATGTGTATGATATGAGTATTTACATGTGCTTCTTATGTGCTAAGGTAAAATCCAATACTTACACACACAGTAAGGGGTATTTCTCAGCAAATCACCACAATTACACTCCACAAAAATGTGTTAAACTGTACAAATATGAAGTTTAATGGAATTCAATGCATGACACATTCTCAGTATAAATAATATACGACTAAATTAAGCGAAACAAAATGAGTACTTTGTAAAAACAATGATTTTATACTTGGTCTTCTCGTTCTGAATACAAGATCAGAGCCTCTCTCCAGAGAGCAGTGTTTAAGAGTACTGGAGGGAACCCACCTCAAACTGACATATTTTAAAAGTAATCATTAAATAATGTAGCTTTTCATATAATTCAGGACAAATCAAAGTCAACATCACACAAAAGAAAGGATTCAAGATCCTGTGAGGGGTAGATGTCACAGGGAATATTTCATTCTATTATGTTCTCTTTATACATAAAATATACAAATATATACTCCAAGAAATAAAACATCACATTTACTTAACTTGTCAAACAGTCCCACAAAATTAGGTTTAATTAATTGAAAAAAGGTTAGAAATGTAATTATTACTAAATGCTTGACAATGTCTTGTCTTGAGTTATGATGAATTTAATAAACCACGTTATGTTTCATTTACTAACATGATTATGTTGCATGTGTTGAATGCAGTCATGTTACATTGTAATTAAGCTCCAAATCTGGAATTATTATTTCTTTTCGCAGAAAAAAATCATGTGACGTAAAGTTTCATTTTCTGAAAACAATTTTTGTCGCATGTACTAAAACACGGTTATGATGAAAATCTTATACATAGTGATGATGATTGACTTAATTACCTTTGGGTTATTTAATTCAAAGATATTTGTCAACGATGCAATTATTTAGTTCTTTCAACATAAAAAAAAGTAGCGTAATGCAAATGACATCAATGTTTCATTTCCAAGAGTGTAAGTATTTAAGAGAGTTCTCAATCATATGTGGAATAGAAATAGATTGTTTCTCACCGCAATGCTTGGTCAAGAGCGAGGCCCTCGAAGTTGAAGAAACTCAGATACTCCTCTGCCACCATACGGCTGAAGTCATTACTGTACAAAGACAGTCAGTGTGTTACACAGATATAAAACTGAGACCAGAAAGAAAGAGGAGATTCAAAGTGCCTCTGTATGAATGCAGAACCCCTTTAATCTCTTTTTTTTTCTCCTATCAACACGAGGAGCTGACAGCGTGAAAACAGATGGAGCAGCACAACACTGAAGGAATGCAAACAACTTAAACACACATTTCTATAGGTACAAATTGAATGTGCAGGAAACTGAATGTGCAGTGGTCACAGTAGATTAGCAATCATTAAATATACATACAATGCAGAAGAAAACAGTTACATTGAAGTATTATATTACTAATCAAGTTTGGAAGTAAACTTGTAAGAAGTTTGCTCTTCCTGTCTCTATGTTTTTTCCACCGCTAAGATTGCCTTGTTTACACCTGTCCCTTTCCAAAAATGCATTCTTGCACAGGACATTTTATTTGTTATTAGCCTGTTAGTGAGGAACTCATTTCTCCTTTTTCCTACGATTCTGACTCCACTGAATCAGACTCCACTCAGACTCCGCTTACTTCTTGCTGAGGTGGCGCGCCACATCAGATTTCCTGAAGCCGTCCAAGTTGAAGAGACGTTTGGCCAAACGCTTAGCGGCTGCCACATCTGCACGGTGGCTCCCATTCGTGAGGGTTTCGCTGCTGCCCAGAGCCAGACGGTCACTGAGGTCCTGTTCCAGCTCCGAATATGTAGCCAGACGGGCCTTGTCCCTGCTGAGAGGTCAAAGGTTGAAGAGAAGAAAGTAGTAATAATGAAAATAAGGCATAAATAGGGGGACATTTGGCAAAGCGGTAAAATATTGGTTCAGAGATCAAGGAGTGAAAGGGCAGAAATTGTAAAGTAGAGCAGTAAGTAGTTCTTCCATTTTACAGATATTAGTAATTAGTAACAGATTATTTACAGATATTAGTAAAATTAATATCTGTAATATATCAGTAAATCTATTAATACTAATAAGTGATGTATATGATCTGGGCAGCACTGATCTGTTATCAGTTTCCTGCTGTACATGCCACAGTAAAACAAGAATACTAATAAGTAGGAGATGAAAACATTGAGGCTGATCAAGAGGATGTAGTTTAAAGCAAGGAGAAATATATCTTAAATGATCAGAAAAATGTGCAATGAATGCTGATAAGATAGAAAATGATGATTCAAAAACATGAACAGCATGATTGGAGGATGTAATAAGACAGAAGGATAATTCAGTAACATCACATATGCAAATCATTTTATATATCTAACATAACATTTGGCAGTATTCTAAACTTTTAATAACTAAATTCAAATCCTCTCTTTTGCAGGCTTCTCACTTCCTTCTTATCAATTCCTCATTAAGCCTCTTCAAAGCATGAGCCAGTTCGGAGGTGCAGAACTCATTAGATGTGGACTATTCTGTGATAATAATTTAAGCATGTTATGTCACACTAAGCTGAAAGAAAGCGTCTTCTATTGCGTTGCTGGTGAGTGGAAGAAAGAACAGTGTCCCAAACTCATGCAGAAATTTTTCCCTGCTGTCCAGAGTTGTGTGACAATTCTGGTCATGCCAGCCGGCCAGAAAAAACAATGCTGGTGCCACAGCAGAGACTTGTATTGGAAAATGCAGAAACACTTCCTGAATAACGGAAGTTCTCATCTAAGAAAGGCGAAATCACACCAGAGCAAACTGTAAGTATTGTTCTTCTGAAGTCAACATTCCCAGGGTGTCAAATACTGATTGTCTTTCAGGCATTGGAATCAGATCCAGACACAGGAAGTTCACTTTAGCGTCTGTATGAGATAGACTGGGCCGTGAGCTAGCTCCAGTGTAAACCCATCTGTGCCATTGTAAGACCATCAGAACAGCCTGAGTAGGGGTAGCACAGTACATACATTGTTTGCTCAAGCAGAAATACAGTAATTTGAAAAAAAGAAAGTAAAAGAAAAAAGTAAATGGTCTGAGTTATAAAGGAGCCTTTGTGGGATATATCTACCAGCTGTTTTTGCAGAAACCCAACTGAACCTCAGGTCATATTAGTATAATTCTGATTTAAAAGGTTAAGAACCATATATTAACTTCTATTTCTGCTATTCTCCAGTAAAGTATGAATTGAAATGAGTGTTGATATTATGGTCTGTTTCATCTTGCTTTGTTGTCTGATCCATTTAAGTTGAAAGGAATTTTGATTTCAGGAATGTATGCAACAATGCAAAAATAATCAAATCTAGTTGAATGGAGCATCTATTTTGGAAATGTAAGGAGCTGAAAGTTCAGATATTTGTGCTAAAATGTGGTGATAGACAGACTTGATAAATAGCTAGCTATTGTGACTTGATGACATCACTGAATGGGAAGTCCGATGATCATTAAAGTCAGTACCACACATCCTAAAAGACAGGAATGTCTGAAATACATTTAATGCTTATTCATACAAATAGCACTAGACAGGTTAGGGGAAAACATATACATTAATGTGGGACTGATCATCCATTTCTTTAGAAAGTCTAAAGTAGTGGACAAAGTATTTTTTTCATATAAGCTCTAGAGAATTGACCAACCTTTAGAATCACCATAAAAAAATATTTTTCAATGGAAAAGGATCAATGTTAAAGTTTGTTGAAGCTAGTGACTAGACTGACCATCCTCCTGTCACCAAAAACCACGTTTCAACGGTAACCACACAAACTATGTATTATGGTTGATATGTATGCAGTACCTGGTGAGGGTAGTTTATAGTTTGCAGGATGTAGACAATATGACTTTCCTTAAAACTTACCTTAAAAATCAGAAATTCTGTGTCTTTTCTAAAAATAAAAGTTGTGGAAAATTCAAAATGAAAAACTTTGCCACTATCATGTCTGGTGAAGCTAGAATGAACTTGTTTGTTGGATATGCTTTGGACAAAGATATCATTCTTCAGAGTCACCGCACGCACACACATGTTTCCATGGAAACCACACAAAATGAAATTTGCATCAAATGAGTTCATTGTTGCAGTGATACTGAAACAGTTTTCCCAGGAGATCTCTATATGGAGCAATTTTGTTATCAAATTCAAGGGAACAGGCTTTCATATATACTCTGCATGGATAATGAAACTTTAAGAGAAGTAGTAGTACAATTTTATTTCTGGCCAAAAATGTTCTCCAATCCTCTGAGGGGACGTACCTGTGGTGAGACCGTCTAATCGAGTACCTCTCCTCTCCCCCTGCAGATGAACCATGACAGCAAAAGACAGAGTGTGTCCTCATTACCGTCCCATGACCGGCACCTCGTCGGCTCGCCCGACTGACCCCTTCTCTCCTCCTCGAGGCCTCATAAAATGAAGGCATTGCTTTCCAGCCCAGCGAGAGGGGCTAAGATCGAAGAGCACCTGCAGTTTCCCCCGAGAATCTGGCAGACTTTGACATTCATCTGCTCCAGTTTTGAGCCGGACTTTGTTGGGTTCCCCCTTTCTGGCTTGCACTTTCTCCCGCTCCCTCTGTGTTTGCTGTCATTCGATCTTCACAGCGAGATTCCTTCCCACATAGCAAAAAGGGCTGTTTGTCCTGCAATACCTCTCCTTCTCTATCTGTTTCCCTCTGAGTCTGTTTCATGTTGTTTCTGTGTACCTCCCCACCCCCACTATGTAAACTCTCCTTGTCCCATGCTGACCTTGGATTGAAAACATGGCATGAAACCTGCCTGTGCCTTCCTTTTGTACCATCCACTCATTTCTCTCTCTGCTGAGCTTTGGTGTGTGCGGGTGTGAGCTTTCAGCACACCTACAGAGAAAACACAGATATGAGGTGTCATGTTTACATCCACAATGGTCTGTATGTTTTGGGTGTGTGCCTCCAAAAAATGTTTTTTCCCCTCAATGGTAACTGCCCAAAGGAAGAAAGGTGGCCTATCGCAAACATCTGAGACTATGATGGAGTCTGTTTACACTCTACGCTTTATCAGGGCATGCAGGCGTGTCCATAATCAAAGGAACAATGGGCTCCACACAACCTGCTAGCACCACCTCATCAAGAGCCAGCACAGTTCTGCAAGGTCTTGAGAAAATTCCCTCTATCAGTTTCTGTTTTCAAGGTGTCCAACACATGACTGACCCCCTCTCGGTCCACTGGACAATACTGCACAATGAGCCACTGTCTAATTTTGTGAACAATCTAAACAGAATGATGTGAAAGAAAAGGGGGGGATGAATTTGAGTGAAATTCCAAACTTTTAAAAAAGTATGTAGTAGGCTTCAGTAATATTTGTCATGTGCCACCTGAATTCCACAGCTTCAAAAGCTGCAGGACTGGTTACAGAACCATGATAAGATCACTGCTAAGCAAATATGCAAGTGAACATTCCAAGTGTGATGGAGACAAAGTTAAAAGATTTATAAAGACAATCAGTAACAAGAACAGAGAGGGGGAAATGAATCTGCTTTCTATTTTTCTACATAGAAAATTGATCTATTACTTTCTTACACCTGAGAGTAGATATAGTTTAGGTCACATAAATCTGCTTCTCACCAAAAAAGAACATTAGTTTAATGTTGTCCTCTTCTGCCACCTAGCGGTCAGAGTAACAAGGTGCGCTGGTGCAGTCACTACCTCTGCAGTGTTGTCACATATACCAAAGCCTTTATTGCCTCACTGTCACACATTTGTCCTCCATAACTGTATTTCTATCTCAGTTTGATTTGTTATATTGATTTAACACAGGATTTTTTTTTGGTGATTTGCAAATTAATCTGTGCATAACGTAAAGGGAAAAAAAAGGCTCTAACAATGAAATTAAGTCTCCTACAGATTGGAGCGTTTGGAAAGCTAGAATGAAGTCATTAGCACTCTAAGAGTCAAGGTGAGTCCCTCCCTGCCGCAGCAGCCATCTGCCTCCGTCACACACTTTCCACCTGTCTCACAGAGAAACCAAAGGCAGCCTTCAAGCGACATTCACTATAGAGTAACCAGAATAGAACTGCAGCACTGCTCTGCACAAGGAGAATGACACAAACATAGACATTCATTCATCTGGAGACTGACATCCATGGCACAACATGGATCTGACCTTGGGAAGGAGGCAGGCAAAACTGTATTTGACATGTAGCAAAGCTAATTGTTATCTTTATACCCGACAGCCCAAACTAATATGTAACTGCATGTTGTACTATTATAAATACATCTGAAGGAGCAAAGGGATGTGAATATGTTATTCAGACAACATGTACTCTGAAGGTTACACTGTTTTGGCTCGATTGTTAATTTGGTCAGTTATTGTTAATTAAGTCTCGGTCTTGATCTTGCGTAAATCATTCTTATTAGTATTATTTCTACATTTTGTCAACATTATCCTGTATTATTTTAGCCATATTTTAGCGAATATTCTGGGTAGTGCAGTCTTAATACTTCAAAGTAAACCTAGTACTTTAGTATTTTCTAAGACATCATATTAATATTAACATGTCATTCGATGAACTTTACTTAAATTTATTTTTACTGTCGTTTAACTAAAATTTCACATGCAAATTATCTCATCATTATCTGATAGAAAGTGGATCATTATCCAGCAAAATCAGGGTTTTATTTGGGGATTGAACATTTTTGTAAGCCTGTCACATTCTCTTTAGGGGTTGAGCTGATCCTACGATTTCCCCCATCTTGTCATGACTTTGTGTTTATTTAGTATTATTTTATAGTGAAGGTTCGTCATTTTGGTCTGTGTTTCTGTACAACTACAAAGTCGATCATCGATCTGCGACCTACGGTGTCCTGGTGCCAAGTGCCCTGGTGGACACCTTTATGTTGGAACATGGTGTTTGTTATGGACAAACTGTGACTAGCACAGAAGTCCAATAACTGAACACCACTATGGTTCAGATCAGGCAGGCCGTTCCTCCCACGCCACTCCAGGTCTCGCTGTCATTGCCCACGTGTGCATTGAAGTCTCCCAGTAGAAACCCTTTCCAAGGACTCCAGAAAGGGTGGGTACTCAGAACTGCGGTTTGACACATAAGTGCACACAACAGTCAGGACCCGTTCCCCAACCCGAAGGCGCAGGGAAGCAACCCCTTTCATCCACTGGGGTAAACTCCAATATATGGGCATAGAGCTGGGGAGCTATAAGTAAGCCCACACCAGCCCTGCGCCTCTCACCTGAAGCAACTCCAGCATAGTAGAGGGTCCAGCCCCCATCGAGAAGGCGGGTTCCAGAGCCAGTACTTTGCGTAGAGGTGAGCCCGACTATATCTAGTCTGCACCTCTCAACCTCTCACACAAGTATTTGGATGTATTAATATGTCCCACCCCTTTCCCACATTATTATATCATTTTCTGAGCTGTCTGTGCTGAAAACAAAGCAGAGCGAAAAAAAGAAATTTCACATAGTCAAAGGTGGATGTAAACCAAATTCAGGTCTGAACTCTGCTGATGTGTAAATATAAAAACTAACATCAACAAGTTTATACCGCACACTGCATGATGATGATATATCAGTGTTGTGTTTGGAAAGTTTTGCACTTCGCCTAAGTTGCATAAAAAATAATGCAGATTTTGTTGTTGTTGTGCAACTGTTTGGATCCTATTATACCTTTAATGTTGGGTCCTAGGCTCCACTTACATCATTAGACCCGGCAAATCCAAGCGTCCTCGAGAGAAATTCTGAACCCCATTTCGCCCTCAATGGCTGTTTGATTGGCATGTGAATAGAGAGTGTTAAGTTCTTTGAGTGGCCTTCAGATGACAGGAGAGCTGAACAATTACTCTCCACTTAGCATGTTTTTCACACAGCACAGTAATACAAGCCAGGGACTAACTTACCTTGATAAGGAAAAAGAAAGGTTGCTGTACCAGCTGCTCCCCAGCTGCGCACACTCTCGTCCTCTAGGCGGTGTATCGTCCGAACCACTGCTCAGTCTCTCGCTGGATGGGGCTCGAGTGGCGTCCGAGTCCCCAGTCATGGTGTATATAGAGTCGGAGAGACTGGGCCGCTCATCATGGGCCAGGGGGGCAAAGCTAAGCTGGACGATCTGCCTGGCGCTCTGACAAACAGGCGCATGAATGGCAGGGGTTAGTGTGGGCATATCAAAGGTCAGCACAGTTTGGGTACTCGAGGTCAGCAGCTCCTCGCTGTCTAGGCTATTGTACGACGTCCCTTTGGCTCGGTGAGACTCCATGATGCTTTCAAAATGGCGACTGAAGGTGTCCTCTGCAGCACAACGAGGACCGGAGACCAAGATGGGGGACTTCAGGGCAGGGTGGTGGTTGTCAAAAAAAGTTTCCATTGGTCTGGACAGAGAAGGAGATTTAAGAATAATGCAAAAACATTGGGTGTGTATTACAAATTGGTGATGTTGTAATTAACTGTTTATAGACGCTTGAGTGTAATTTTTGTCAATTAAAGATCAAATTCAATTGATTAATTCTGACAAAGCCAGGTTGTAATGTTATGTTGAACATGTGTTACAATTCCATGTACTCAAACCACTTTGATCAAAATTAAGATCAAATTATAAACAGTTTATGACTAAGTGTCTGAATGTCTGGGTGTCATGTGCTTATGTTCACCTTTTCAGAAGGTGACCAAACACCTCCTGCTCTTCCTGAGCTGCATACTGCTGCCTCCTGTTGTCTCCTTGCATCCTCACACTGGCCCAGCTCACCATCTCCTCTTCATCCTCCTCATATTCATCTGCCTCATCCTCATTTCCATTTCTTATCTCCTCTGCTACCTCCCCATCTGTCCTCCCATAAGACAGACCCCCCAGTGGGCTGCCGCTTGTCCCTGAGTTGCCCTGCACGCTACGGTTACTCCCAAAAGCAGAGTCAGCGTCATCCTGTTCAGCCTGCAACACTTCATCAATGTCCGTCTCACGGTAGCAGCGCAGTGGAATGGCATCCAGGTCAGTTTCTGAGTACTTCAGCGTGCGGCCAATGATGCCAGTTTTTGGTGAAGTTCCGATAACGGCTGGGGTTGGGGTCACCAGTTCTACCTCCACATGATGCACCTCGTGACTGGCAGAAAGCAGAGTCTGGGGGGTAGGGGGGGTTGGTGTGGGAGACTCACTGGAGTTACCACTAGGAGGAGCTGTGGAGGTTTCCAGAGAATCTGCAGATGGAGAAAAATCAAACATCTACCTCCATGTTTTTATGAAATGTGTTTCAATGCTATATTTTCTTATATATAATATATATATTCAGCATATTCATATTAATTACTTAATCTAACTTGTAAATAATAAACCTCAATACTTCTGATACTGAGTATGAGAAATTGCGAAAGACAGAGATAAATAATCACCTTTATGCATTTAACATGTCTGTAATTCCCTAGAGCACAATTACATTTCTAGGAGCATTTACATTTTTTATTGATTAAAAATAAATATTGTAAACTTTGGATCCTGTTTTCAAGAGATGACTAATGTTTTTAATAGCGTTCAAAGGAAATGATAAAGAAACTTCATCCAACATAATGTAACACCCTGATGATGGCGGAAGTCTTCTGGAATTAAAGTATAAAAGACATGACACAACCAGTGTACACTTGGAGAGTGCATAACCCAACCATGAACCACACAATACACTGTAAAGAGAGGATCGTTTAATGAACTGAAAAATACTTCAACTGGTATCACTCAATTCAATTAAGTATTTACATCTTAAATTAACAAGTTAGACTCTAAAATACTTTATTAAATTTAGGGTTTCTAAGTAAACAATTTGGATTGATCAAACTATTTATTTTTTTTTTTTTACAGTGCATATTTAAATCCTGAAAGCATAAACATTTGAAATTCTACCTATGGAAATTGTGGAAAATCTCCTAACATCTTTGATAAAACGTTTTTTCCAGATTTACCTTCAAAACAAATACTAAATAATATAAATAATTATTTGTTGAAGGAATTTGACATTTTAAATATGCAGCGTTTCAAGATAAATATTACGTACTATAAAAAGTAAATAGTTGGTGATTTAAGAAAAAACTTAAATTAAGTATTTTCAACTCAAGCTTTAGATTCAACAATACTTCATTTAATTGTGTGTCATCAGTGAACAATAGTATGAATAATCATGGTAACGCCAAATTAAAACTCGAGATTCGAGATATATGAAATTGAGGAACTTGTACTCTCACTTTTGTCCACTTTGCTGCCAGCCTCCTCAGCAGGGGTCCCGAATAAAAACTCCCACTTGGCACGTGCAATCCTCTGACAATGGAGCGAGGGCAAGGGTGCTGCAGAGCCGCTGTCCGTCTGAAATTTACACACAAACACAAACTGTAGGCTAGCTCTGCAGTGCAGCTTTAAAGGAACAGTCTCACGTATTGGGGAATTAGTTTGTTTTCTTTCTTACATAGAGTTATATTAGATCAGGCCAACTCTTGTGCCTTCAGCTAGACCGACTCTCCAAAAATACATTTATCATCTACATGTGTTTTAAGAGCTGCAATGGTGCAGTTTCAGGTCAATTGGGCATCAGTATTCTTACCATTAAAGAAAAAAGGTCTTTTTTTTCTTTTTATTCAATAATTGAAAATATGTTGTTAAATTAAATTGGTTTTTACAACTTCAACTAATTGAAAACTTTTTTTTTCTTGACTAAGAAACAGAAATATAGAATGCTCCAGTGCACGACCATGACCACAAATACTTAACAGGAGGGTTTCTGTATAACATTTGGAAGTTTGGAGAGAGCTGACATAGATGTTTACTCCTTACATCCAATCTTCACACAAAGCTAGATTAACTGTTGTTGGTTCCATCTCCATACGTGCTCAGACAGTTGTATCACTTTTTATGTCTCAGGGTCAGCAAGAGAGTGAATGAAAATATTGCCCAAAATGTAAAACTATTATTAAAACTCTTAGGTGTTGGAATTACATTAAAATAAAACATACATATATGAATATATTAGTATCAGGTGTAATTTGTAGTTATTTTGCGTTTTACAGTCGAGCCAATACCCACCTGTATTCCTGACGTAGCAACCCCAGTTTCATTGCTTTGATGACTGGACTGACTGGATTCAGGGGACACACAGTCCCTGTCCCCGAAGCTTCCTGTTACCCCACTGGAGCTCCGCGAGGAAGACCCTCCCATCGCTATATTCTGCTCAGCCTCTGGAGACTCTTCTCTCATCTGCAGTTTTGGCCGGTGTTCTGCATCAAACTTCTCCATCTCATTGCATTGTTCTTCCGCATCACTACCCTCGTCGTCTTCTGGAGAGTCAAGTGCCACAGGCCCCAGAAGCAGGATCTCTCTCCGCCTCTGCTCAGCTCGTTTCTGCTGGGCTGTAGGGCTGGGAGGCCTGCAGTGGTGAATAGATTGACAACCAGATGTTTGGTCACTGATGTACCCCAATCCAGGCTCAGGGCTTGGCCTTGGACTGTTCTCTTCCTGATTCCCCCACTGCTGCCTTGATGTCCAGCTAACTGGTGCCTCCTCAACACGCTGATGGATAAAGAGCCTGCGAGCGAGCTCAGTGCAGTCCCCTCTCTCCAAACAGCTCAGGTCTTGCCTTTTGTCAAGGCTTGGGTTCCAAGAATCTCTGGTGTATCGCGGGAGCTGGCGATGATGCAAGGTGGGGGTATCTGGTGCTCGAAGTTCTGTTTGGAATAGCTTGGGGTCCCTCAAGGGTGAACTGAGCTCGGTGGGAGGATGAGAGGGCCGGAGAATACGTGAAGGAATGGCGGGACAATTGTGAGATGCTGGTAACATTGAGTTCTGATGCTGTGATTTCTGAATACGGTGCTGCTGCTTTGTTTCAGAATTATTATGTGATTTTGTCTCTATTGAATGTAACTGTGAGATAGAGTTTTCCGGCTGATGACAGTCTGTGACGTCAGATGCTGGCGTGTGCTGGTCATGTAAAGGGATATTCATCTTGAGTGTGTGCTTAGACTGTTGTGCATTTGAAGTAGAATTGTTCACATCTACACAGTATGAATGTATACCTACAGACTCACCATAAACATTGTGCAATGAGGAACGTCCTGCCTGTGTGACAGGAGTGGGTACTTTGTTAGCCTCCTCTCTTAACCCGTGGGCAACAAGAGGGCTATGAGCTGGAGACGAGGATTTACTGTCACTTAACTGGTTCAAGCCCTCAATTACATTATTGCCAAGTTGGAGGATTGCTCCCTGAGGTGAAGTGCTCCTTTTACAAATCCTGTGACTATGTCCTTTTGTGGTTGGACTGCCTGACAGAGCTGTGTCCTCTCTGGACCTGTGCAATGGGCTCCTGAACTCTGTGTGAGGAGACTTTCTGGACTGTTCAGATAGCTGGTCTGAGGCCGGGCTCTGACACAGCCCATAAACAGCTGGGCTTCTATCTGTGGTGTGGAAGTTGGGATTTACATTGATGTTCTGACACTGAACAGGAGAACCAGCCCAGGACTGACAGCGTGGCTGTCGGTTGTAGCATGAGGTTGAGGTGTGCTCTAGTGCATGGGCTAGTTTAAGCCTCAGTAGAGGGGAGCCAAACTCCTCCACAGCCCTCTGGGTAGCTGCTCTGCCGATAGGGTCCATGGATTGTTGGCAAAGTTCAGTAGAGAATGTCTGTTTTTGACTTCCTGGAGATCGGAACGTCATCTTAGGACTGGAGCTGCACGATGAATCTGGACTCCCAAACCACATGGGGTCGCTAAACCTTTTGCAAAAGTGAGGCGTGGTGGATTTGACCTCTGTAGTCCTTCTTTGAGACGCACAGTTGGGAGGACTGTCAACAGTCTTAATATTGGACTTCTCGATGTAACTGAAGGTGACCACGGACCGTTTACTATCCCTTGCGTCTTCATTGTTAATTCTCTGGAAGTGGGGAGGTGTGTGAGGGAGAGGGACCTTTCCCATAGAAGTGACTGGTGGAGTATGGATAGCAGGCACTTCGTCACGGGGTACAGTCCAGTGCTTGGTGACCGTGTCGGAGCTGCCTGTTTGCTGCAGCTGAAAGCTAGCACTACTTCTAGAAGGAGACTGGCTGTGTGTGCGGTCTGGAACCGCGTGGTGAGCCGTGGCAGCCTTGGTGACGGTGTGGCAGATTGTCTGGCTTGCTAACTGAGAGAGAAGCTCAGCAGGACTGTCCCGACCAGAATGCCCCTGAACAATTTCTTCTTCATTTTTCCCAAATGATGCTTTTCCTCCCTCCTGATCTGGGGAAGACCTCACTTCCACATACAAGTGAAGGACATTCCCAGACTGGGACATGGTTTTCTCTTTCAGGGTGTAATGAGGAAAGAGAAGTGGAAGGAGCACAGAGAGAGAAGGACAGGGTAAAAGAAACAAAAATGTCTGCTTTTATCCTCTGATTTTATTTGTTGGATTTGTTTTTCTGCTGGTGCCGGAAGTTTATTTTTAGAAAGGGTTTCTTCTCGTTCCCAGAGTGTCTTTCTGCAGAGCACAGACACAAAGGCTGAATGGCCAGAGGGCAAACGTGTCATGGGACACCTCCAACAGCTCCCTATTCCTCATGCCTGTGAATGAAATAAGAGAGGTGTTGTTATTTTGTACCTTTAAATTAGATGCATTTGTTATTTAATTCTTCAATCTTCTTAAACCATTAGATACGTTTTTTTTAAAGCTTTTCTCAACCCATACCAGCAAGAGCTAAAAAGCATCAAAACCCACATTGTGATAAACTATCTCTTCTGAAGCCCAGAGTTAAGTGATACCTTTAAAGTGATGCCATTTTAGGTGTGTTTACATGGACAGCATAATTACAAAAATAGATTAGGAAAAGAAGCCTAATCAGAAAGGAAATGCTGCATGCAAACACCCCTCCAAATGAGATTTCATTCCTTTGCCGGGGGGGAGTCTAAGTCTTTTCAGAAAGAAGTTCAGAAAGGCAACCGCTGCATGTAAGCAGTATTTCCGAATAGTCCCTGGTGAGCGCGTAACCGGCGGCGCTATTAAAATGCACGATAGAGGCATTTAATGATCTGGAGCACAGCAAAGAGTTTGTTTTTAATGCAAACTCTCTATCAAAAAAAAAGTCCAAGGCATTCAGTATTGGTGTCCATATAAAGATATTGATACTTCCTTTTTCTTTTGTAAAAGACCAATCACATCGTTAACTCTCCTTGATCTAAAGCATTCACTTCTGAACATCCACTGGGATGGAATTTGATGTTAGCAACTTCAATGAGTCTTTCATTGACTGACACAGAAAGATGTTTAAAGTGACGCTTTTGAGCTTTTCTAAACATCCATCCATGTTATGATTGGGTAAACATTGGTAGTTATCTTGCATTTGGTTCCTTTCAAAACTGGTCTGCCAAAGCGATAGCAATCTTGGTCCTGTGATTGCTTGATATTTAAACTACGGAAAAATGGTTTTGGATTTCCCATTGCATCGAAAATCTACATATCTGTGTAAAAATGAATGACTACTGATTTGTATTGTTGGGATCAAACCTTGGACTTAACTGGACCTTCCATCAAATAACCAGGTCACAAGTGGAAAGGATCATCTCAGTTTCACAGGGCAGGACATTCAGCGGGTGCAGATATTTGAGGATTTTGAGGATTCCAAAATCTGATCTGATTACAAGTTATTATTTCTCTATTTCAGCCACATTTCAAAGAGGAATACATTTTATCTCCCAGGTCTCATCTTCTGCGGTATATACATAATGTAATGTAATGTTGTAAGGTAAGGAGATGTTCATCATTAAGCATGAGCTCATCCTCCTGGGAAAGGATGCAGGAAATTATCCCTCACTTCCTCTCTGACTCATCATTGATAAGAGCTGGTGGTAGTGCTTTATCTTTAAATTCTGAATTGAACCATTCAATGCTCAGGATTCGGTCATACATTCATCTATTTGAAGAATTTGAATGTCTGATGGTGAGACACTTTGCAGGCTGAAGTGATTCATTGAAAATTAGATGAGTTTGATCAGATTTGATTTTAGGAATCGCTGTGACATTGATGCAACAATGATGTCAAGGGACTTCCTTTGTGCTAAAAATATAGTAGAGTTAATGTGGTTCCTGTTCCAAACTGTTGCTACGTGTTTCTCATGAGTTCACTGACAAGTCCAACCTAATTTGTCCAAACACGCCATCATCATTCACATCACAGAAATGTCTTTATTACCATAAGATCTACCACGAATCGGAATCTGATCTGGATCCCAGTGATATTCTGGATCTGGTGATCGATTCTGCTTAAATCGACAGGACTCATGGGAAATTCACTTTGTAACCGCACTAGCGTGAGGTTACAAAGTAACAACAAATTTGCCTCGGGATCCCCTAGTATGAGCTGGAGAGTGTTGCTGTGGAGAGTGATACCCTTCCCAGTTCCCTATAATGTTCCTGCAGAGAAACGTTCCATATCAATAATGCCAAAGATAACAGCATTCTTTGTAGAAGAACACTCGGACTAAGGTGGTGAACACCAGACTGCTGCCAACTGTAACAGATCGGAGGAGCCTTATGGCAGCAGTAGGAGAGAATGTTTGTTTAAAATTGAACAGTAAGTGAAGGACATTTCCCTCCTTGACCCCTCATTTAAAAGAGACCAAACTCAATCATGCCAGTTAATTACCTTTTCATCCATGCCTTAAGAGTTAAGTATTTTTTCTTTGTCACTAATTAGCTAACAACTTATAGTTCCTCTCTGTTTGTCACATCTTTGTCATTTTCACACCTTTTCGCCACTGTACCCACTGCTACTCGTTTCACAAAAAGAAACCTTGATCCCATTGTTTATAAAGGTGAGAGAAAGACCCGATGGCTCCATGGCTGCATCATGGCACTGACACAGATGATAACAGGATGAAGCTATTTGGCTAATGGGTACAAGCATTTTGTCATATTTGCTGTAAACAGGAATGATAAATTCTACATCACTGTGGATGGACCATAACCTCTATCGTAAGTGAATACGAGACTGACATGGAAATTGCTTAAGTTTAAATGTTTGATTTCTTGGCCCTTTGTTTGGTCTCATATTCAGGTTCTGGAATATGATGACATGGGTTGGTAGTCAGGAGCTATGAGGCTGTAAAATCCGGACGGCGTCTTAAGCATCATAAAATAATGATTAGATCTCCATCTCTCTGCAGCAGCACATCAGAACACTTTGTGCTGGTTTAAAAATAGCATCAATAATCTGTTATCAGGTCACTTTGCTCTACTTGTTTCATTATATGACAACAGAAAATTAAAGAACTACATGGTTTTTTATGTATTAAAACAAACAGTTATGTTAATCAGTGCGAGCAGGAATAGATTTAACCAGCTGTGACCACTGGGTGTCTGCAGCACAATGGGACTGATGTTTGCTGTGAGGCACAGCCTTTTGTTGCAGATGAAATTAGGATGAAAAAAGAGGAACTTTGATCTGTTTTCTGCGGTTTTGTTTTTAGTGTGAGCTGAAATCAACAAGAACATGATCGGAAGCCTCCAATGGGCCACACTATTTTCTGCTTATTATGACACACTCTTGGCTGCATCATAAATGTGTCAGAGCTGGTTGAGGGATACAGCCACAGGGATGTAGATATAATCTGTCACCTCTGTTGCTGCCAAGAGAGGAGTCTGTGAGAAAGGCTGGTATTGATTGTGGAAGGAGATGAGGAGCCTGAACATCTTTGGGCCCCTTTAAAAGAAACACTGGTTACCCTCTGAGGCCAGTGTTGATGGGAACACGCAGGGTGTGATATTGTACCTCCTGAATTGCGGCCATAGTTGGTTTGTGCAAGATGTAATGGGACCCAAGCTCAACTTTTGGCTCTTCAGTCCATAGAATACTGTCCCAGGCTCATCATGGTATGTTGGGTTAAAATTTAGACAAACCCTAATGTTCTTTTGGGTTAGTAGTGGCTTTGTTCTCGCCGGATACCATTTTCCCCCTATGTCTTTCAAATGGTGGAGAAATGAACTCGGACATTTACTGTGAGAAGCCTGCAGGTCAAAATCAGTAACTCACTTGCAAGAGTTTTGGAAGGTGGGCCACTTATGGGAAGGTCCACTATTGTTCCAAGTCTTCTCCATTTGTTGATAATTTTTCATCACTGTTAATCCTTGGCGCCCAAGACCTTTTGAAGCTGTTACCCCATTCAAACTGATGTGCTTTTATCACCGTCTTCCTCATTTTTACAAGACTTTCTTTTGAGTTTGGTTTAGAGTGTTAGAACAACATGGCCGCACTAAAGAACCTTCACAAATAAAATCATCATCTTCATTTTTGAAGTTCTGACACTTAATAGATAAGATTTAAAAGTAATTAATTAATTAATAGATAAACCTACAAGTAGATGAAATAGAGAGAAGGTCCAGTATTTTTTGTACAGCCCTGTAGATGGAGAGTAGGAAAGACAGAAAGTGACAGAGTGAAATTAAAGTGTTCACTCTTTATTATGCTTGTTCCCATCAATATTGGCAATATTGATGGGAATAAGCACAATAAAGATGTTTGAGAGGAAAAATTATAAAATGTACAGTACTGTAGAAAAGTTAGTTAGACGTCAAAAAATTTTACTTTGAATAAAATAACTGTGACCACATTGTTTGTTATGGGCATTTCAACATCAGGACCCAAACGCAGACAATGATAACATTTCATGAGATGAACAAATGGATTACCATTATAAACTTAATGATAATCGGGTTGGCACAATGAAGGAAAAAAAAAGGATTGACGCCCATGATAACATAAAATGCAAACTTAAGTAAAGTATAACCCTCGGAAAATGAACACAAGAAGAGAAAACCCCCTCGGGAAAAACTGTATGGGAGGTCCACAGGAAGGAACAGAGGCGATATCTAGGGGTAAACACAGGCGATAATGCAAGGGGAAACCGGTGAGCACTATAAACGGACAGAAGGGCAGCAAAAACAATGACAAACTGGAGTTTTGATAGTCGTGCAGACACGGCTGAGTCCTGGCTCTTCAGCTAACTGTAGACTTTCTGCACCTATAATGTTTTCAGCATCACATATGTAGGCGTGTGGTCTCCCTCATTGGTGGTGATGTTGAAAAGTTACATCTTTGGTCAGAATCATTGCTTGTATTAATTAATGATATTACAGATATTGATATCAATTTTGTATAACTGCATCCTTCCCTCACAGGCTAACCATCACGGCCCCCATCAGCTACAGCCCTGCCTCTCTAAAAACTGCCACAATGTGAAATACACAGCAATTTGGAGAATAGGTCAGGGGAAAACTAGGGAACCTCCATCTCGGCAAGGCAGCTGACCCAGATATACGGTATGTCCGAAAATACTTCAGGTCTGTGTTGTCAAACCCGGGGAGCCTCTTCAAAGTATTTTCAACCTATAGACAAGCTGGAGACAAGCTGACTGAAATGAGGGTGGACTCAAATCTGGTGACTGGATTATGGACTGCCTCAAAGAGAGACCAGAGTATGTCACAGAGCTTAGGGTCACTGCCTATCTGAGACTTCCGCACAGGTGAACCACAGAGGATAGTGTTTCCCATCAGGATGTTGATGTCGAAATTGTGAGGACATACCAGAGAATTTCCCTTATAATAACTATTATCTACATCTGGCTACCTGCCACTCTACCATTTCACCACAGGGCTGGCACATCCATTCACACTCAACTTCACACGTATGGGCAATTAAAGTCTCCATCTCACCAAACTTGCATGTTCTTGGAATCTGGGAGGCAGAAACCCACGCAGGCACAGAGCCAACACACTAACTACCCATAGAAAAAGCCCAAGTCCAATCCGGTTTACTCTTGCTGTGAAGTGAGAACACTTACCACACTATGACCATGAAAGTTGATTTATGTGGTATAATACTCTTGAATAGACTTTTCCAGTTCTTTCATATAATTGAAAATACGCTTGAGCGTAACTGTGCGCCATTGTTCAAGAATTGTACCCACTTCTCAGACGTCTTGGGATCCTTTTAGCAAGACTGTGTCGACGCAATTAAAAGAAATGATGAAAGCACTTTAACAAAAGGTGGAGTTTTAATTAAAGAGCACCTCTTGATAAAAAAACACATCAAGTTATGGCTGCCTAGTGATGATGACTCACCCTCTTGCTGTCTTCCTGGGTTACTTTGCTAACAGAGAGGGACACGTGCTCACATACAAATAAACTCTTTAAGGTGTTTGCTTGGGCAATTTTCAGTGAAATCACACCAGTTATTAAACCCAAGCCAGCATGTGCAGCTCTAATATTAGCACCCTGGAGACGATGCAGTAGGGCTGGGGCTTAGAGTGGCTAATATTAGCTTAATTCTTTTGGTCGAACTAACCAAAAGGATTTCAGTATCATTCAAACCAAAGGAGAGGATTTGTATCATGTTGTTAATATGTGAAGAGGGATAAAGTGCAACATCCACCCCCTCAAGCATCCACTCCCACTGTTCGAAGCAGCTATTGATTTCCTTACATATCAGATTACATCATACAGTATTCAGCTACCTACTCTACTCTATAGATACTCACTGCAGATTTCCAAGAAATGGCTGCGGACTCACTGTTGCACCCATTAAACACTGCTCCAACTCAATGAACTTCTGCTGCAATGAATCATGAATAACCAAGCAGCCAGTAAAGAGTCCAAACTGGGATTATACAGGTCAAATCAAAAAACACAACTTTGTTTGTATTTGATACAAGGCCTGCCCCTCTTGTCAGCGTCACTCTTTTATTTCTAAGCAGCAGCCTTCAAAAATACAATCAGGAAAAAAAGAGAAAGTCCTCTGATTGACACAGGGGCACTAAAATGTATGTATGTGTGTGTGAAAAGAAAGATGCACCCAAGCTTTCTGGGAAAGTGAAGTGAAAGGCAATTACACATCACCACGTCGGTTTTGAACTTGCAGCTTGTATATCTCCTTCCATCACTCACACACTCGCAGACACACAGCAGGGGAAGAACAACTAGAGGCTGTATCTTGAGTGAAATCTTTAACTTTTATGGACATAATATCACAGATATTAATACGATCGCAGATATTAATACGATCTATATTAATCAATAATATTTTAGCCGTAACAAGCTTTGCTGACGTTGATCAAAATCTAGAGAAGGTTGAATTTATACAGGCTATTTATCACATTTGATGTTTTATTAACATGTTATTATGGTTTCACATGTAATAGATGTTCATTCTGTCCGTCACTCTGTCAGTAATTATCCCTAAAAAGTCAAATGTAGACCTTAGTGCAAGGAAGAACTGGGTTAATTTAGGTAAAGGTATGGTGTATATTTCCAGCACTAGGGGACAGTTGGTTTCTGTAAGTTTTCGGGCCATAATTTCTCAATTTCCAAATGTGCTGCATATGAACAGACTCAATGAGATCAGCTGCAATTACTTGGCTAGTAAAGAGCTCTGAACGAAAGACAGTTATGGCATTGGTTCTTCCATAGTTTATCTTAATTAGTTTATGAGTTAACAACACAGATATTATTTTCAACAATTGTAGATGCTGATAAATTTTACATATAGATATAGCTTTTACCTTTCATGTAAATGACAATCAAATAACAATTACAGAAGATGTACCTGGTAATAGATTATTTACTCCGACCAGCTTCTCTTGAATATTTGCACTAAAAATAGTTGAACAAAGTGCATTCAAAGAAGTATTGAATAAAACGTTTTGGGCATAATTACTTCGTTACTGATTTCAGACTTTCAGACTTTAAATATAATATAATATAATATATATATATATATATATATATATATATATATATTATATTATATTTAAATAATGATATTACAAATTCCCATATAGGATTAAAATTTGTAAAAATAATGAACAGTGCTCCATTGTAAAGCCTCACAAACTCTTAGCATGTAAATGAAAACTTTTAATGTTAATTTAGTATTAATGTTTGCTCTGAATCATACAATTGAACCACATTTGTGGAAAGATACCATGATAGTTTGCTGAAATTCAATAACTATAAACATCCTATCTGTAATTGTGTGTGTATAATTTATATATATCTATATATATATATATATACATAAACACACACACACACACACACAGTGGATGTATGGTATTCAATTGTTGATCACAAGTTTCACATTTTTAAGTGTGTTGGTTTTTCCGCGTGGTACAAAATTATTTCTCACGTGGCTTGATTATGTATAAAACGCAGCTCTTCATTTCAAACAGCACACACATGGTTCCTTATCCAGACCCTCGATCTCCCAGACTCTCACACCCAAACTCATACATACAGTACATTACATACACTGAAGATTCATTTCTTCTCCAATCAGTTATCCGTTAATAAGTCTCACAGCACGACATGCACATCTGGATCATCGTATTATAGTGCAAAGCAGTCTGCTGCCTCAGTGGTCGTTTATCTGGATCGAGCCTGAACTGTCAGCACAAACCAGAGACACCAGTAAGAACAATTGTACTATCGATGCACCAACATTACATCTTCATCTCCTCCACTCATTTCAATCTCACACTCACCTCTCCTTATTTCACAGCTGCCTCATCCACACAGGATTTACACCTCCCACATGGTTTATCTCGTATCATCCTTTCTGTTACACTCTCTTCCATTCCTTTTCATCTTCCCTCCTCCTCTCCAGCAGAGCAGTGCAGACCCGTCCGACCAGCACAGGCAGCCTCCCTCCCCAGCAGTAACACTCACACTCTGGCCCTTATAGCCCAGCCCCCTTCCCTTCCTGCCGCCTCACATCCATGCTGAGTCAGTGTGGAGTTGTTAGGAAGGTTCTGCAAGGAGGAAACATGCAAGACGGGCGACATGCAGTGTTTTTAAATACACCGGGCTCTGGCACAAACCGGATCTCTCTCCATCTGGGATACAATTATAAATGAAACCGGCAGATGTGAGCGGACGAAAATTGGCATGTGATCCGATCTGCAGGGTGGCAGCATTTCAGTCTTGTGTGAACCCCTCCTCCCAAACAAGAGAGAGAGAGAGAGAGATTCTTGATATTTAAATTACATTGTCATTGTTTCACAGCTGAAAAATAGGAAAATGTAGGCCTAATACTTTACATATAAGCACGACTGTCTGATTTACTTTTTTTTTTCTTTAATTAACCAAGAACAAAAGGGGTAATAAAGAAAACATAACCACAGTTTCATGAATTTTACTTCATTATTTAAACTCAGAACGTCACAATCATTCCCCTTAAACTCACAGCTCAGCTTTCTGTGTCTCAGGATCAGAGAGACAAGAAAAAGGAAAATATGATCAAAATGTATTATATTTAACTATCTTAGGCTACTTTTTTAAATTACACCTCATCTTCACTGCCCCTTGAGATTGTCTCACTTCAGAGTCTTGGGTAAGCACAGGCAATCATTCTCAAATATAGCCTTTAAAATGCTCTCAAGTGTTCCTCACAAAGTAAAAACTGACACTTAACTTTCTACATTTCAGCTAATTTTAAATGAAAGAACTGTGTCCAAACTTTTGACTGTACTGTAATTATGGTGGAAAGTATATGGACAAAAACTGATAGAAACCTTTTATGTGCTTTCTAAAGCTTCCTGCTTCCTTCTTCAACATATCAACTACACATCATCTGGATTGGCTGTGACTTTGGCCACGTGCCATGAACACTTTCATGACATCCTGAATGAGCCTTTGTCATGCTCTTAGAAGGATTTTTGAAGGAAATCAACTTCACTTTTGCATAACATTGTGTGTGCCACCATTATTATAGAGATTAATTCACAAATCAACATGTTAAGCAGTTACATGGAGGCCTGACAAAGGTCAAAGAGACGCTATTTGAAAGTCCTCTACATTTCAGGGAGACATGTGTTCAGCTTGCAGAATGACCAGGATGTGATTTATATATATGTGAGGTCTTTTATATTTAGAATTACTAAAACCTTCAAATTAGTTCCGGTGTTGAAATCAATATGGAGGAACATATTTCACACATCCATTGTTTAGCCCAGTTGTAGGAAAGGAATGAGTAGATTATAACTTGTAAAAAGGAATTCCCACACACTGATCAACTTGCAGAATTAAATGTACAGTGTTGTTTAAATCTGCTAGTTAATCAGTAGGCAGGAGTTCCTTTTTGCATGATTTGATTAAGTCTCTTTAAGCATCTGCTGTACGCACCATCGCCTGTATTTTGTGATTTTCACATTGTGTCTCTTTTCGTATGTGCACATTTAACAGTTTGCTGCCAAAGAGCACATTGTGTTTCTATAGTAATGTGATTCAGGAGTTTTATACCTGAAATAGTTCCATAAGAAAAAGAGCACATATATTACACATGCTTTTATTTTTTATTTTCTTCACATTACCTGCCTCTCATCAGCCTCTTTGCATGTTTATCTCTCTCTGTGCACCGGACCCACGTCATATCAGTGATGAACGCAGACCTTCACAACAACATTATATTTCTCCTTCTGCTCTAGTCCAAGGCGGCTTTCAAAAACTCACACAAGAAGCCTTGCAACCACAACAGATCCATTAAACATGTGATTCCACACCCATTAGGTTTAATCTGCTGCTATAAAACCCTATGCTCATCTCGCTTCAGGTTTTCCACCAGGTTTTGGAAGCTGGCTGCAGGGATTTTCTCCCTGCAGCCACATGAGCATCAGTTTGATCCAGCTCTGATCAAGGGTGACACACAGTTCATCTCAGATGTGTTGGCTGGGGCTCAGGTCAGGGTTGTGTGCTGGTCAGTCACGATTTTTCCTCACCAAACTGTGAGAACTGTTTTATAATGAATCTGTTGCTGTGCAAAAGGTCAGCTATTCATTCATACAAAATGTCTGTAATGTGGAACAATTTAAATCTATTCTTTAAAATGTGATAGCTGGTGAGAGATGGAGAAACCACAGGACTGCTTGCATTTTACTGTCAGAGGGATCCGTGTTTTATGAAATGAATGGATCACAAGCATAATAAATTATAAGGTTAGAATGTTCATAAACATCTTTTTTCCTACTTTCATAGTTGCTTGTCAGACATGTCTGGGAAATTAAAAAAAATAGAAGAGAAAATACAAGTTAACGGCATAAGGCTTGCATTATTCATACATATTACATTTGTTTGGTGTGAACACAGATATAATTGTTAATTATTTATAAATATATTGTGATGACATTATAGACAAAAGAGTGAAACTGAACGGTGGAAGAATAAATTAATCAGTAATAACAGCCAGACAGACAGACAGACTGGCAGACAGACAGACATGCAGACATGCAGACAGACAGACAGACAGATACATGTGGTACAAGAGATGGTGCATCAATATAATTCAGCAAAGGGTGCGTAATATCTATTTGACCAATAAATGATCAGTTCTGAGAAAAAATAAAATAGACTACAGTGAGCAGCCATAACATTATTACCGACTGTCAGATCCATCTATCCATCGGTCCATCCACCCATTCATCCATCCATACGCCTTTTTTTAGTTGCTCCGGATAAGGGGTCACCAAAGCAAACTCCTATCTTATCAAAGTCTTATTACAGAGATTGCACATCCTTTGTACTGGATACACTTCTTAATGCAATAATACACAATTTATCTGGGCTTTGGAGCTGCACCAAGAGCGCACTAAATTGTGCATCTCTGATGTGGAGGCTACTGTGGCATTCATACTCCTCATATCTAATTATGACGGCGAAAAATTGAGGATATTGTGGAATCATCACTGCCGCGGTAAATCTTTCCTATCAATGCAAAAAAAAAGAAATAAAAACTGATTTGGGGAAAGGTAAGTTGTATTTTTCCCACCATGAGTGCGGAGCTTTTTCTCCAAAGGTTTGTTGGCCTGATTAAGTCCAGATTTAGTGTATATGAATGGACTTGAGCCAATCTAACTTATACATTATATATCGTATTTCAGTCTTTAAGTTCATAGTCTCATAAGTTCCGTACGGGGATCTTATTTTGAACATAACTTCCTAAAAGTTAGTCCAATTTAGTCAAAATATGGTGAATATGAAGCAACTCAAGATGAACAACACAGGAGATTGTTTCTTTTCAGGGATATATCCTTGCTGTCGAGGATGACAGCGCAGGCCTAGTCTACAAGAGTGCCCTTATCCACTAAGCTATAGATAATGTGTCTAAAGGAAAATGGCTGAAAACGTTGGCAAAAACGTATAAGCAGCATTCTACAATTTTGAGCACAAGCATTAAGTCTGACTCTGCAAGAAAATCAGCCTGGAAAAAGTCTGCAGAGAGTCTAACCGGCAGCTAAAGCAGCTTATATCAACAAGTATTAATACGATGAAGACTCTTCATACTGACGAGCCTCTGACAGGGATTTCGGGAGCATTTTAAGAATTTGTTCTTCAATCTCTGTGGCTCAAGAAAGCACTAAAGGTTATATTTTGGCAGCTGCCCAGTCATATACTTTTCCTGCTTGTGTGCGGGTGTATGAGGTGAAATAGGTGAAAATGACAGGCAGGCTTTCAGCCGCCCAACTCCACGGACTTCCTCAGCACCACCGTGCAACAGTGTCAGCAATCCTGATTCAGTGGACGGATGAGGTTTTAAGGGCAAGGAGATTTGAAGAAGCTTGTCTGATAACATTTTGACCACAGCTGTATGTCAGACAAATAAGATTAAAGGCAACTGAATTAAACTTTGAGGTTGATTGCCTCCACCAGCGAAAAGTGATCTTTACAGGTGATCTTGAGAGTCCCACAGAAGCAAACGATGGCTCTCAATGATCCATGGAGGTTTAAAAATAAACTTCACAGTGTGGAACACGGAGGGCAGAGGCTGCATTCTCTTTCCCTCAAAGTATTCACACCCAAATGTTAAATAAAAGGTCCAGACTATACAGAAACATTTTTCGTAGATTGAAACAATTCATAGATTAATATATTTGCTGAATAAAAGAACAATTACGAATTAACCGATTCATTGATGGGGTCTACTACAAAAAGAACTTTTTCAAAAACAAAATTTCTGCTTCCAGCTCATCAAATGTGGAGATACAACATGATCACATGGAATGGCATGTAAATATCACCAGCAATGCCAGAGACAGGGGGAATAAAAGGGAGTACGGGCAGAGCCTAGTCTCTGTCTATGAACCATCGTTTAATTTCACATTCGTGACATAATTTTGGATACAGACTGTTAGAAGTTTGTTGCTTTTGACTCACAGCCATATTATCATAAATTGTGCCATTTTTCTTGCTGTCAAAACTTTTTATTCTCCACTGCCATCCTGCGGATTCATCAATGTCCATTTAGAGGAAGTGCGTAAGTATGTGGGTGCTGACGGATACAATGTTTAAATGGATGTGTCTATTTTCTCTGTCTATTATTACTTAAACATTCCTTACTTTTCTTCCTCTTTGACATCTTTTACTACTGCAATTCAGCATCTACACTGCTTTTTTAAAAGGAAATGCAATTTTACTAGTGAATATTTTCATGCATCCTTCTATTCAACACTAACACGGTGCAAGCATTATAATTACGGATGAATAAATCATAACAGCACGTATCAAAGTTGGTCCCTTCCTTTAAAACATCTTCCTCTTTGACACAGCAGGCTAAAACTCACATTCAAATGTCATGTCACTTTACAAAGAGCTAACTAGGGCGAATGAACTCAATCCATGTTAGAATGTGTAGTGTGTAGTATGGTGGCAAAGAGACACTATATTTCTAGTGCTGCACTCAGTTGAAAACTGAGAGAAGCAGTGGAAACAGCTGGGGAAATAAAGGGTATTTCCTCTAACAGGAGAGCAGGAGATTTAATTCAAATCAGGTTAGTCAAAATGTTTAGAAGCGCTTATGATTTATGTCACTCTACTCCTCCATTAAACCCCATGGGATCAGATAAACTGTCATATCACTTGTTGCTGGACATTTTGCAGGGCATAGTGGGCTATCAAGCATCACGAAAAATAAATCACTGCCAAGACCGAAGGCTGTGTCCTCCTGCTCATGCTGAAGTAATTCTAGTGATCGGCATGACAAAATGAGAAGGCATTTCAAACACAAAGTGTCTCTACAACAGGTTTGCGTTTCATTAATCATACAGGATTCAAGCCCTGCAAAGCATTCCATCTGCATAGCAGCCAAAACTTAGAGAAAAGCCTTGCATATTGGAGCGGGTAGCAGCAGACAACCTCTCATTATAAGAAAACAGCAGGATTGTAAAATGCTAATGCTCACCATCATAACACAACTCTCTCCTACCCCGATGCTAAAAGCACCTTTTCATTGCCAGCATTCTCACCTCCTCAGTTCTCCCACTACCACACCTCCCAAACACATTCTTGGCTTGCAGTGCTACATATTATGAAAGGAAAGTAAATCATATAGCTAGTCAAGATATGAAATCTAAAGTTGGAACATTCTATTCTTTGAGACAAAAAGGCAACCAAACCCTGTGATGTATAGGGAAAGGCAGCCATTGGTTACTGAGAGGAAGCAAATATCGGGAGAGTGTAGGACGGCATAAACACAGACGTGGGAAGGAGAAAAAACAATTCAAGACCCTTCTTGCGTTGCTGTTTTCTCAGCACCATTAACAATCTGAGATTAGAAACAGGGCTGACCATCACAATATTCCAATAAGAGCTGGAGAGAAACCTTTTTAGCACAAACCAATTTGTTTTCACAGCTCACACACAGGCCATCAATGAATCTGTGAGTGTCCTACGTCTTACAATCAACACATCATCCTCGGAGTGAAAAGAAACTCCACTATGTTTTTTCTTATTGTCGATAAATTTCATGAAGAATTAAATAATAATGAGTTGATCCTGTCCACCAAAAGCCTGATTTCCAACATTTCTCTGTTCCATAGAGCCCCTTTGTCCAAAAACACATGAATGAACACTGTTACATTGGGGAACCTTGTTTCTTCATTACCTCACACACCCACACACTCACACACAAACACACACACACACACAACATCTAGTTTGGTTGCAGACTAAAGACTGTGTGTGATCAGTGGGCGGACCTTTTTGAGCTTCTGAAAATAAATGCCAACCAGGAAAGCCTTTAATTTGAGTTCTTTCTTACAGCCGGCAGACAGCAAGTTTGTAAGCCTATGGTAAAAAAAAGAACTCTTTAATACTTTTTCCTCTAATCCCTACTTCAGTAATCAATGCCAATAAATTTACAGTATCAGTTGTTAGTTTCTGTAATTCTATAATACAGAATATTCCTTTGTTTTTTTTATATCAGGTCCCATTTATATAAAAGTAACAGAATGCATGGAGCACCATTCTGTTATTAGTTTACAAAAATAAAGAAACTGTATTTCTGTAAAGCCCTCCACAACCCTTGCACCTGCATAAACATCAGCCATGCTTATAGTGTCAGAAAGCCTTGTGGCCCCTCATTTTACATAATTCTGAGGGCCTGAAGGTGAGAGCATGCAGGGTGGTAAACGTAAGACACACAACATGTCGCTGTTTTTGTTCTATTTTTCCTTGAAAAGTAATTGCCCTTTAAGTTTTCATACAATGAATGCATTGGAATACATTTAGCAAATGGTGATCAGTTCTTCACAGATTTGCACAGGAATTAAGAATGAATGTAATAGATTCTACATAATAACAATCACTTAACTCCTGGAAGAGCTGATTCCCCAGAGAGATGCTCTAACCAGCAGCCCTTCTGATGTGATGAAGTGGGCATGTGTTCCAATTCTTTCCAGGAGCATTGAGAAGAATAGAGTCTTTTTTCTATCCCCACCTTTCATTCACTGAAACCCTATAGAATTGAGTCTAGACTGAACCCCAGATGGGGAATTCATAAACTGCAACAAATGAAATCAAAATGCTTCCAGCTGCCTGTTGACGCTAAGAATGCAAAAACTGTCTGTCTTATAATGGGGGACATTTGACAGGGTGTTCAACCAGTCAAGCACCTCTGTCCTCTGAGCTGCATAGTATTTTCCTGCAGTGCCATTTATTATCAGGTGTGTATATACATACATACAACCTGATGATATATACACTACAATGCACCCATGAATTATTTAATACATGCATTGTGTAAAAATGCCCACAATAAAATGAAATGAAAATGTCAATATCAAATCAGACATTAGCTTTTGAGAGGCTTGACCCGGTAATTTATCATCCTCAGAGAAACACAAATAGAAGTGGTAAATTTGTCGCATTTAAATCTTATTGGCTTAGATTTAATGGATGCATACTGATAATCCAAATTAGATAGCACCCCAAACAACCTAATGTATTCTTTATTCAGAAGAAATGCTTACAGTCTTGCAGGTGTGCATTCACCTGTGTTAGTGTGTGCGTGTGTTCACAGGCGCGCGCGTGCGGTTACACTCATCTATAATCTACTCACGTACACACACTCTCCTTATAGATTCAACACTGGGCCAACTTTTCTTGCCAAGGGCGAAACTTAGTTGCACTCTCTGTGATTGGCGCACTGATGCGTCAATGTCAGCGTCTTTTTTTCAGAGTATGACCTCTCGTTGGCGCCTCTTTGCGTCCTACAGGTCCGAGCCGATGTGTCAGCGATGCGGCGCACTTACTTAGCTACTTCAGCGTTTGACTGCAAGCCTCTGAAGCTGCGGCACCGACACATCCCATCACCATCAGCAGGATAGCAGAGACGTGTTTACTCACCAGAGAATGTGATGTAAGCTGAGGGGCAGCAGCAGCGGCGGCGGCGGCGGCGGCGTTTGTCTCCCGGTGTTACAGACGACCAGATGATGCAGAGGAGACACTGCGGTCCACATTTATCCTCCACGCACCTTCCTCTGCGTGTGATCAGAAAGTGTGTGAGAAAGGGAGTGTGTGTTTGTGATGGCTGTAAGAGAGCCCGAGCTGTTTCGCGTCAAGAGGTAAAAATGTGCAAAAATCTTCGTCGGTTTTCCGTCTGCCTCTGCTCAGACATCCCAACTCTTCCACTCTCTCTCACTCTTCGCCCCCCGACCCCCACCACCGTGCTGGGCATGCCCAGTCTCTGCATCCTCATGAGAAACATTATATTACCTTCAGCAGGTATAAGAATGAAGCAGCAGAGAGATTATTTAATTAAGTTTAGTTTATTACATGTGTTCATATCAGGGTCCAGTCTCTGTGAGATCTGGAGAGATGGAGAATGAAGTAAAGATAACATTTTATTACAGTGTAACCATGATATGTGATAATGAGGCTGGCAGAAAGTCTATGGCACTTATCCTCTTGAGGGTATTGTGGGTATTGTGATCGAAGGGTACCTCCCCATTGTGATCGAAGGGTATCTGCCCTTATTAGCTGCAAGATATATTAAGCCCTTACAGTTTGGTGGTGGTGGCTGATGACACTGCTGGGACTGACATGGGGAGGTTGAGGACTCCTGTACAAGCAGCATGAAGGGACTTGATAAAAGGAGAGACTCGTAACTTTAACAACAGCAACAAGATGATCGGCTAACAATAAAGTAAACACCATTAAGAAGAATGCTCTATAACTGACTTATGTGCATCCAACAAGAACATGTTAAGTAACAGCAACATAATCTGGACATCTTGAATAAATTAATCTTCTTCACCAGTGAACCAAACTGTATATAAATTAAACTATATGCAGATTCTATTATTTTGCCTAACTATGCTCAAACTGTCCGACAACATTATTCTAGACATGCTTAGTGTGTCTTTTTGATCGTATCAGTCACAGTTTTAAATTGAGTCAAATCAAGCTTCTTTTGTGGATTTAACAAGTTTTAAAGTTAAGCTACACCAACTAAAGTGGACTCAGTTTGAAATACTGATGAACATATATTAGTTACGCTGGATAAAGGTGCAATTATTTAAGTCTACGACTTTAAGTCTACGACTCACAGTTTTTGTGAGAGGTATGAATGTGAGTGGTACGAGTAATAACTGTGGCCTGGGTGTGTAAGGGGACTCATTAACAGAAACTTTGCTAGATCTTCATTAGCTTCAAGAAAGAGAAAATAGGCTTTACACCAGATTGAATACAGTCTATCTCCATCTGCACTGAGACACAACAACACACACACATACCAATAGATGCAGACACACTATAACGCATTACGTAAGAATAACATTATATATTAATTGTATTCTAAGTGTATTGGCAAAACATTGTGTATATCAACTGTTTCCAATAATAACATTAAGAAAGAACATTTTTTAAATCAGGTACTAACTCACTCAACCTTAGCAGTAGAGTTCCAAAGTTTTTCTTAAATATTATGTTTCACAGTATATAAGATATCCAAGTCAAGAGAAGGGTAGAGGGTTAGTTCCAGACTCAAGCAATGGAATTTCTTGGAGTATTGTTCATAATTAGTGTGAAAATGGAGTGTGAGATGGACAGTACGTGTGGTGTGGCATTAAGAGTGATGCACACACTATTATAGTATAGGTCCGTCATTGTGAAGGAACGGCTGAAACATAAAAGAAGACCCTGTAGTAGATTTAGATTTCCATGAAATTATTGCCTATCTCATATGGACATGCCCTTAAGTCCACGACTCCACGAGCTCCAGTATCATGAACCATCAAGATAATCATGTTGCTGTTCTGTGGAGAAATAAAATATAAATAAACTTTTCAGCCCTGTGTATAAGCAGTTTTTCTGAAGGGAAGGGAAACTTTTGGTACCGCTTTGCTTCATTGGGTACTGGTGACCTGTAGCGTGTAGAGAATAAGTTGGATTTCATTAAGTTTCTAGAAATCCTAGATGAAAACATCTCACCATCTGTGAGGAAGCTAAAGCTTGGGGGTCTTTGGACATTCCAAAAGACCAACAAGGCATGGAAGAAGAAGCCCAGGAACATTCTAGATTGTTCATCACAGTCGCTTGACTTGAATTCCCTTAAAAGAGGGCTTTTCAGAATCTATGGGTTTGGGCACCCCTGACAAAGGAGAACATTTTCCAAGGACACCCTCATAATCATAACACAGACAGAAAGTATATCTATAACATATTTTATTGTCTTAGATGTCTTTAAACTATATGTATTGTAAAGCTTTTCAACCTAAGTAGTTCAGACTTGCTTTGTATTGTTTTACAGAAAAACATTTCAATTTGAATCATCTTAATAACCCTTACATACTTTTTACAAGGGTAATAGTAAGTTATTTCATTACAATTGAGTTTGGAATCAACTTGACAAAATTCTAGTTTTTCAAGTGACGGACCTCAAAGCTTTTAGAGAATGAAGAGTAGCAATAATAAAGCCAGACATCTGAAATGAGCTGTCTAAAACTGACTTTCGATAAGGAGGGCTCATCATAGACGTTAGCCAGTATGAATGCTGTTGGTGAATAGATGCATTAATGATGATTAATCTCCCATCCGAATCAATAATAGATGTGGTGATCTTTCCAACAGAAAACCATTCATCACCATAAGTGACTCCAGCTCCTCCCCAGACCCATTCAACCAAGGCGTCCCTCAAGGTTGTATGCTTGGACCCCTCCTCTTCACCATATACATGCTCTCCCTTGGTCAGATTATCCGCCATCAGGATCTCAGTTTCCACTCCTACCCCAACGACACACAGCTCTTCATCAGCACCAAGCCATCCACCCACATCCCTCCCCAGTCCCTAGTCAAATGCCTACATGAAATAAAAACATGGATGTCATCTAACCTCCTCAAACTAAACAGCAGCAAAACAGAGATCATGGTTGTGGCCCCTAAGGCACTGCTTCGAAGGTCAGAGATCTCCTCCTAGATGTGGCTGGTTGCTCCATCTGCCCATGCTCCAGGGACCACAGCCTAGGCGTCATCCTGAACTCCACCCTTTCATTTCAATCACACATCAAATCCATCACAAAATCTGCCTTCAACCACCTCAAGAACATCCCTCGTCTCCAGCCATCACTCTCTGACTCTGTTGCAGAGTCCCTCATACACACCTTCATCACCTCCCGTCTTGACTACTATAATGGAGCTGTAAATGGTCTTGACCGGGTCACTCAGCAAAGCCCTGGTCCGGCTCCAGTACGACCAAACTCAGCTGCCAGGGTTCTCACCCGCACCAGGCCCTGGCAGCACATCACCCCCAAACTCATCCATCTTCACCGGCTTCCTATCAAATCACGCATCAAGTATAAACTCCTCCTGCTCACTTACAAATCTCTCCATGCCCTTGCCCCCCAGTACCTCACCAACCTTCTCCAACCCTACTCTCCTTCTCTGAGGCTTCGCTCCTTCGACACTGGTCTGCTCTGCAACCCCACACCAGGCTGCGAACATTCGGCGACAGAACCTTCAGCGTCGCAGCCCCCACCATCGGGAACTCTCTTCCCCCTGAAATCAGGAATTCTGCAACCCTGGACATTTTCAAAGAACTCCTGAAGCACCACCTGTTCTTAAAGGCCTACGATCTCAATGTTCCCTCTACACATCCCTCCTTTTAATGTTTATTTATTAGTACGTTTTTGACTACCCTCTTTGTTAAGCGTCCTTGGGATCATAGAAAGGTGCTATATAATTCCAATTTATTATTATTATTATTATTATTATAACCAATAACGCTATAATTCATACATCAATGGAGCAGCCATTGGGGTTCGGTATTTTGCTTAAGGACACTTCATCATGTAGACCACAGGGGACAAGGAGCGAACAACCGACCTCCTGATACATGGAATATTGCTCTATCAGTTTCACCACTTACAAAATTCTAGTGTGCATGCGGATTCTAAATTATGCTTTTGAGACTACTGTAGCCAACAAATGTATCTTTGGTGTTATAGTTTGAAAAATAAAACACTTGAAATATGAGTTGTGATTCCGGATGTTGAAAATTTTTGCTCACATCATAGCTTTCTTTCACAGGTGTATTCCTGGGTTTTTGCTGGGCCATGTTCTGAGTTTTTACACTGCAGAAAAGTATAGAAACAATAACCAGTGACGTCAGGGGACGGGGGTGGGATTATCGTAAACAAGGAAGACTCCTCGGACCGCCATTTTTCCTCATTACAGAACAAGCGTAGAGTGGGCAGCATGGATGTAGTGACTAAACAACAGTGGTCCGATGAGGAGACGATTACTCTACTTGCGCTTTGGTCTTCGACTGAAGTTCAAAGCAAGTTGGAAGGAGTGTCCAGAAAAAAACCAGTCTTTGAGGCTATCCAGAGAGACCTGGCAGAGGCGGGTTACGACCGAACCATTGCTCAAATAACAAATAAACTTAAAAAGCTCAAGAAGGACTATCGGGACCATAAGAAGGAGTTGACTAAAAATGGCAGCGGTCGTCCTAGGAAACGTCCACATTTCGACCTAATGGACTCTATTCTTGGTGACCGATCCGCTTGCCCAGCCACCGGAGCTGTTTTTTCCGTCCCGTCCCGGGAACCTGTCATGGATGACGCCGTAATAGCAGGGGCTCTGGGAGAGCGTAAGCACCTTTAGATAATCAATCATGCGTATGATTTTTGTTAAGTGAGTTCTTAATCCTCCATCAACTGATATCATCTTATTTACGTAGCTGTTCGGCAGCTGACATGAAACCTTAGCTGGCTTGTTGGCTAGCTCTAACTCGACTGATATAACCTGAGCAAGCATGCACGCTAATTTTAAGCACCACTGCTACCATTTTTGCACGTATATGATCTCACACCACATATCGACGTCTGTAACTTTTTATCTAGATATTTGTGTCTGTGTTTACGCAGGTAGTGTTAGCAGGTGCTAACACTAGCGCTAGCAGAATCTCTAACCGGCTAGCACGCTAGCCACGAACGATGTAAACAACATATTTAGGTGTTGGCTGTCACTTTCTACTTTCCACAAAACCTCTTATGAGTTTAACTTTGACATAAATACAATTAGTTATAAGAAAAACGATTGTATTTTACAATATTAGCATTGCAATGTTAACATAAGCCCTAGGTGGAAACGTTTCGTCTACAGGCGGATATCCGTCAACATGGAATCATTTGTTCCGTTATCCGTCCGCTTTTTGTTACCGCTGCCGTAAAAATAGATTTTGCCGAATTATTTGCTTCATGTTACACAATAAATAAATAAAATCTTTAGAGACTTGAAGTGCTCCTGCAGGCCTCGTGTATTTGTGTTGCTACGGGACTAGCAATTTAAAAAAAAATCTGTTTCGGCTGAGACTAATGCGCCTCTCTTCACACCATCAGTGAATCCGATTTAAGATATAGCAATTTAGATTTGTTTCCAGCAGGGATATATGAGGGTCATTCAAGAAAGGGGTTGTGGAAGTCTCTGATTTTGTTCAGAGTTTGTCGATTAAATTTATGGGTACCAAAACTATGCTCTGTTAACAACAATAAACAACGTATTATCTTTTAAAGTATTATTATTCTGGTGTGCTATGATATGGTTCTCAATTGTCTCCACGAGATGCCTTTTTCAGAGTACTCAATATTATCTATCAGTTATCGCTTTATGGCTCATATAAGCATCCAAAGTTATTTTCCTATCTGAAACTTAAATCACACTAGACAATCTAATAAACCTATAAGAATAAGTAGTACCTTGGATTTCTTCCCCCCCCCCCCCTTTTATTTGGTAACATAACGACATGGATGATGGCATGAAGTCGAATTCAACACCAGTGTTATGGAATTGGGTTGGATTTTCCAAATTGTTCCCATAACCAAAACAGCAAAAGCAACAGTTGAAATGACAAAGGTTTGCACTTTGTATGGCAATATCACAAACTTTATTAACCATCTCAAAAGACGGCAGAAGAAGGAGTATGTTGACAGTCAAAATAGTGAAGGGATCCCACGTGAGTTCATCAGCCACCAAAAACAACATAGAAATGTCAAAGAACATACTTCTAAATTCAAAAGAAGATTCATCCTTTCTATGTGGGAAGGATTTGCAGCGCCTCTGCACCTGGACATCAGTTAAATAAAAGCTCAGTCAAGAAATTAGATTTTTTTCCTAATCAGTATTCATCATAATATGTTGTGGTACTTCGTTGTTTAATTAATGTTATACTTTTTGGTCATGTTGTATAGAGTCGCCTGTTTTAGACGCAGAGGTGGATGGCGAAGGTACACATTTACTCCCACCGCGGGAGTGCAGCTCACCCTCGCCTTCTGCAAGCAGCTGCGGGTCACCAGAGCAGTCTAGACGAGGTAAGTTATGTTGTGCTTTTGTAACACCTAAGACCCTAACCTTTTTGTCAACCTTGTTGGACAATCAAATAATTTGAGCTGTTAATTTCCGTTTTCTCGTTCATAGGAAAGCGAACAAGGGAATATGCTGAAATTATCGAGTACATGGAGAGGTCAGATGAAAGGCATCTACAACTTACAAAAGACATCATGAGGAGGCTCGAAACTGACTCCAAAACTTTGCTGGGATATTTGGAGAGAATGGTCGCAGTAATGGAGGCACAGGTCAACAACTAAAAATTAAAGACATCTTTTTATTTTGCATTTGTAATAATGTATATATGCACATGTACAGTTTTTTTAATATAAAAGCAACATCAAAACATACACTTTATTCTGTGTATTTGTTCAACTGTTGATTCAATGTTTGAAAGAAATACAAATTATTTCAATAAAACAATCGCTCTGCTTTCTTAAATGGCATATTAATACAGATTGAAAGTCAGTTTCCTTAAAATAACCAGAGGTGCACCGATTGCGGTTTTCTTGGCTGATCAGGGATTTATAAAGTCTTACCGGCCAATCATGTTTTTTTTCCCTGAAACATTATAAAACCATAGTTGACAGTATACACACAATCATACAGCGGGCTCGTGGCTGGCTCTCCAGTCTGGCTGCTCAACCTATTGCCGGTACACCTCTTAACATCAGCAGGTCAGAACCATTGCCATGCAAGGCTCCAGCTATCGACATTTCTGTTCAAGGGGCATCTCCATTGTCCTTTAAACATTTCAAATCTCCACAACTTTTCGAGCACTGATTAGTTTAAAATTATAGTTTTTTGTTCAGCAGTCAGTCTTCCAGTGTTTGGGAAAGGCTTCAAAAGACAAAGCTACATGGTTATAGCTCCGTCACCAATCAAGCAATGTCCCAGAACACAGGCAGAGATTTTCACTTTGTTTTAGCTGAAAATATCCCCACCACCAAAGATATCCCACAGACAGGACTGATGCAGCACTTACGCATCATGGACTATCCCAAGGAAGCCGACACATAAACCAAAAAAGTGCTTTGCAATCCACAACTGCCTGGAGAGCAATAGAATGCCTTCTATTCCTGTTGAGAAAAATAGATATATACTTCATTGATCCTTTACAGGAAATTGCAGCAGTGATATTCAATGTCTCGATGTGGAAGAGTAAGAAGTTCAAATCAAATAAATTGTAATGAAGTTAAATCTGAAGCTGCAGTTGAGGACTAGGTATATATAATAAATAACTATAGAGGGGGGAAAAAATGGTTACAAGGAAACTAGGTGTTTTCAAATTGATGTGGTTTTCAGCCATTGCACTAACACACTGTCACTTTAAAACTATTGTGAAAAAATTAGACCAGTTCCACCAACTTTTCAGCATTAGGTCATTTGATTTGGATATTTGGATAGGAAGCAGGACTTTGATGGTAGTATTGCAGAATTCCCTCACACAATTGTGCAGTCAGGATTTGCAGCAATGCAATTGTCTCTATAAAGCGATGAAGATTTTCCCAACTAATTTAACCACTGGCTCGTTTCCAAATCTAGAGAGATGGGTGTAAAAAAAACCTTTGTAAATAACAATAATCTCAAGTGTCCCAGACTCTGCTCTTGCATTGGACCTTGCATGATTACACTTTGCTCTTGGCTGCCTTCTACAGGCCCAGAGGACTTTGTGCTCATGGAAAAGGATCACAAGCAGCAGAGTAGTAAGGTTGAGATCAGCTGCAAAGACCAGAAAACTGCTGAGAGTGTCCGTGAGCACTTTCACTACATTTGCTATATAAATTACATCCTACAATTTGGAGGAATGTTCCTTGGATACTTCCATTATACTTCATATCCCTCATCCACGCAAGTTCATTTGAAAACATTCATTTTATTCTAATATATTCATTCCATAACATTAGCTCCTTTCCACATTCAGGTTAGTTATAAAACAAATGGAAATATATCATTGTATAAATAAGACTATGTTGGCCCCATTGGGGACATTCACAAGCCACCTACCAGCATAATAAAGCATACAGAATTAAGACTGACTTATAATTGAGCAGAAGTTTAGAAAGCTCAAGTTTTTGTGAATGTTCAAATTCGGAATTGATATTTTAGCTGAAAGTATGAATGTGAAGAAAGTTATGGAAACCTGAAAATGTGATTTTTCTGGTTTTGAGCAGTTTGTTTGAATGTTGGAATGGGATTTTTTTTTTTTGAGAAATGCAAAATACTTCTAAAAGTATGACATTTCCTAATTGCAAAAATCACCTGTCAGGCACATGAGTAATGCCATGTTTCATGTTAAATTATTGAATGTATTGAGTTATGACCACAAAATGTTTACAAAGAGTGGAACATGCAGATAGTTATAAAACAACAACTGCCACAGGATGAAATTTTCTTCTACTAGTGCATACATTTCTTTTCACTTGACTTATCACTTTTGCCATGTTGATAATTCAGCCTCGACTGAGGAGCCGCTTGGTCACAACGGTCATGTAAGAAATGATTTGCTATCATAAGTTGCAATCAGGAGTCTTATGCAACAGCAAAATAAACATGGTAAGGTGTGTTTGCATGACCTGCTCCCCTTTGACACAGTTTTCAACAGTACATCAATGTGGAGATTCAGGTTGTAAAATGTAATAACCAAATCGAGTTACAGTCAGCAAAGATAGATAAGCCATTCTTTGAAAAGGTGTGTGAAGGCTTTTTTTTTAAATTTTTTAACACAAAACACTAGATATTCTGGCCTTACAACACAACCATAATAAGATAGAGAGATTATAACTAGCTGTGGATTAATTTTCTATTTACCCTATAGTGATTAACAATGGAGGAGGTGTTCAGGTCTTTAAGCCGTACTCAGCAACACAAGAGTACGAATTATACATAGGAATTCGAAAGTATGCCTATGTATGAACAGCAATAAACACAAATAAAAATTCAAATCAGTTCAAGTCTTTGAGATACTGGTAATAACTGTCCGGGGTGAAGATTCTCAATGTTAACGTTCCTTCAACCAAGTCCCGCCCTTTTCTTGTCCATCACAGCGTGCTAGAGGAGGAAGAGAGAACGTGCTCTCACTGCATCAAACTTCCTTCTGACACCACGAACAACCGGAAACTCCCAATTTTCCTTTCAAAATAAAAACTCGTGCTGTAACTCGTGCTCAATTCAACCTGCAGAAGAGCCATACACCACACATAGATAATATACCACAGAGAGATAGCACATGGTGTAAGCCGCCCTCTGTGGAATGGGGATAGAAATTCACCAACATCAGTTGGTGCAGACCAGATCTCTTTAATTTCTTAAAAAAAACAAAACAGTTGTTGCTGTGCTTTCTTTACCAGATAAGAGGTCTTAGTGGACCATGTAACATCGTCAGATGTGTGCCTTCCCGGAAATAAGATCTGGGCCCTCACCATAATGTCTCTGTTGAAAAAGCGCGGCCAAAGATGATAACTTAAGTTCTTTGTACTTTTGTCTCTGTACCCCTGATGTGATGTGATAAGTGATAGATTTATTTTGAAAGTACAAACCGGAAATTTACCTCTAGCTGGACATGCTACAAGAAAGTGAATGACAGCGGGGAAAGGGGACCACATCCCCCAGTCTCCTCAAAGTGTAAGGTCGGAGAACCAGCTAGCATCGCCCGGGAAAAGACGCGGCCGTTAGACTGTTTCCAACGGTCAGGAAACCGGTTCGTCACGGTGAAATTCACCATATAAACGTTTTGAGAACTTTCTGCCCCGGTGGTTTTAAGGGAACAGAGGCTGATAAGAATGAACGAGAGTGATCTGAGCTCCTCGCCCGCGGAGTACGAGTTCGAGCGACGTTTCGACGAGAGACGAGCCCTGGAATGGATGCAGGAGAACTGGTATGTGCAGGGATTCCTTGGGGGATCTTATGGGTCTTTTTGCCACGCAGACCCGGCGTCTCCCTTCATTAGTAGAGGTTGTTATGTAACTATAATCCATTTACTTCAAACATACCTGATGTTGCACGACTCATCAGTGCTCTTGCCAGGATTAATCTGAATTTAATGGTCTTTTAATTAGATATAGTCATCTAATATAATCTGCACATGTGCACAAATATTGTTTTGTATAATGGGCTATCATGAACCGAAACATATCTCATCCACACTTTAAATATTTCGATCACTGTTAACAGAAACTGTAATGACTTAATGTAAAGAGGGAGTGACCACCTCATTGAAACTACATGGAAAAACCCTTTTGGACCACATTTTTCAGCCCCTCCAAGGGGAATGAAACCAAATACAGCTGCTGCAGATGTCAGCTGGGTCCGTTTGTTTTTGGTACTTTGTTTTTCGTTTCAGAAATGAATATTGAAAAACCAGTCTCAAAACGAGTGGTCAGAAGTAGTGCTTAGAGGACTTGATGTTTTAATCCCAGTGGAAAGTTGTCACTCTTGATGTTTGCAGTCTGATTGGTTTGTTGAAATGGAGAGTAGGTATGTTTTTCACTGGGCACCCTCTTAATTGATTCTTTATAGGCTGGGCAGTTGACATGCCCCCGGTTTCCGATGACTGGACAGTTGATACTGGGGAGCCAAAGGCGATGCTCTGGTAGTTGCTCCTTGTCCTCCACACCTCCAGAGCCTTATCTAGGCTTAATATGGTGAGGTTTGCTTCTGTCCCTATTTAGTTATAAATAAAACGGTGGGACTTGGGGGGAAGATGAATGTCTTTCCCATTGACTTGTTCCATTGCTCCAAATTTCTACTTTCCATAGTTGTAGATAAGGTTGCCCATCTTCCCATATTTCTTCTCCGCTTAGCCCCTGATGTAATTTAGTATCAGGTTTAAGTCGGCGTTGATGGATTTCCTCTCCTATTTGACTTTGGCCATTTCACCGATGGCTTCCGCTCTTGCATATTCTCTATTTTGCTATGTGCCCGGTTGTTTTTTGAGCTATGAAATTTTTTCAAACCGTTACAGAGTGACATCAGGTTCCAGATGTGTAGAATATACAACAATCAACATCAACGTTAGAACCACTGGTGTTAACGTTCTGGCTATTTGGTGTTTGTCAGCGGATGGAGTCAGATTACCTTAATTTAAGGGCTGAAATGACCTTAGAAAGTAATGCAGACAAGACCAGAAACTCAAGCCTAGAATCCAGCCCTTACGTCTTTATTGCTTTGAAACAATTAGCTCGTTGAACCGCTTTCTCATTGCCTCATAAATGACCACACCTGGTTTCAGAAAACGAAAAAACAAACCTCTTCTATGTTTGTCTCTCCTAGTTTTTGAAATGAAAATCAAACAACTTTTATAATGTCTTCCACCCCTATTTTTTCCCGAAGAGGAAAAACACCTTGTTTTCAAATTTGATTCCTGTATCTCCGAAGGAAAAATCAAATCACTCGTTTTTGGTTTTTCAATATTGGTTTCTGAAATGAAAAACAAGCTTGCTTCACTGACAACTGCAGATTTGGTTTATTTTCTGTTTTCCCTCTGCTGGGCTGTTGAGCACTTCAATACATTTGCACGAATGTTTATTATTGTTTGTGCTCTTTAACAGTCATACAATTCGTTTTTGTTTGTTTTTTTGCTAGAACTGCGCCGTATTGGTAAAGATATTTTTCTTTTCCGAGATATTTATAATTATATGAATAAATACAGGAATTGTAGTTTATAAAATAGACCAAGATAATGTTGTTTAACCAAATAATTTGGATCACATGTGGAGTAGCAATTTAATAGATCTCAAATTACCAGCCCCGTAAAAACAAATATACACAGATAAGCCATACAATTAAAACCACTGAACGGACATTGAGTAGGTTCCACTTTTGCCTTGCTATCAGAACCAGCATTTAATTTTTCCTGCAAGATTTTACAACATGGGCTGATCTTCTTCGCACTACTCTTCCTTAGACAACTTTGGTAGGTACTAACCACTGCAGTCAAAAAACAGCCAACAAGATTTGCTGTTCTGGAGATGATCCCAACCTGTGGTAAAGCCATGACAATATGACCCTTGTAGATTTCAGAAATACAAGACACGATGTAACTGTCTTTTATGTGCACAACCCATCCAAGATAGTTTACTGTGGGGGTTGACACAGCTGGGTTTTTTAAGTGGGCACCCTCCTTCCTTGATGTTTCGTTGATGTGCGCTCAACAGAGTTTTCTATGGTCCCAGATAAAAACCCTCCGTCAACTTGGTCTGCTACCGTGGTGCCCAGCAGGGGTCTTGTCTCTTCATCCAGAGCCATTGGCTGCTTTTCTCAGCTGCCTCCGACACAGCTTTGACGGTTTGACGCGGCATAGTGTAGATGTTTGCGCTCATAAGCCTCGTACACTGAGTCCTCCGAGAAGACAGTGAGCTCCATAATGAGGACCTTCTTGAGAGAACGGGACCAGAGAACCATATCAGATCCCAGGGTGGTGGCTTGAATCTCGAGTGGAAATATGAGCCGCTGGCAAACATCAACCAGCGTCCTCCAATCACAGGCTGAATGAAGCCGGCATTGCTCTGGTGTAGAGGATCTTCTACGGGTTGCTTTAGCCCCCTCGCGAACAAAGATGGTTTGGTGCAGGGTGTTAGATGTTGATGTTGGCATGGAGTTGAATTTCAGTTCATGTGCTTTCCGGGATGTAGGCAAGGGTCTTTAGTGCTTGATTGTGACGCCAGGTATAACGTCCCTGAGTGAGGCTGGCTTTAAACCCTGTGAGCATGTGCTTGAGGCAGGCTGGCCTGGAGCAGAGGGCACATCCTGGATCTTCACCCATCCACTGATGAAGATTAGCTGTTGTTGGAAGGACATCATATGTAGCTCTGATGATAATGCTAAGTCTCCTCTCATCCATGCCCCACAAGTCCTTCCAGCTGATCCTACTCCTCCTTTTCACAATGTCCCACCGCGTCCATTGTCCCTGTTTACCAGTCCCTGTTTATCTGGCAGTTTCCTCCTGGTGGCATAATTCCTCCACCAACATCTCCCACTGTTATGGAGTAGTGGCTCTGTTCCAAGCTGGGCGCTTAGTTGTTAAACTGAGGCCTCGGCGTCTTCCTTGCTGAACATACCCCACAATGTCTGAGAGCTGCTGCTTCTGCTTCCTCCTCCACTGCTTTGGTTTGTCTCCATTTTGTGGCCTGCTGCCAAGGTGGCTGCGTTGTTGCTCACGACTGGGACTCTGGATTCATTCATTGTCATCTGAAGTCTTGTCTCAGCACACTTGAACTCCTCCACAAGACTTGTAGGGGCAGTTTGAGGACACAATTTCCATAGAGACCAATGGAAACAAGGCACCGTGGGACTCCAAGCCACTTCTTAGTGTAGCCTGTAACTCCTCTTTCCAGTTTCTCCACAGTGGACATTGGAACCTCATAGATTGTGAGGGGCCGCAGCACCCGGAGTGGAAGGCCAAACTGCAAACACCAGATCTTTAGACGTCCAGGTACCTGGGTGTTGTTGATATCCTGTAGACCAGAATGATCTCCTTCCGCAGATGCTGTACCTGGTCTCTGCTTTAAGGCATGCATCATACCACCGTCCCAGGCTTTTGACAGGCTGCTCAGAAACTGTTGGGATTGGGTCATCCCCGATGAAGAATTTGAAGTCAGAGAGCAGTCCCTCGATTATGATAATGCTGCGTGACTTGGATGATTAAAGTCTCTTAAAATCAAACCCTCAACAAATGTTGTGAACATTTTGAGTCACTATTTCTTATTGAAAAATGAGCGCCACTTGACTGGACCTGTTTATAATATGACCCAGTGTTAGCATGCAAAGAATAAGGGGCTAAGGATGAAACATGTGGGAAACCACATGTCAGAGGGGCCACAGAGTAGGAGGCATTAACCACGGCTATATATCCTATTTGATAATTAGGATCTTTATGGCGTATTATAAAAAGCTTATTAAATATAATTATGTAACTTGATATGAACAAAAAAGTGTAATAACAGCCAAATAGTTTACTGAAAACTTGCTTTAGCGAAAGCTTGAGCTAATCTAATTAAAATCCACTATTTACCATGAGATACAAAATTTCCTCATGAAATAATTTAATAAGTCAGTTTTTTTTTTTACTATTTAAAGAGGTCTTTGACCAAACAATTAGTTAGCTTCCAATAAGATTTTGCGCGGTCTGTACTTAGAAGAGCATTGAGGAGACTGGCTGACCCATAAATGTCCTTTACTCTGAGTACGAGCTTTTACCCTCCAATAGAGGCCCAAAGTATAAAATGTTGACTCAACTGTTGCAAAAACTCACTTCTATCTTCATCCATTAACATCCTAAACCAACAATAATATAATCATAGCCTGGGACTGAAGCTTAACATTTTGCCTGACTTTATGTAGATCGGTATATTATGTACAACAGTGCTGTCCAGTATATATATGAGTGTTTTTGCCATACTGTTCCAATGTGCATGTGTTTTTGGCTGTGTATATGTGGTTTTATTTAATTATTTCCACATGGATGTATATGTGTACAGAACAAGCAAGTGAAAGACATCTTGTTAGACAGTGAAGTTATGATGAACATTTCTGACAATTTTCTGATATTTAATAGATTGAATAATAACCTAATTTAAAATAATAAGCCACAGTTTAAATAGGAATAACCTTTACTTGTTATAAGATACTACAAACATTCCCACATGGGCATCCATAATTTCATACATGGGTTTATGTATAGGAATGGCTTTCAGAACACCCTGATGCATGAACTGGGTCAAGCATCAGCAGCAGCATCTACTCCCCCTAATATGTATTGTGGCAATCTGGATTAGACATCTGGTGTAATCCCAAAACCACCTTGGATGCACGCGCAGCCTCATACATGTAATGCATGAGCTAGTCTTTTTGAAATACTGGTTTAAAACCAAAAATGGGCTAAAAAATCTCCCAATGCACACATCCTTATCTTCAGCTCTGCTTTTTGTGGCTGAGCTCAATTGACCCTTTTAATCCTTCCACCCTTAAAAATTGTAGCCTGAATGGTCAGTATGTCAAACAATAATCTCTTTTAATCCTTGGTAATGATTCTAAATGAGGAAGAGATTACGATTAGCACCAGGAGTGAAAGATTTTTTTATATATCTAATGTTTATGCTTTTTAATAGCTTTATAAAATCTTACGTATGTCGAAGCTGTTAGTTGGCTGAATTTTATTTTCAATTACATTTCTATTACATTTTGGCTGCAAGCGATACACATCCAATCCTTTAATAGATTATAATCACACTTGATGTTATTTATATTTGTTATACCCTAAAGCAGTGGATGTGTGTGTGTTAATTTTTCTCCAGATCTCGAACAGATAACTGATAATTTCATATTACTGTGTTTTAAAAGAAGTTCCTAATCTGTACTTCATGCAAACATAGAAGAATAGGAAAAGCGAACATCTAGAGAGTAATGACATGACATTTTTTTTGATCATTTCTATGATCCCTTTAATATGCACTCTGCTGTCTTCCTCTGGAAGATGATTAAATCCGAACAGGCGATGACGTGTTCCATTCGTTTTCCCAGTGTCTCTCTAACTTTTTTCAAACATGTCTATTTGGCATACTTTGTATGTTAAAAACATACAAATTGCATTTTTGTGATGGCCTTTGGACACACACACACACACACACGCACACACACACACACACACACAAACACAAGAATGGGAGCACCTTCTCCAATGATATCCCATGTTTGATATTTTAGTTTTAATTCGTGCTATCTGCTCTGATCTGCCAGTTGTCCCTGTTCCAGCAGCTGCAGGTTGTTGTATGATACTTTGCACTCCTCATCACTTGTTGTTGGTGGTTGTGTTGATTTTGCAAACAATGTTTTTCGCCCTAATCTTTTTAAGTCCTTATGTAAAACCACAATGTTTGTATAATTACATAGTGTTACTTGGGCTACGGCTAAGGTGAGTTTCTAGGGCTTTTTAAAAACAATTTATTTACATTTTTCTGTTACCTTAAAGAAGTCAATGCACATTGGTCTATATGATTAAGGAGTTTATTTTATAAGTCAATACTGGATCTGTAGTTTACTTTTTCCATGGGCTTTTAATTTGAGTGGAACCCCTCTGTTTAATTTGTTCACTTTAAATGTTTTATTTAAATGCTTATTTTTCTTTTCTCTTATAATTTTTTCTTTAACTTTTCTGTTCAGAGCATCGGTCAACTCATCGCTTTTCTTTTGGATATGCTATATAAAACTTTGACTTGACTTGAACTGACCTATTGTCTTATACTGAAAGATGATTATATTATTTTGCCTATTCCACTTATATAAAGGAGGATGTGTTAAATAGCTTCGATGATGGTTTTCCAGCCTTTGAAGTTCGATTCTGGTTCTATTCACTTGTGCTAATAAATGTATTATTCTGTGTTTTTTTCCTCCAAAAGGAATAAGTCATTCATGTTCTGTGGCCTGTATGCTGCGTTCGTGTTTGGCGGTCAGCACTTCATGAGAGAACGGCCCAAGCTGAACCTACGTCGCCCTTTGGTGCTGTGGTCACTCAGCCTGGCCATCTTCAGGTGAGTCACAGTCAGACCGCTGACATTAAATGTAGCAACTGAGTCATCAGTAAAATCAATAATGTGAGGAAAACAACAAGTTGAAGCAGGGATTGAAAGTAATGTGTTGAATTTACTCAAGTATTGGACTTAAATATTACTTTTCATAATGCAGATGATGAAACTAATTGACTGTTTTGAGCCCGACTGTAATCGAAAAGGCATTTGATTGTGAATCATGATTGTGTTTAAATAGATCAGGATATTATTTTTGATTTTTTTAACACAACAACAAAAAAATTGAAAAGAAACCCCTTTAGCTATTTTATGACTAAATGTGTAAAGATCCCAGAAATGCAGATTTAACCACACATAAGACTATTACTCAACTTATAGTCTTCCTTACTTTTCTGTCAAAAAAAATAATCAATTACTGTAAAAAAAAATATATCTGTTGATAAAAAATAAGTAGACCTACAGATGATCCTTAAACAGCTTTGAGATTACGTTGTCGTGACTTCCTGTCCATCGCTCCTCTGCGCCATCTTCGCTATCACGTTCTCCAAATTCTTGCGTTCTTGGGTCGAGGGGCTGTCCAGAGCAGAAAAGGCATCCAGTTTTTTTTTGCTCTCATAAAAAATATAAAAAATAGTGAAAGTGAGATCAGTAGCGTCAATGGATCAATATTGCAAGAATAAGTTTTATTTTTCTCACTATGCTGTAAACTCTGGCACTGATAGCATTTTATTCCCGTCACAGGGATGAGAATTTTTGGATTTTTGTAGTTGAAGCAGTTTTGTTACTGTTTTCAGTGACATCATTATGAGAAATGATACCATGCGTTATAAAACCTGGTTTTTCTATGGCTAAAGTTTGTTTCTTAGGAGGTTCGTTGAACTTTAAAATAGGATGTTTTATACTCTTCACTGAGAGATTACACTTTGACCCCATCACTCCACCTGAAAGAGAGTAGCCGATTCTTTTCCTGGGATTCTAAACTGGCTGTGTTTGATGACAGAAGCTGCTTTGGAGCGAGTCAGGAAGGATAAATCTGTTTTACCTTGTTAGCTATCTTACAACAGGGTCAAACCTGGAAATGTTATATATGAACAATATGATCCGACATTTTATTTTTTGATTTAGAAACATGTGAAAAATCTGAAAGTTTTATTCTGATGCAATTATGTACCATTCAACAAGAAATGAAAATATACATTTATCATTTATAACAGGGAACTACAAAACAATATGTTTTCAGTCAGCATTTCAGACATGCGGACCCAATCTAGGTTTCAGCTAGAATGCTACGGTTTACGTTCAGCTCGGACTCTTAAATTTAGTCAGGTACAAGTTAAACTGTTTGCTGATGTGTTTGCATTTTGTGCTTTCACTGTGTAGCATCATAGGAGCAGCGAGGACGGGACTCTACATGCTGCACGTCCTCATGAACGCCGGCTTCAGAGAGTCAGTCTGTGACACCAGTTTCTACAGCGCCCCCGTCACCAAATTCTGGGCCTACGCCTTCGTTCTTAGCAAAGCCCCCGAGCTGGGTAAGGGTTCTTCTTTCTAATTTCTTTCGAATCAGTGCTGTCAATATCATCCCATAATTTAAATTACATTTCTGTTATTTAAAATATTCAAATTATATTTAGACATTTAATGTTAACCCGCTTAGAATATTCACACTGTACCTACTTTTGTATGTGCTGTATACACAGGCTTGTGCTTTGCCAATGCCACCATCAATATTAGTTACATATTCTATTCACTAGAGGGCATAGCAGCATCATCATCAAACATTTTGAATTACAATGAAGTGATAGCCTTCCAGCTACATATTAGCTTTGGTAGCCCTGTGATGAAGATGAAGGAGGCATCCCTTTCTGATATTCTAACATTATTGAGTAACTTAAACACAATATTCTGAGATTTTGAATCAGAATATTGAACTGTTCATCAGATTTGATGAAAACATTTTGCCTGGACATGATGGTAATCCAGAAGTGAGAAACAAAAGGCCTTTTGTAGGGGCAGATCGTCCAACCCTCTGTTGGCATAAGGTTAAGTTTGTTACCTATAACTTTAACGCTTCATCCCAGTGCTCTGCAGCAGGAGTCTTAAGAGAAACCCTTAGCTCAGCTTATAATAATTGATATAGGATCTAAATGTCTTCATGTGATCTTTAAAGCATAGTTTCAGCGATAACTAAGGGTGAAAAGTTCATTCCTAGATTATATTTAAGTCTCGCTTTAAAAGTCTTTAAACACTTCTATATTACATCGTGAAATGGAAGCATTAAAATGCTAATCTATCAGTGATTTTAATCAAACAAGAGATATGATAAACTTATAAAGCTTAATCTTTAAAAGGATTTTGCACTTAAAATTTTATATAGCTTGAAATGAAACCATTGCTGCTCGCAGAGTTTAAGCAATGTTTTTTGGACATGTCACTTGAAATCTTTATCTAATATGATTTCATTTTTGTTCTTATGTCAGAACTGGGATATTTACTCCCATCAACACACATAAACTTAAACCTTCAGTTTTGCTTTGATTTTGTTCCTCAGCGCCCCTTAAATTCTCCAGTACATTTTTTAGCAGACAATTAACCAAAGAGTTGCTTCTGCAGATGGTGCGGCCATCTTCCTGTCTGCACCTTAATGGAGTTTCTCCCTGATCTCTGTCAGACACACAGACCCGATCGCTTTGGTAAATGGAGGCACATGCTGAGGGGGCGAGAAAATTCCATTAGTGCTTGATTGATGTACATGATTGTGTTTCCTCAGCGTCAGACAGCAGGAATATCTTTATCACCTTATTTTTTAGAGCTTACTTACTGTAATACAAGATACAACATCCATCAATCCGTCTTTTTCCCATGACTGCTTATCCTTTCGAGTTGATGGGGGGGGCTAGAGCCTATCCTAGCCGACATTGGACCAGAGACTTTTCTGAGACCTAACAACTTGGACAGGTTGCTGACTCAACAAAGGTCAGACACACCAATATAAACAGTCATTTATTTAGATAAATGACATGGGCCTTTATTGATCTCAACATGGGGAATGCAGATATTGCAGTAATATTAGATCAAATGAGTACAGGCACAGAGAGACGGTTAAAAGAAGCATATACTGTATAAATGTTAATAAAGCTGTACAAGAGTATTTAAATCACAGTGCCATTTAAATAATTCAGATTAACTTCTCAGATATTTAAAGTATTTTGTATAATTTGCCAAACGAACACGATAATATAGATGAAAAATAAATGTATCTGGCGATCAAAAACTATCAATCTAACTTATTAATAAGGTGCAAAACATTTTTGTTTTTATGTGTCCTCCAAAGGAGCATAAAGGGTTACCTCTCTCTTTCCTGCTATACATAATGGGTAGCAGACTCTCCACTTCTCCTCAAAAACCGCTGGGAAGAATTTGGTGAAATTGTTCACATTCATTTTAAGAGCCCTAGAGGTGTGCATCTCACAATTGGTTTCATTGTTTTCACATTTTTGGCAAATATGCACTTGGAAGATTGGCTAACATTCACCTTTCAGGGAATATGATCATCCTGTAGTGGAGTCATCTTTGTCCTTCCAAACATATTTTTTTCTAGTTTCCTGTAATTAGAAATCAATCTGAAGAAATGAACACGTAAGAGGAAGCTGAATATAGATTTTTATATTCTAGAACCAATACAATAACTGAGCGTCAGCCCCAGTGCTTAAACGACGATACTTACTTTGAGAGTATTCTCCCATAGTATAAGGTAAGATAGGACTTAGTTAATCCCAAGGTTAATCATGGTATTACAGCCTCATACTGCATGAACTGAATGTAAACAAATACACAATGCACAAAAATGAAGCCTGAGATAAGATATAAGTGAGCAAAGAACTAAAGAGCACTAAAAGGATCCAACAGAATTTGTTTATGAATATATGCTAGAAATATAAATATCATATATTAATATCAATATAATTTGAACTGCTCACCCCGCTGACCTCAAGACGATCCCTCCGTTCCACCCACTCATACCGCCTCCTTCTTCCCCGGACCAAGCTCAGCACCATGGGGGCCTTCTGTTCTGCTGCCCCTCGTCTGTGGAATGCCCTCCCTGACCATCTGAGGGCTCCACAGACGACTGACACGTTTAAAAAAGGACTTAAAACTTTCCTTTTTAGCAGAACCTATAACTTTAATTAACATTGCTGCTTTTTGGTTATGTTTTTATATAGTTATTATTTTATTTTTTATTGATGCTTTTATCTGCTTTTACTTTGTAGCACTTTGAGATTCAATCCAAATGTAAAGTGCATTATAAATTAAATGTATTATTATTATTATTATTATTATTATTATTATTATTAAATAGTTTAAAAAAGAAGCTAAAACTCTAAAATGTTAAATCAAATATCTAAAATCACTACAGATCAAACAAGTCAGATTGAATATCTGATAATTTTCATAACTACAAACACATTCAGCTTGCATCGACTACAAATTTCAGCCCTTGACCTTTTGAAAGAACCCCTCTCCCACTCTCTATCAGGTGACACAGTCTTCATCATCCTCCGGAAGCAGCGCCTCATCTTCCTGCACTGGTACCACCACATCACCGTGCTGCTCTACTCCTGGTACTCCTACAAGGACCAGGTGGCGGGTGGCGGTTGGTTCATGACCATGAACTACGTCGTCCATTCTCTCATGTACACTTACTACTCAGTCCGGGCAGCTGGCCTACAGGTGCCACGTCCCTGCGCCATGATCATCACGGCCTCCCAGATCCTTCAGATGGGGATGGGTCTCGCTGTCCTAGGCCTGGTGTACAACTGGATGCACGAGGTGCGCTGTCCATCAAACTTGGACAACATCAAATGGGGCTCGATTATGTATCTCAGCTACTTGGTCCTTTTTGCTTCGTTCTTCTACAACACCTACCTCAGAGGCCCATCACGTGACAAAAGATCCAAGGCAGAGTAGCACCTGTGCACTGTACTCAACCATCATATTGAAGCGTGCCATAAGTAGAAATGACCAACAAAGAGGGGCCATGAATGTGAGAGTTAAAATTAGCTAGCTGCTCGCTCATCTTTCATAACATTTCGGCTGACTTTCTGTTGCCATCTATAGGTCGAAACAGTAATTCATCAATAGATTTAGAGACGTCGCTGGTTCAGACCGACAACAGTTTAATATGACCTCTTGATTTGTTGAGATTGCAGCTTTGATAATGATAAACAGGATTGAGGAAGACCATATTTGTGTTTGGCTAACACAGTACTCACTAATTCAATTATCGCCTAGGTTACTTTAACTTTTAGACCATAAATGGTGGATAAAAAATAGTAATAAAAAGGACAAAAAGAGAGCATTAAAAAGAATATAGTAGAAAATAAATTAGACTGATACATACTTTTCTTTCTTGACTGTTATTGGTTATTTAAAACTAACTGACTAATATAAATATTGGCATTGATATAAATTAAATATATCATTTAATACCTTTGAAATATTGAGCTGAAGGTGTGGAATCCGAGAGGAAACATCCAACTAGTCTTTTTTTCATTATACGGCGACACCTGTAACGCGATTAACAAGATTCGTCACATTTATTTTTTACGAAAGGTGAAAATAAATACAGAGCAGTGTCTCCACTGCAACATGACAGGGACTACGTTAAAAGATGTGGAAATTATACTGTGACAACTAGAGTTAGAAAATAAAAGTTGTGCTTGCACAATCATCTCATAAAGGCACGTATTGTCTTTTCGAAGATTCTGTTTATGCACGGATGAAACAAACAAGATACCATCCAAACCACCGACCTCTTTGTAGCCTTTATGCTGAGCTAAGCTACCCATGTCCGATCTTTATTTTACGTTTGTGAAAGTGGCTGAAAATCTAATGTTTATATCTAAAGTTTAGCACACACATGATTAGAAATGTATATCTCGTAGTTGGAAACACTTTGGATCTGCCATAGTGTCAAAGATCACTTCAACACTCTGTCCTCCTGCATAAACCACAACTTTGGGACACTGTGACAAGCACATACTAACAATCACTTTAGGAGCTGTTGACTTCATATCTGCTCAAAACCTCGCAAGCGCTTTCTGAGATGATAAGATACGGGTGACAAACGCATTCTTCAGCTGACAGCCGTCCTAGACTTCATGTTGTGTAACATGTAGAGCTGAAGACCTCCTGTCCAAGTCCAGTCTGTTCTTGTGGGGACATGTTTACCCTACACACATTTTGGCTTCTTGATCACACTTGAGAAGTCACACTGGATTTCAGCTCAGTTTGCATCGCTCCGTCATGACTGGGCAGAGTTTTAGCAGGTCAGCGTTTTCGTACCTTTGTGGAACTCAGTGCTTTTGTTCTACTAGCTGACGTTTGCCCTAGAGGATTTTCCCAAAAAAATAAAAGTATGTAGAGTATTGATTTCTTTCAGCTGATACTGATATCAGATAAATATGGTCTTCTCATGGCCATCACGAATAAGATAGCCGTTAAGTTCATAACCTGTGAACCTGAGGTTAAAAAAAGCCAGCATGCGGCGAGAGAGAGATTTCTATTTTTCCCATGTTTCCAAACCCTCGTGGAGAACATACTGCTAAAACTGAAAACAGGTTTTTTTCTGCTGATTTAGCTTTATACGGTAATTTCATTCACTTTTTCAGCCATTATTATTAATATATTAGCAATGTATAAAAAAAGCTACTGGTGATAAAAAAAATAAATAAACGGTTAATAAAAAAAAAAAAGGTTAATACCTGAAACCAACTCTAATTCGCATAGGAAGTGATGATTTTGCATAAATCTGATTTTAACCATTGATGGGCAAACCATATTAGGCTTGCCAATCAATGGTTAAAAACACCCTTTTTGTTTGTATCACTCAAGCGTCAACCGCGTGTTAAAACTGCATGCACAAATTGTTAACTCCCACTCCCACAGCCTTTAAGTTATTGAGATAATTTAGCGATAAAGACACACCTCGACTCACATGTTTGCTTCAAAATGAAACAGACCAAAGGACAGAAAAGGTGAATGTTCTCCGGCGTAAAGAAAAATTTAAGAAGTAAAACAATACAGTACTTTTAAATAATATGGAGAATTGCTATATCGTGCTATTCCATTAATAGATTCCAGTCCTTTTCTATGATGTGGTAGTTACCCAGTTATATGCCTTCTGCCTTTCCTCTTAAGTGGCTATAAAAAATATCATATTGAAAACCTGGTGCAAACAACCTGTCAATTCACCTAAAACCAATCGTGCCCTGATAGTTTGACCCTCTTAATATGACTCACTGACCACGAAAACCTAGATCCACATTGGTATCACTATAAGTTATTCAGGAAAAATAAAATTTCATCAAGAATGGTTTTCTTTATGATCTATAATAAGAACCTTTGAGAATACTTCAGAAATTGATATCAGTTTGAATCAGCATAGTTTCAGCTATGATTTGATGTTATAGTTTGAAATCTGTGGCTTTTTGTAATTTGTTATATCCAACTATAGAAATCTATAAATGTAAACATTCTGGATCACAACATCATACTTTGCTTTGTGGGGGATCCCATGGGAACCCCACCATGAAGTTAAAAGCAAGCATCCTTTAAGTAGCCTGATCCTGAAAAAATCCTTTCAATGATGATGATCCGGAACAACACCAAAACCTAATTGATTGTTCTTTTGGCCATACCTACCTCCAAAAAAAAAAATTCAGAACTTTTTGAGTGATCGTGCTAAAAGACGGACAAAGAAACCAACGGCAGCCAAACAATAACTTCCTTGGTGGAGGTAAAAATCTGATGGGGTATTTATTTTATGGAAACTTTACTGATCGTAGTGTGTTTAATCTATTTGCCAACCACTTTTACACTGTTTAGTTTGAAACCACTGTTCAACTTCTATGTGTGAGGAAGACTGTGAAATACTAGTGAGAGTGTGGAAATTGGGTTTAATTTATGTACACACTGGAAGACACATTCGGCCACAGAAATGTCTTGTTCCCTTGTTCTCTTTGTGCTCAACGCTAGATTGGATTGGGCTTGAAAATGTGGGCTGTAACAACAAAGTCATTCTTCTATTTGAACATATTCTGAGGTGATGAGACAATGAAGTTTAACAGAAAACAACAGAGCTGCTGCATTCAACAAGCTGCTCAGAGGGAAGAAAAAAGACTATTGTAAATAATAAGAGTCTATTTTTTCATCTATTTATCTCTCATTCCATCCATAGGTCATGTTTGTGCATTTCTTCATTCCTCACAGCTGCTGACAACAGACCGCTTTTGCCTCTTAAATGTCTTTAGAGGAAAACTCTTAAAGCCCTTAATGTACATTATTTTTGTTCCATTTGTAAGATGTAATTATTCATTACCGATCAAATCTGTGTGTGGTGGCAGATAAATGAAGAAGATTTTGAAGTATTGATGTTTAATCTGCCGTTATGTCAAACCACTATTACCGTCTTTAGTTGTGGAAGATTTTTACATCAGACGCTTGACTTTTACATTTTTCTGCTTTAACATCAAATGAGACGTGAGTCACATTTTTGACTCCAGCATTCTGTGAATTGGTCGCTCAGCTCTCCCTCTGTCAATGGAAGAGTCAAACTACTATGTTGGATCTGTGAAAGTATGTGAATGACTCCACAAAATAATAAACACTTTATATATGTAATAATAAACATTTCCATTAAAGTTTGCACAGAGAACAGAATCACAGACTGAGGTCTGGAGTGGTCTCTGGATCATCTTACTGCTATTGTAGCATGAAGGTCTCCACAGTGTCACTACCTCTCAATACCACGACACCTTCAGTATAGTTACAGCTTCTTAAGAAGGAACACTGTCATAATTTATTCCCTTTTAAACTTGAAGCGATCATCTTTGTGCCAAAAAACCTTCAGTTATTTCTTCTGTCATGGATCCATATGAGCGCCGCTGTAGGTTCTACTGTAAGAAGGGAAAGAAACACTTCAAGGGCTTTCGATGTTTAAAATATTTCAATAAATCCATTTTGGTTTTAAAGCGTCTCATTTCATCATTTCAGAGTGGAATTGTTTGTTGCACCTCCCACATGGGGCATTTAGGGTTAATTACAACCAACCTGACCTCCGCATAACCGGCTCGCCTGCTTCGCCTACAGATTATAGTCTACTAATCAACCTTCAGAAATGAAAAACTATCCCCCTAAAATTATGTTGGTCCCCTTTTTACATCAAAACAGTTCTGATAAGCCAATTGTTCAGAACCATTATTCACTTCAATTTATTTAGTTAATGGGTGACCGAACATTTACTTGGAACTATTTTGTTAATCGAAAGTCGAAAAAAAAGAAAGAAGAAAAAATAGTCACAAATGAGATGAATTGCTTCAGATTATTTTATTTTACATTTTAAAAAACAAAACAAAAGCTGTAAAAAATATCACTGTGAGCTTATTGTAACAATATTTTAACTATTGTCAGACGGTTTACAAACCAAATAATCCAGATACACTATGAAACTTTGATATATACTGTAAGCCTTACTGTAAAAATCTGAGCCTCATTGGAAGATAGAAGTGATGCTCAACATATGGTACTTTCTTTTTCCAGTACAGAAACCTTCTGCCCTGGGAGCTCTCCTCACTTTGACTTGGGCTACTGTATCTCTTTGATCCGACCTCGGTTCCTTTCAACCTGTTTAGCATGAACTCAAAAACTGACCGTTGGCCCAGTGTTGACCTTTACTGATGTTCTTGCTGCTAAATGAGAGCAAAGTCCCACAGCCTGCCTCCACAATCTGCAGAAAAACCCCAATCCAGGTGAGTATAGTCTATAGGTTATCTTTAACAGCCTGTCAGTTAGGATGATCAGGTCTTATTAAGCCAAATATTGGACAATGTGGGGCAAATGTTACCAATACTTACCAGTAATCTAAACCCTTGATATAATGTCTATTTGACTTAAAAAATAAATAAACAGAAGATAGACTATGGCGATTACAGGCTGGGTCTCATGCGAAGGGCTTAAGAAGTAGTTCATTTGAATGCAACTCATCATAAACTGTAAACACAGTAAGATAAAATTTACCTTACTGTAGTTTTCACATTTCGTTGGGTCTGTGGACAAGGATCTCTGTGCATTCTACCTTTCTATCTAAATCCCAGTTAAAAATACAGTTCCTCAACTCATCAACCTTTCTGTTGCTTTATTAGAGGTATATGTATGTAAAATATAAGAACAGTCCAAGGTAGAATTTACAAAAAAGAAGAAACAATAAATTTAGATCACTCGTCTAAAGTATAACACGCTAGGTCCTTGCATAAATGAATCAGAAACTCACTCAATGGCTTCCCTGCTTATATTCAAGCTTATATTTCCCCTAACAACAGAAATCCTACACACTGTATTATATGTGTAGCCCCAGATCTTTTCAGGCTTGAGTCTTTAACGCCCTCTTGCGGCAGAAGTTGGTTTCCAGGCATCAGTTTAGGAAGAAGTCATTTATGTCCCACACAAACAGATGTTAAGTGAAAGCAGCTGTGGGAGCCTCTGCCCAGTGAGGCACGCGAAGAGCCACGTGAAGCTGCTGTCGGGAATATTCATCAACACTGATTTTAATTATGAGTTTCGTTCTGGTTACGCAGCCTCACTTTATAATAAATGATTAGCTTTTAACAATCTTTCATTTCCTCTCCACGTTTTCTTAATCTTTTGAAACTATGGTGCTGTTATTTTTTTAAAAATCCCCCCAAAAAATAAATAATTTAAATTTTTTTTGCAACAGTATAAAGCATTATATTTTGATCTATTGACGTTTTACAACGGTTTTAAGACATTGAATTTGTAAATAAAAACAAAATAGCTATGGTAAATTGATTGAAGGCTTGGGGGCATTAAGAAAACATTTATAAACATTAAGATTGTTAATTCTCATGGCTTTATGAGTATTTCTGAGGCGGAGAAAGTGTACAGCCCTCAAAGAAATCGAAGTTCTGCATCCTATTTCTCTGTTTCAGTAGAATTCTAAAATAGGCTAAAGCAATGAAAAAAAGACCCATTGATGAGAAAAGACTTTCTCTCATACTAAAACTGGTCTCACATCTGTATTATGGGCAGGTTCTGGGTCCAGACACAACCATTCACAGTTGATTATTACTAAAAAAAAATGTTTTGGAAAGGAATAGCTTATTCAGCTAATCCCAAATAACCACCATCTTAACTTTAATGTTAAATTATCTCACCTCTATTAAAAGGCAGAGATTGGCAAGAAAATATGAAGGAATGCCGTGGCTGAGGCAACACAACCAGTATTGTGGCACTGGTGCTGGAATCTTCACCGTTCAACAAAAAGAGCATTTACACCCTAGGACATACACCCTGCAGACCCCCCATGTCCAGATTAAACAAATGTACAACTTCTCAGAATCTAGACCCATGTAGCCGCTTGCTGCACCTTTTGATACAGGTTCCAACCAGCTATCTCTACATTAGCAGGCCTGAGAACTTTACCCAGGTCTGATGCTACTGTCGGGACACCATTTAGTTTTCTGGAGCAGAATTGCATAAACGTCAATGGAAGGTGAAGAGCCCTCACCCAAACCCCACAACATGAATATCCTCAACAGACTGAGCACTAACTGAACATAGGACGCCAACTCACATGACGACATCATCTGGTTGTGTCAGTCCATGAAGAGGAGTATTACTACTTCAATCAATGCGGATGGAGGGGGGGGAGTAATTAGTGGTTGTGTGAAGTATTTCATTTGACAGCTTGTGCTGTTTCTTTCTGGCTCTATGTTTTATTGATGCAATCAAAAAAAATGAATCATTGCATAGTTGAAGCTTAAGCACTTGCATCTGTTTGATTTTATTTAAATAATGATGATTAAACTGTATGTAGACTTATGCAAATTTCATCGAATCAGCATGAATCTGTTTATTGTGAAAACAATTCAAAAAAAATAAGGACAAAGTTTAAATATGTCTCGTTGTAGAACGAGCAGCGTTAAACTGGTTAGACTAAATGAGTTTGGTCTATTATTCTTTTGAAAGGTCAATGTTCCTAAAAACATAGTCTAATTTAAATTTATTATTATTATTAGAACTATTACATAAATCAAGCAAAAAAAATTAGCTTGTTTCATTCATATTTTAATGAAAGTATGCGACACATCTAATGTGTTTACGTTAAATTTACCGGCAATTAAAATACGTAAATCTTAAATATTAGGATTAAATACTTAATGAGTGTGATTACATTAATAGAATTTAATAAGAAGCACAATACCGATTGACATTTCCACAAGACACAAATTACCGACACTAAATTTGCACATACATACAGTGGTGTGTTTTTACATCCTTTTATTGTACAAATACCTTTTAAACTGTTCAGGTATCAACATACACAAATTCATCCATTTATCCGGTCCAATAAAAACAATATAAAAATAAGATAAATAAAATACAATAGTGACGATGAGACAGTGAGTTGCACATGGAACAGTTTTTATTTTCATAAATATGTATATATATGTCCGTATATAACCCCAAAATGAAAATAAGATGAATAAAATACAATAGTGACGATGAGACAGTGACTTGCACATGGAACAGTTTTTATTTTCATTATATATCTTTATATAACCCCATACATGTGATCGGTTAGAGTTTCAACTTGTGTACTTTATACTCTATGTAGCCCACTAGATGATTTCTCTTCCACTGCAGTATGCTTTTGTAAAAGAGACACAAACTCGAGGAAATCATTTGAAGGCATCACGTCTGCTCCCTTGGAAAATATCTTGAGTTGTTTTGATAAAGAAACATGATATTCAATTTCTAGGACTACTACCCCGGAGTCACCGCTGCCAGATGAGTAATCGCTGCTATTCGGTTGTGAAATCTGCTTCCAGGAACTAAAGAGAACATCCGAAAAGTCCACAACAAGAAGAAGAAGAAGAAATCAACAGCACCACCTGCAGATGACTGCTCCTGCTTCGAGGTCCCGAAACCGCTGCAGCTTGACCTCATAGTAAAAACAACACATTTCCCAACAAGCGGGAGAAGAAAATGTGCTTAGAAGAACCGACGAGCGCTGACGAACGTGTTTCCTGGACGGAGAGCCGTTCGCGGGCGGGGAGGAGTTTAAAGTTGGTGACTCCAGCTGTTCTCTCCTCCTCCTACTCTTCACATCTTCAAACCAACAGTTCGAGCCCTTCAAGCTCACACCAGCAAGAGCACCTGGAGACCTACGGATCCATGTCCTCCTGATCCTGGTTGGATCCATTTTCATCCCGTTTGTCGCTGTTTGACGATGCAGCGGCTCAGACTCCACAGGACTTTATGCAACTTTTCTTCCAGTTTGGAGGAGCTGAGATGAGAGGAAGAGCCTGAAAGGTTCCCTTTTCAGCATAAGAGAGGTAAGACCAAAACTTCGTTCATTTCTCTTTTTGAATGAACTCCTCCTGAAGTGGTGACTGAAGGATAAATATCCATATCGTTAGAATTAACTTAGAAGAATCCAAATTTAAGGGGGTATTAAAGAAGTAGAGTAGAACACCGTTGAACCGTGTCCAAAATTATTTTTTAAAAGCTTTTTATTTATATGTTTGCTAAAGAGCACAGATTTATCTTTTTCTCAATTTATTTGAAAGTTTACAACATATACCAAAAAGCGTAACTGCGCTACTGAATGGGTGTTAAAAAAAAAAAAAGGATGATTCAACAATTTCGAAACTTGTTTTATATCCATTTAAAAAATATATATGTTGTCATAACTGGCTAAATGTAACAAAGGGCACGGTATTAAAGCTATAGAATTTTTATATGGATTCAAACTATCCTTTAGTAACCAAAAAATCCAGCTGAAAATGAACACTCTGGGACTTAATGTGTTAAAAATCAAAGATAACACTGTGAAAGAAAGTTGTGATTTTCATTTAAAAACAATGATTAAAAACAAAGTCAGATTGACAAACAACTTGCTTTAAAAAGTAACGAATGAAGACAAATCTGTCAATACTTTTATCAAAACTATTTTTGAGAGCCTTAATAATCAGTTAATAGTTTGAATGATTATTCTGAAACTTCAACAGTTTGAATTGTTGAACATACAGTAGTTTGAATTTTTATGCCCCGCTGTGAACTCAGTTAGGAGGTGGATATATATGAAAAAATGAAATATTTTTTAAAGTCTTTCTACAACCATCAACCAAGTAATAAAGTGTTGTTTTGCTATGAAGGGATTTTTCTCCTTTTTCCTTTTTCTGTTTCCATGGTTACGAGTCGAACTTAGGCTCATTCTGGTTGTTGGTGTAGTTTCCAAAGTATAGCTCAAAATCGTTTTGTCTCTTCATTTTCTACACACAACAAGCAAATACTGAGGGGGCATCTTTTGTTACTTTGGAGCCTTTAACATTATTTTGGTCTCCATGGTTCCTGCCGGATTTCGCCTCAGTTTCCTTCGTGACCATAGCTGCTTCGATTTCACATCCGAACAAGCCCTGGAGATTCCCTCAGTGGAAAAGAAGAAACGACAGTTGGATTTGTACAAGATGAGGGTTTCCTGGAGGTAACCACAGAATCTGAAGCAGTTTTTAAAATTAATTCCACTAGAATCAATTGACAAACATTATGATGACACTGTAATATATCAAGAAAAATAATAGTAAAAAGTGGCCACGTAATCATCACAGTGTAACTCCAAGTCAATCACACATCCGGGATATCAACCTGTTCAGTCAGGAAGCAATAGTGATTGCAAATCATTTTCACCTGCTGTTGTGCAAATGGGACAGACAACAGGTGGAAAGGAGAGGCAATTATCGAGACAACCCCTATTAAGGAAGGGTTTTGCAGGTGGAGGCCAAAGACCATTTCCCTCTCCTTATTCTTTGTGGCTGATTCTTGGCTAGTTTTGCATTTTTCATGTGCCCTCGCCACTAGTGGTAGCATGAGGTGGTATCTGCAGCCAACAGAAGTTGCTCAGGTAGTGTAACTCTTCCAGGACCGCACATCCATACCCGACGTGGCCAGCCGTTTTGCTGTGTCTCCCAGCACAATGTTAAGAGCGTGGAGGACATACCAGGAGACAGGCCAGTACACTAGGAGAGGTGGAGGGGGCCGTAGGAGGGCAACAACCCACCAGTAGGACCGCTATCTGCTCCTTTGTTCAAGGAGAAACAGGGTTGAGCACTGGAAGGAACCCTACAAATTGACCCCCAGCAGGCCACGCTTGTGCATGTTTCTGCCCATACTGTCAGAAACAGACTCCAGTTTGACCGGTTTGTCAGGGGGTCAGTGATGATATGGGGAGGTGTACCCTTGGAGGGCCGCGCAGACCTCAACGTGCGAGCCAGGGCTACCCTGACTGCTGTTAGGTACCGGGATGAGATGCTCAGACCCAAAGTCAAACTGTATGCTGGTGCAGTGGGCCCTGTGTTCCTTCTGGTGCATGACAACACCCGGCCTCATGTGGCTGGAGTGTGTCAGCAGTTCCTGGATGAAGAAGGCATGAATGCTATTGACTGGCATGTTACCAGGACCTGAATCCAATCCAACACCTCTGGGACATCATGTATCATTGCATTCACCGCCACCACGTCACACCGTAGACTGTCCAGGAGCCGACTGATGCCCTAATCCAGGTCTGGGGGGAGATCCCCCAGTAGAACATCTGTGGTCCCATCAGGACCAATCCCAGACGTTGTAGGGAGTGCATACAAACACGTCGAGGCCAGACACACTACTGAGCCAAATTATAAGCCTGGGATCTAATTTTTCCACTTTGATTTTTATTAGGATTCTGAATCCAGTCTTCGATGGGTTAATGGTTTTGGTTTCCATTGATCGTTCTTACGTTCTTTTGCTCTCAACAAATTACACTTTGTAATCAATAAAGATTTTCAACTGGAATATTTCATTCATCCAGATCTGGGATGTGTGATTTATGTGTTCCCTTTATTGTTTTGAGTATTTTATAATACTAATAATAATCTATGAGTAATAGTAATATTTTTATTAAATGGAAGTGGAAAGTGGTCACCTTTTTTTTTCCACTCATTGCCTGACTTTCAGTAACAAAAACAGACTAATCAAGAAAATAACTAACAAACCAATTCCATCTGAACTTATTATTAATTACAGTTGACCTGGATTTATAAATGTTTTTTTTAATCAATAAACTGGACAGTTGATTAGAGAGAACAAATTCTTAAAAGAACCCACGTTCTTCACAATTTTTCACTTTTTCAATACAAAATTGATTAATCAAGGACAAAATATAAATTTTAAGGCCTAATTATCATTCAAATCCCAAACCTTTATGGTTTCAGCTGTGTGTTTGATTTAAACACAGCAAACCAAACATTGAGGAGGCAGAATCTTGGGTAGAGGGGGCCCAGCTGCTTTTGTTGCCCCTGGTCCCACTGGCAGGTTAATGTTGCCATGATGAGCTTTAGATTGTTGATTGTAACATGAATGAAACGTCGAATTCATGGACTTGTGGTTTAATTATAATGGGGGGCTGAAACTTAACATTACTTTCTTTGTAAATTCATCTACGGATACATTTTTTGACTCATAAATGAATTGATCTTCAAAAGTTTAACAAAATACCAATTGTCTCCAAAATTAAACTGTCCAGTTTATTGTTTAACAAACACATTTATAAATCCAAGTCAACTGTTATTAATAATAAGTTCAGATGGAATTGGTTTGTTAGATATTTTTTTGATTAGTCTATTTATGTTACTGAAAGTCAGGCAATGAGTGGAAAAAAAAAGGTGACCAGGGGCCACATTTATAACCGCTGCATAGGCATAAAAGAAGGCACACGCCACTTTCAACATCCATTTGAATTGTTGCTGAAGAATTAATTGTAAAACACATTGTTACTGAAGCAGCAGTGTCATTTATAACCCACCCCCGGTCCTAATGGCCCAATGACACTCCTTCTGGTCTCTGACAGAGCTGTTTTATTTCTTTCCAGGTCAACTCAGAGTCAGAGTCATCATGTCCCTGTGGATGATCCTTCCAGTCAGCTTACCTGTTTTCACCATCACTGGAATATGGGTTGTGTGAGTATCTCTTCATGAGCTGATACGAACAAATCAACGAATGACGTCTTGTGTGATCTTCTTATGTTATTTCTATAGGGAAGGCATACAGCGATGCAACTCAGGATTCCACCAGTCTATACATTAGTGTGGTTGGGCCTTTTATCCCTGAGGCAATCATGATGATCTCAACTCACTCACTGTGCAAAGTTCATTGTGTAAAAATTGTTTCCTTTTTTGGAAGGAGAGCATATCGACCAAGTCTTTAATCCGTAACTGCTATCAGAGAAGAGTCATTTTTGAAATTCTCCATCTGGACTGGGTGTCCCTATAATCGGACCATTTTGTTTGTCACAGCAGACACATCTGTATCTCAGCAAACATCAACAGCAGCTGATTTTGGGGGAGATCAGCTGCTGTGGGAGAGACAGTACCAATCAAGAGACAATGGGCATGATGTAACGCCGTAGTGAACAGGTCGAAGTGTAACAAAAATTCAATGTAATCCAGGGTATTTTACAAGATTCAGGACAGATATTCAACACATTTCCATCAGAAGTTTAACCAATAATTTTATTTGCACTTTTTCCGAGAGAAAGATGAGGATATGATCGCACTTTCATCTTTTTACACTAAATAGGCCTACGTCGCTCGAACAAGCGGACGTTAGATCACCTCCTCATTTAAGTCATTTTACCTTCACATTTTTAAGGTGGGGACTAATGTGCCTTTATTGTGCCTCACCTGGACATGGAGGTAGTGCCAGAGCAGAATGGACGTCTTTAAATTGAGGGAAGTGGCGGGTGCAGAACGATCCGAAAGAAGGTGATGGTGACAATAACATATTGTCAAAACACACTTCATCGCAACTGGGCCGTTAACAGCAAGTCAAAAGAATCGACTGAAAATATCGTTTAATCAGAGCGACAACGTGAAATTAAAGATGTTTGGATTATATCACAATACCATCTGAAATTGTTGCGACAGTTTGGACATAGTTCAAGCAATACAGGACAAATGTCGGAGACAGAAACATTCTGGGCCCCTTTTCAAAAGTTTGTTTTTTTTCAGGCCCTGAAAAAGCCATTGTCATATAATTGAAAGGCCAAAATGTAACAAAACCTTCCTGCTGGATGTTAAAACCTAGGTTGGATGAATAGACTCTGGAATTATTTAGCTGATAATTGGTAAATTGAAGACAATAAATGAAGTTGACATAAGAATAAATGACTGTAACTACAAATCCTGGGTTAAATCCCTGTGGTGGAAACCCCTGACATCTGCTGACAGCGCCCCATCTTCTGTCTTCTACCCATTCTTCTTTTCTGTACTGTGACTGTTTGTCTCCGTCCCTCTTCTTCCTGTCTCTCTTTTAAGTGAGCAGGGTTGACACAATCTTCTTTTGTCAGACGCCTCTCACACCATTGCAAAGAGGGCCTAAGAATTTTTCACCGCGGGTCTGCAATGATTCCCATGTCAGAGCTGAGTTTTTAGTCCCTCTCCTCCTGGCTTTCTAGCTGCATTGCCTTGAAATACATCTGTGGCAGCGCTGCAGCTGCTGAAGCTCCTGAGAGGAGTAAAGGGTGTATGGCTATAAAAGTCCATTTGTGACATTTTAACCAGCGAAGAGTCAATAATTACATTAAAAGCCCAAATCTTAAATGTTCCCTTTCACCTCATCCCATCCCTTTTTTTTTTAAGTAAGGGCAAATTAGATCTTCTGACCTGAGTGTCCTCTTGTCATCAGATATCAGTGGATGATATCTAGTCAGTTAGTCCAATCAGCTTTTCTACAGTTTGCGGTATGTAAGCATGGAGGGTATCTTATCTGTGGCAAAGTGTTTTGTAGTGAGCTGAAAGTTTGCAGCCATGGTTTGAACTCTTCTTTCACTTGATATATCCAAGGCTGAGATAAAATGGTTTGACATTGTTCCAGTTGGAAGACAAGTCAAAGAATCCGGATTTAGCATCTTTGTATCAACCGTACACTTCAGCGCAGAGATTCTTTGAACCTGGTGTCACAACATGCATGCTAACATAAACACTCAAGTGTTTGATTGCTTTTTTTAAAAAACAAAACAAACAGATTGCTTGTATTAAAAGAAGCCGCTCATACCTCCTGCTGACATTTATGCAGCTGACCAGCTCAGCTAATGGAAGTCTGAGTTATGTTGTAAAATGGTATCGGTGTGATATTATCACAGCAATTTCCTGGGCATGAGTACTGGCAGACACGCCCAGTATCAGCACCCTGGAATGGGTATCGGTGCGTCCATACTTTTTACTGAAACCCTTATGGTGGTACAAAGGATAAGTACCTCACCACAGTCATTACAGTTCCTGAAATCCTCTGAGAACAACAGATGTCTGTACGAGACATTGTCCCAGTTCAGAGGTGTTGTTATATTTCACTGGATAACTGAAGATTGTTGGTGGAAAGGCCAACCTTTGCCAAAGCCATAGGTTTGTATTGGAGCCACGGTTTTCTTGTGCTGGCCACAGGGTCATAAAGGATTGTCTTTGTCCATCTGCCCTCATCCAGCTTTCCTCAAAAACAGCTGGGGACAGTAAAGGTGTGCATCCCATGATTGGTTTCTTCAATTGAATTATAAACATATTCATACATTTGTTTTTAAATAATTTTACATGTTGTTTTACTCACATTAGATCTTCTCCAAAAAACTCCTCGTCAGAAGTCAAAGAGATTTCACATATACCGTTTAGAGCCCCTAGAGATTTACACCTGATACATGGTTTCTCAGCCTGGTTTCTCAGCCTGAATACATTCATAAAATTGTCTAAAATCAATCATCTCAGGTCTGCAGTCAGGCTGTGTGTGTGTGTGTGTGTGTGTGTGCCTGCGTGGGTGGGTGTGTGTGTGGGAAGGTGGTTACTGTGTAGTGGACAGAGTTAATGGATTAAAAAGCAGCAGCAGCTTCACCTGCGTCAGAACTCAAGTTAAAATGCAGCCTCAGGTGTGACAAACACAGGCCTCCTCAGTCTGTAAAGGCAACATCACGATAACTCATGTGCCACGTTTTCTAAATCAAAAAATATACTGTACTTAAAAGCATTCATTCATTCAAACACTTATCCTGTTGGGACTTAGAGGCCTTGACTTGCATGAATGATTTTGAGTGTGGTTATCGTATCAAACATTGTGTCGCCACCATAGCAGTCAAACTCACCAAAACAATATCTTGTTTATTTTGTATCTTGTTGTTCAGTTCTATGTCCAAACTTTCTGCTCTCCTTTCATTTTCCAGATATGCGATGGCCCTGTACAACCAGCATGTCTGTCCTGTCCATAACTGGTACAGAGCATACACACACACACACACACACACATACGCACACACACGCACACACACACACACACACACACACACACACATATTTATATAAACATGCATACATTTATCAACAAATAATGCTCAGAATCTCAGATCCACAGAAATGTTTAAGCTTCTAGTTTTTTTGCTTCTATGTTTTAGCTCCATAAATGCGTTGTTAGGGAAGATATGAAAAATTGTTATATGGTTGTTTTTTATTTTTCAGTCTATGTCAAACTAAACTGTCAAAATCCTCATACACTATTGAACATTAAATAAATTCAACTTGAATAAACATAAAAGATAAGTTATAAATGGTCATTTTATTTAATAATGGATAGGTTTTCTATAACGTAAATCACCAGTCTGAAAAGGTATTCAACTCCCTGCCTGAACTCAACAGCTAGTTGAACCACCTTAAGCTGCAACAACTACAACCAGTCAACTCAAAAAGGAGTCTCTGACATGACTGTGATGGAACTTTGACCCACTGTTATTTGCAGAAGTGCTTTAGTGTAGCCACATTGGAGGGTTTGTGAGCATGAATGGGGGTTTAGGTCCGGTCTTTGACCCTGCCACTCCAAAATTCTAAATTTAATTCAATTTGAGCCCTTCATGGTTCACTTAATCTTCTATTTGACGTTGTTGTCTTTCTGCCCTACCCAGCCGTACTGGTTGTAATGTTCCCCAGAATTTTCTGGTAGACATAAACATCCATTATGGCTATGCAGCAGCAAAGCATCCCCACAACATTACAGTTCCGCCTTCATGCTTTGCTTTAGGTATACTGATCAGCCAAAACATTGAAACCATCCACAGATAAAGTCTGAAAAACATTGATTATGTCTTTACAATGGCGCGGTTGGTGGCATATATAAGGCAACTACTGAACAGTCAATCCTGAAATTTGATGTCTTGGAGGCAAGGGAAACGGCCAAATGTAGGAATTTGAGCCTCATTGAGAAGGAGGCAATACGTCTGGATCAGAGCGTCCCTGGGAGGCACGGCAACTTTATTTATATTGCACAAGGCAATTCAAAGTGCTTCAAGGAGAAATAAGAATCATTAAAATAAGAAATTAAAACAAAGTTAAAAGACATTTATTACAAAAGCAAGCAAATAATAAGTTTACCAATAAGTCAATAAGTCAAGAAACCTATGTAAAAAAAAAAAAAATGCATTAAAAGACAAAAGGCTGTTCTGGGACTGCCGTGATTAGTGCCTACCAGAGTGGTCTAAGGAGGGAGAACTGGTGAACCGGTGACAGGGTCATGGTCGTCCAAGGGTCATTGTTGTAGGCTGTTTCACAGATTGCTGAAAAAATTAATACCGGTTCTAATAGAAGGGTCCCAGAACACACATCGCTTTGCACTGAGCTGTTTTGGTGGCAGAAATGGTCAGAAAATGCATCAGAGCTGGTGCATATACTTCAAATACAACCAGCTATTAATGCAGTTGAAACATTTTTGATTGATTTGATAAACACATTTTCACGCCGACGATTTTGGTATTGCATAACCCTTTGCTTTATCAAAACTTTAATTTTTGTTTTGTTGTATGTTAAATTTAGTTATACACTAAGAACAAATTAAAAAAAAGTTTTTCACAGTACAGGGTTCAATTTCTTGGTTGAGAGCTGTTACTGTTGGTTTAAAATAAAGTTTCTTTTTTTTTGGATCGTGTGCCATAAAGTTATTATTTTATTTTAACATTAAAAAGTTTTTCAGAAACTTCAAGTACACTAGCAAACATTGTGTACACATTAGTGTTTCTGGTTATGTGACAAAAATAGATATTTTTGTTCTCTTTGGAAAGGCTGATTTGCACCACAGCTGGTATTTGGTTAGCACGAGGTGGCGGAGGAGGAGGAGGACAGCATCCCGTTTATTCTTACATATCTCATGCCTCAGTCATTAATTCCACGGACTCACAATATCTTCCTCTTTCTGTAAAAACGGTAATTTATGTCAGTGTTTGCCGAAAGCTTGTTGCCCTTGTAACACATGGGAGCCAGCATTTTATTTCAACTTAATATGATGAAAAAGTCTGTGGATCTGAAAAACATCAATTTAGTTGAGGTCCTATTCGCTCATTTTAAAATTCCACAAATCTCCTTTAATTTTAAATAATTACTCACAGATGTAGTAGAGGAAAAATACAGAATTTTATTCTCAGCTGGCATCCTTATAAGACATTGGTTCCAGATCTGTTTTGAACGAGGAATCTTTCCCCCTTACAGACATCAGTGGGAGCTCTGCCTCCTCCTCCTCACCAGCTTTTCTGTCCTACCTCAAGCATAATGATGGGACGTGGACAATAAGAAAATGAAGGGCTGCAAATGTTGACACAGGTTTAAAGAAAGAGTTCATGCTGATTTTATTTGGGAGGAAGATTTCAGTTTGCAGTAAATTGAAGAATGCAAACAGACTGGTTTCAAACGTAGGGAGTCGGGAACTGCAGCTGCGTTTATCACTGATATCCAGTGACTTCTGTGGTATGTGAACCCTAAACATGGATTCAAATCAACGGCCTGTTTTGTTAATAAAGCCACCGTCCCAGCTGGTACAGCAAACATATAAACGCGCCAAAGAACATTCATAGCTGAATTCTCACGAATCAAAATGTTTATAAATATTTTATTATCTATCATTATTTGTCTGCAAAACAACTTGTGAAAAACTCTTTTAGTGCTGTATTGAATCAGCTCTCATATTTTAATATGACTACAATTTAAAATGGAGCCCACAAATGCTTTGTCTTCAGGTCGAGAGAATTGGTGGTTTGATACATTTATTTTCACAAATCAAAATAAACGAGGAGGAATCTTTTAAACCGTTGTTCATCTGATCGACCTCCAGAAGTATCGCGTTATGTGTGAATGCATTTGGATCAAACCATTTGAATCCTTTTCTATGTGTCATTACATGATTTGACTTTCATTGGCATCATTTTTAAAGTGACAACCTGAAATTATAAGAAAAGGTTTTACAGCAATGTTTAAGAATGTCCTTTCACTTTTCTTGCAAAAATATTTTGAGTTAAATGTCAAAGTTGAATCTAAATATTAAATTTGAATCCGCAACAAACTATGATTATACAACCTTTTAAATCCTATGTAAAATTCCTTATTTTATTCCTTATTTTTTTCAAATAACAGCAGCAGGAAGCTGAGTTAGCTACTAAACTGACTAAAGTCCCTCGTATATAAGTTCTAATGGCCAATGACGCTGCAACATTTTCTTGTAAAAGGAAAACTACTACCACATTAAATTAATGAATATGTTAGGAACATGAATAAAGCACTATAGCAAATATGCTATGACACTCGTTACCAAAAATATGCACTATTTAATATATTATAGACTCGGAAGGTCTTCTGATATTGTAACTGTGTTTCATTTATTCAAAGTGTTTGGTACATGTCCAATAATCCCCCAGTTTACCAAAGTTAAAATGTTTCCCTTATGGAGATTATTATACAGGCCAAAAAACATCTATATCTATATAATAATAATAATAATACATTTCATTTATAATGCACTTTACATTTGGATCAAATCTCAAAGTGCTACAAAGCAAAAGCAGATAAAAGCATCAATAAAAAATAAAATAATAACTATATAAAAACCTGACCAAAAAGCAGCAATGTTAATTAAGGTTATAGGTTCTGCTAAAAAGGAAAGTTTTAAGTCCTTTTTTTAATGTGTCAGTCGTCTGTGGAGCCCTGAGATGGTCAGGGAGGGCATTCCACAGACGAGGGGCAGCAGAACAGAAAGCCCGATCACCCATGGTGCTGAGCTTATATCTATATATACATATATCTATATCTATATAGATATAGATATAGATGTTTTTTGGCCTTGGTTCTTTTTTTGTCCTTCACTAGCTGCAGACTGAAGTGTGTGCATGTTCATGTATGTTCACAGGCTTTATAATGATTCGTGTGAGGTGCAGCTTCCGTTACAGAGGGGTTCCGTTCTGTGCTGCACCCTGGATAATGTACCTCTCATCAGGTTAGTGATGTCAAAACTGCAGGTTTTCCAGTGATTCAATGATTAAATAACATTGCTGTTATATCATAATGATAGTTTTCTGGTCTTTAGTGGTAGATTGTTGGCATTGACCCATCACTAACATTCTGGTTTCATGAAACCACAGAGGAGCAACAAAACTGATGGAAGATCCTCCTTACAGAAACCTTCTAAAAGAGCAAACAGACACTCAGGCATTTCAGTTTCCCCATTATGGACTGTGGGAAGGCCCATGATGCTGTGACCCTCAAAATATGACCACCTGACCGTGAAAACCTAAAACCTAAAACATAGAATCTGGAATAACATTGGTGTCATTGATACTTTAGTTCACTAAGAAATAATATTTGACTGATAGTGTTTTTCTTCATGATCTAACTCAGTTACTTTTCAAAATGGTGTCAAATTGTACAATTGACTATATCAACTCAGTATCAGCTCCAATACATAACTCAGGTAGTTCAGAGGAGTCCAGACCTTGGTCTAACTAAAGAAGTGGTCATGGTCTGGATCAAGCTAAACCATTGGTTGATTGTTTACAGCACTTCTTTTTTGAAGTCTAAAACTTGTGGACAGGAAGTTACAGTAGGAGGAAACAAAAAGTAAAAGATCTCGAGCTAGCACTTGGGGAAAGGACGAAACAAGGTATTCACATTCCAGAAAAAGGAGTCAAAAGTCGACTGGAACTGCAAATGACGAGTTAAAATAAATTAAGCTATGAATATATTTTGAGCAAATAAGAAAGAGAGAGAATTTAAGGGGAGGAAGGGGCTCCGTCAGACACTCTCCAGTCTGCAAGTCAATCGATGGTCAAGCAGCTTATGTTGATGATGATGACAGGCGTGAGGTATGTCATGAAAAGTTTGTTAGTGTACTTAAAAAACTGCAACGTGAAACCAAAACTAAATAAATCAAACTTATACAATGTAGCAAACACGAGACATTGGACTTACTAGTGCGAAAGCCCCCTTTCTTGCAGCTTTGTAGAATTATTAGTTGTTATCTAAGAGTGTTGAATTCTCCATGACTCGTCTGGATTCAAACAGTCTAGGTTGGGGGAGACTTGCTGCCTCAAGACAAAGGAGTTTGAGTATCTTGGTGTCTTTAGAGAATGGTCAGACAGTGCGGTGTGGCATCAGCAGTAATGCGCGTGATGTATCAGTTTGTTGGGGTGAAGAAAGAGCAGAGTCATAACCGGCCAATCTACGTTCCAACCTCCACCAATGTCCGTGAGCCCTAGCAAGTGACAAAAAAGAACGAGGTCAAGGATACAGGCGGCTGAAATGAGCTTCCTCCGTAGGGCGGCTGGGCTCTCCCGTGTAGAGATAATGTGGGGATTTGAGAAAACTGGAGCTGTGGAGTGGAGCTCAAATTCAATTGAGGTGGTTCGAGCATCTGGTAAGGATTCCTCCGGGACGCCTCCCTCTGGAGGTTTTTCATTCACGTCCAACTGGGAGAAGAAGCCGGGGTCGATCCAGAAGCCAACTGCAGGGACTGTATATCTCACCTGGCCAGAGGACTCCTCGTGATCCCCCATGATGAACTGGAGAGTGTTGCTGGGGAAAGGGACGTCTACTCTGGATAAGTGGAAAAAAATGGATTGATGAATTACTAGATCCAGTTTATTATCTGGTTCCAAATCATACTTTTCATCATCCTGTAATTTTTTGTCCATGCATGTAGGCATTAAACATGCATCTTCACCTCAACAGAAGGAACAGCTTTTCTGGTGTGGAGCGACTCATTTCTTAATGTGAACATAAAAATGGGTTGTCACCTCGCAATGAAAATCAAAATCCGTAAAGAACTGCTTTTGGTTCAATTTCATGACGTTTTTCACTCTGTTTCTCTCGCATCCCAGTGTCATTCTTTCCACCAGTAAGACTCCCACAATAGTTTCTTGGCTCAGTAGTTTTCCCGAGGGTACAGTTGGCATGGTGTAAATGCCACTAAAAAAGAAAGAAAGAAAGAGTAGCCTATTGTGTTTTTTTCCTTTTTTTTCTTACTAATTTTTAACCTGTCTGCACGTATATTTATGCTTAGTGCCAAATTGGTAGAAAGCATTTCTTAAAAAATACATGCATAAAGAGAGAGTATTGTAAAAGCTGAAATTTACTTTTCAAGTAAGAAGCCCTTTCTACGACTACCGCAAAGTAAAAAAAAAAAAGAAAGAAAAAAAGTACACTGGATCAAACCAGTGTCCTTTTTTGGGTCTTTGATCTAATTTGAACCCTGTAAGAACTTCATTGAACTTGTAGCTCAGCCTACTGAGCCTGGAGGTCAGCCCCGCTCTAACTACCCCCTCCTTTCTGATGTGTTTTCATTGCAGTAAATGTGGAACTCTCCCACCTGAGAGTTGCTTTTTCAGCCTCATATGCAGCACCGGATCCTTCATGGGTAAGTATCAGTACAGAAGTCATGCTTCAGATGCTGTTTTAGGAAACAGGCAGATACGAATGTTTACAGCGTATGTAGCTTTAGTCCTTTTTTTTTTTCACCTTCACCCAACACGCAGCTCTTGGCTGAACGAAGCTCTGTGCACTTAAAGATTTTAGGCTTGTTTTTTCAGCTGTAGCGACTCCAGCCAAGTCTCTGTTACCCAGAATCCACTGCCGAAACCCCCTCTCTGAGGGGAAAATGTACTCGATGCCATGAATGATACATTTGCAGGCCTCACGTTCATTGGTTCCATGACCACGAGTGTTATGACTACACCACTACTTAAGTCCTTTGAACCATTTATTTTGGGTGGTCCTCCAGGTTCATTGTCATGTATGCACAATTTACACTCCAGGGGTCTCATTTAACCTTTGTTTACTGCACCTTCATGGAATTGTGCAACAGTTTCCAGGCAGAAGTTGTAATCCTTAAAAAGTAAATATTAGAATCTGCGTATGATTTCCAAAAGGAACATTACGTCCAGTTGTGCTGCATACACTGATTCATTCTTGTACATCTGTCATTTTCTGTGTTTGTGCTCACATTCACTTTTTATATGAACACTAAGCATTGTTGTAAATTTAAGACCCCAGAACTTTACCATAGTAATGTTTGCTCTACTTAGATTCTTTAACTTTGAGGAAGCATTTCACACCAGAAGCACAAGTTTGAGGTTGTGCAGTGGGGGATTATTCATTCCAGTTAAGAGCTCCGGCCGTTATCTGAGCCATTGTGGCGTGCACCAACAACGTTTTCTCTCAGACGTTACAGCCAGTTTGTGAGATATGTGGGCTTACCGCTTCAGGAGTCAAAAGTGTGTAAAATTCAGAATTGGCACTACTCTAGTGCAAAACATTTAAGTATGGGGATAGGGATGCAAATCTTCAGACACGCAGAGAAGTCATTAATAGTCACATGATCCATCTACGGGAGAACCACATGTGAAATCAACCTATTTTCAACAACTGAGTCATTTACAGCAATAGCCTTTAACATTATAACCACTGACACATGACAGAAATAACATTATCTCCTTACATTATCACCTGTCACCGGGTTGGTATATGGAGTAAACCACAATATTAAAACTGCCTGCCAACAACTTTTTGCTACCGAAACCGCTCTCTTATTGATTTAATAATAATATTTAAATCAGATAAGACAGCATTTAGAAAGAATGGATTCGTCTATTAGAAACTCTTTGGCACTCTGACCCTCGGTGAACATTGAGTGGAAGTGGCTGATGACTTTGCTGGGGCTGATGAACGATGAAGCTGATGATTGTGGAGACTAGGCGGACATGGGGAGGTGGAGGGCGCACAAACAAACAGCAAGAAAGAACTAGATGAATGGAGAGTCATATGTAAACATAGCAGCTGATAGTGATGGGCTAAGCATGCAGGTCTGACGGTGATTAGATGGATGAGGCTACTTGATTGAGTGTAGCTGATACCAATTGATGTCCCAGACAGTTGAGCAGGTAATTGAGACTGAGCGTGTGCAAAAGGTGAGTATAATAGTTTCAATAGATCTCTATTAAGTTATCAAATATTTTTCAGCACTTTCTTGCTACAGTAGCTTTCTGTGGGATTGGACATTGACTGACAAAATGTAGAATACATACCGCAATGGATAAGAGCTGTTAGGCATGTGGTTATAATGTTATGGCTGAGTGCTGTGCAGGGATTTTGAGCCTCTTCCCAGTCCGGACTCTCATGTTCAGTGCCGATTAGATTTTATATGAGTTTCTATCCACGAGTTAATGTTCAGTCGTTTTTTTTTTTTTGTCATCTCTCTGGCTTTGAATTCAGAGAATACCAGGAGAGCACTGCTGCACTCAGATGCCTATATTGAAATAAATGATTAATCCTTGATGTCAGTGTCCCGACTGGAATTGGGTATTTGCACTTTTCTCAGACCACTGAAGCTCAGCTTCATTTAGGGGACCTTTCTCCAGGGCATATTTGGTTTGAAGTATTTTTCTGAGAAAATGTTGGACCCTGGGGGCGTTTAACAAGCCCTTTAACTTGTCTCAGGGCATTTTGTTTTGCAACTTACAATTTGGACACCCACTCAGTGTTCTTCTCGTTTGAAAGCATTTCGTGTTTTCAGACGAAGAACACGAGTTCCCAGCTCAGTAGTAAACACTGGAGTGTATTTTGGTAGACTTGATGTAGATATGTGTGCATGCTGTCCAGTAAATTCACATTTTGGGTGGCTTCCAGCCGTTGATATCATTTACTCCTTGGAGAACTGCTGGTAAACCACAAAGATATAGATCTGATCAGAGATTAAAGGAGTAAGACCCATTTGAGTGAAATGAAATGAAAGCTATTTAAAAACATTATCATTATGGTACTTCCCATAAAAAGTATTTTTAGAAAGTATATCCATCTGTCAGTTGAAAACTGAAAGGTATTTAATTAGGATTCATGACAAAGAAAAGCAGCAATTACTCAAATTTGATGCAAGGTGATTAAAATAAGAACGGCTTTGTCAGTTTGTCTTCAAGTTTTTTCCAACTGAAAGTTCTTATTGACTTTGAAAGAATTGCTCCGAAATTTGGCCTTGATAGCCATGATTTCCTCTTGAGGAAGGCAGGAGGCGGTTTGTTTAACTGAAAGGTGTGGTATGAGGGGAGATTAGAGAGAGTCGATCCTTCGCTGTGCAGCAACGAGGAGTTTTATCTCCATCATGAAAACCGGATCACTATCAGACTAACAATATGAACATCGGAACAGTCCCTCTCTGCAGCTGATGAACAGCGTGAGCCCCAGATGGTAGGGAGGCAGAGTGAAAACGCTTGGGAAGTTTTGTTAAATTAGTTGTACTTGTGGAGCCTGCTCAGAGATCGGATTCCTTTACCCTGATGATGCAATGCTTTGATCTTGTCAGTTTGACACTCTGCAACATCCTCTTATTAAAAGAAATACATTTACAACCTCACCCAGAAAGTGAAGCTCAAATGATGAAGAGTTGCCCTTAAAATGCACAGATGATAAATCAACAAAATAATTTGCTTGAGTGCAAGAGTATGTCAATTTGGTACTATTTAATAATAAATAAACATAGTAAAGCATAAAATGCTAATAATATATAAGTGAAGATATAAATAATGTAAATAATGGTTTCCTCTGGAGATGCCCATGATTCCTCCTACTCTTCTTTTAATCAGCCAGACTAGACACTGCATTGAAAGTTATTTATTTCTTAGTCCAGTACTGTGCTAATATTCCACCAGCTTCTTCATTTTACTCAAGTTATCAAGATAGGATTAAAATATGCTGTGTAAAAACAGCTGTTCCCTTTTCTTTGAACAGTTTCCACCTTTGAGTTAACCCCGGAGGTAAATCCGGTTGTTAAATTTCAATCAATATACTATGGATAATGGTAGTGGTGGCTGATGATTCTGCTGAGACTAATGAATGATGAGGTTGATGGATCTGCTAGGACAGGGCTGAGACGGAGATGTTGTGGGCTGTACTTAAGAACTAGATTGATTGAGAGAATCATATTTAAAAAAGACAGCAGCAAGATGATAGACTAACAATGAAGGCTGTTGTATTGGACAGATGCGACTGGCTGATGAGCAAATCTGATATCAATTGACATCTTATACCCTGAATCGGGTAACTGATGCTGAGCGCGTGTGAAAGGTGATGATAGTAATATAAGAGATGTCTACGTGCAATGTGCGCAAGGGGATAGTCGTCCTGACTGAACTTCGGCTAGAGCTTCATTTGTTAATCTACAGGTTGAATCACAGACAAAGATTTCATAATAATTTAAATGATGATAAAGTGCCCGTCAAAATATACACTGAACGCGCTGAAAAGTGACAGGTCTTCCATTCAAGCTCAATAACGCCATCTCAACTGAAACAGTGAATCTGTAGATTGATAGTCTACACCGAAAAATATCCTAAAACGTAGCTATTGAATGAGGATGCAGAGACCTACCCATGAGTTGTTCATTCATATGATGTCTGAAATATCTCACCTCCTCTTCCTATCTCTATGCTTCTGTTGGTTCTAGTGATGCTGATCGGCCTGCTGCGGTATGCCCATGTGATAGAAAAGCACCAGAACTGTATCCTCAACACGGCTGGCCTCTCCACTGGGTGGATGTGTGCCGCTGGTCTCATCATGGTTGGGAACTTCCAGGTAATCACGCTAATGTAGAAAATCAATCTTCAGGAAAATCTTCATCCTTTATTCAGGATGGGTTTATCAGATGACCCACATGAGAAGGAACAAAAATGACATTACAAATGTGTTTTCACATTGACTTTTACTCTGAGCAGGCCGCATCTCTGTGTAAACATTAACTTTACGCCAATCGAAAGCTGCAGTTCAAGCGCACCCACTAGAATTTTCATGGCTGATCACTGATCATAGATTTTAATAAAGTCTGACTGGCAGATTCTGATTTTCTTTTCTTTAATGTTTTAAAACCATAAGGAGAAGTGTATTTGAAGTACTCTTATTTTGAAAGATTGCAGTGGATGTAAGGCTGGTCGGCATTGTGTTTGTTTTCAGACCTGTTGACATTATCATTCCCCGCAGTGCATTTCTTAAACCAATTCTGTCACATTTCAAAGGGAAAATAATCTTTGTAAGCGCCGTTCAACCCATTATGTTATATGTTGGCTTTGTTTGGGGACTTAAGGGCTCGTGGCTGGCTCTGTGTTGTGGCTAGCTTTAGCCTCTCTGCTAACGTTAGCGTTTGTGTTTTTTGGTTTACTTGGAAGATGTTTGGAGCGGTGGTAGCTCATGCTTGGCGTGCGTGTACAGTGCATGCGTGTAACCGACACCCAATCGGCCTAAAGGGAGGTTGCTTGGTGGATTGCCCATTTCATCAAACTACGCCACCCAGCGCCAATCAATCAATCAATCAATCAATCAATCAATCAATCAATCAGCCCGCCGACCGATCGGTACACCTCTAGTAATACCAGCAACATTGTTATCTTCAAAGATTTTTGGGTCATATTGATGTTTTAGCCAGTTGATGAAGTTGTTACAACAGTGTCTGCTGAAACCTGAATGAAGTAATGCAAACATCAGGCATTTTAACTTCTCCACAAGATAATGTTTGCCCTGATTGCTTTTTTTCATTTTTATAGTTTTGCATATTCAATATATTTCTGAACGAAATACGCATGACAAAAGACTATTTTATGTGGTCGACATAATATTGCTGTTTCCAAATCTCTCCCAACATAATCATTAGGGCTGTGGAAGTAACTTTAGAATTATTCCATGTGGAATTCTAGTTTTTAGAAAACTAGAATGCCACACTATGGATCTCCCTCTGCTAAGGCCAAACAATCTTGTCTGTTTATCGTTGCCTGGCCCATGTAGACTCTTTACAATGTTTAGAGAAAAAAATCATAGCTCTGTCCCTTGAAAATGAGCGCGTTTTCATCAATTTTAGTGGATACCTGCCCTGCTGTTTATGCATAATCCTGCTAACAACCAATCAACCAACAAACAACACAAATGAAAATTACCAACGTTATTACCAATTACCAGTTCTAAGGTTGTGGCTTATCGCTGTGTGGCAACTGTTTCTAAACAGTACTGATGTTTTCCGTTGAACTGAGATAAAAGACACACATCCAAACAAAGGAACATCGCTATATCACACCAATTATCCACAAGATTGGAACCAGTAACTGGGTTTAAATGTGTGGAGACTGTTTCTAAACAATATTGATGTTTTCTGTTGAAGTGATGTAAAAAAATAAAACATCCAAACAGTGAAACATGACTATATCACAGCGCTGTAAATGATGACAGATGTACTTTACACCAGTCAGCCACAAGATTAGAAAACAGGTAACGATATTTCAATTGTTAGGGCTGATATGTTTATGTAGTTATGAATTAGCAATTTAGACAATTAGTGATTTGCAATTGGAGAAATAACAAGTGGTCAAAAAAAAAATCCACTCCTGTTACTTAAACAGGGCTTGAGTATTTCAGAAGAAGGTTTTAAACCAGCAACCCCCGGTTGACCACTGGGGCATGTTGGCAACAGTACTTTTTCACTAATTGTTAGCAAGTGCATGCAAAATAATTAAGGACATGTTAACATTATAGTCGGTAAATAGCTTAACTACATTTTCGTGCTGAGCTTCTCTTAATCAAAAGACACACTCCCATCTTTTTTTTGTTAGTTTTCAAATTGTGGTTATTTCATATTATATTCTTTATTCCGTATTGAGAAATGTATTAATGCTGAATCAAACATCCAGACAAACTCTTTCCTAGCAAATCTGGCGTGGAACAGGAGAGCTGCTTGGGTTCTGGTGTGCTACTGAATCTGTCATGATTAGTCTGCTTTGTGCTCTGCACATCAGGATTACTTGAAGGTGTCTGTCTTTACACACACAGCACAGAGAGTGGGAGTAATGGAGTGAGCACGAGCATCTCACAGGTCATTTCACCCCGCAGGTTAATCTGGTCCTTGAGGAGTATTTTTGATAGAAACATTTTGTTATTTTGGAAGTAATTGGGTTTTTTTTACAATTTTTGAGGGTTGGGGGAAGAGACGGGTGAACCGGCATAATGGGAATAAAATGGCCCAAAGAATGGGTGGCAAAGTAAAATGTGGGGGTGTTCTTTGGCTTTATGTGGGGCTTTTAAAGGTTTGAGTGCACAATAAAAAGTAAGTAATGGTTGAATTCGTAAAACCAAAAACAGTTTTCATTCCCAGGGGGGAGAGATTTTCCCCTCCTCCTCCATTAGTGTTTTCTAGTCCATCTATATGTTTTCTAAGGAGGATAAAATGTTGCTTCATTTTCAGTTTAATGTTTTGTAATACACAGATACGTTGCACACTGTAAGACCTCGATGCTTAAGACTTAGATAAGTGCTTGGACAGGATTTGTGGGTCAGTGCCATGGCAACTGAAAGCGGAGGGTCTCTGTGGCCTATATGTCAGGTAAAAAGGTGACATAAGAAAAGGGCCACAGAGGAGCTCAGACCCTCCCACTTCTCTTAAATGAAAATACAGACACCCTGAGCTGAAATCTCCGTTGAAGGTCAAATATTTGCACCAGTAATGCACCTTTACTAATAGTAAGAACTCAAACGCCTGTGTCTCTTTTTTGATGGCTAGTCAGTAGGATTATAAGACAACTGGCAAACAGATAACGGCACAGAGAATTAAGAAGAGATGAAAGATTTATTACAACGGATGATGTGTGGTAATTATTAAGTCTTAGAGAGTACAGCAGCATGGAATATCCCCCCTTTGGGTATGGATGGTGGAGGCCGATGTCTCTGCTGAGGCTGATGAATGATGAGGCTGATGGATCTGCAAGGGAGCATTTGTGGTTGATGTTTTGGATGCAGGCAAACTCGGCAACCGTATGGCTCTGAGGGTCAGATTATGATGGTTAGACCTCCATGTCTTGCTGGGCGTCCCGGTCTGCAGTGGTTAGTACCTATCAAAGCTCTCTAAGGAGGACACCTGGTGAACCGGTGACAGGCTTGATGATGTGTATGGGGAGTTAAGATTAGCCCATGTTGGCTGACAATCTAATAACATCACATCCGGATCAGCACATAAAAGTACTCCATGTGGGATAAACTGTCTGATGAGTCCACATGTAGGAGATGCCTGTTCTGCTTGAATAACGCGCCTCTGTGTCGCGGCTGCAGTGTCTCTGTGACGTACTCCTCCCCTGCTGTCTATCAGCACTTTGTAGACCGTCCAATCCACTCTCTTTTGATGTTCTGTTTGTTCTGTCTGGCAGCCTCCCTGTGGTAGTATTATCTTAAAAATAAGACTTTTGGGCTGCATGCCGGGTGTTTGTGATCCTGCCCATGATAAAACTGGAGAGAAGTCCACTTTAAGGAGGTGCTCTCCTCTTGTTTCCAAAAGGGCCACACTTCGAACTTTGAATCCATACTGCTTTCAAAGATCTGCACATTTAGAGCAGAGAGGATGTGTTGCAGCACATGTGAGTTTTTCAGTGCACAGAAACATATTTCAGACGAGTACACACCTACATACATCCTTTCCAGTGCTCTGAGCTGTCATGTCCATATTAGGGATTTTGCCCTAATATGTAGTTCAGTTTTGGAATTTTATACTGACATGTTATGTATGGGGCAGAAGTACGTTCCCTCAAAAGCTGCAGAACACAGATACTCATGTCTGAGGGGAATTTTATGAACTTTACGTTTGATTACACAAGATTGGTCCTCAAATAATGAATGCATGTAGTGGACTATTTTCACAGAGTGCTTTTACTACTTTAACTTAAGTAGAAAGATCTCAATACCTCAACTTCTAATCTCTTTTACTTAACTTCTTTATTTTACATTCTACTACATGTCAGAAAGAAATATCATACTTTTTACTTCATGGCATTAACTTAAGAACTAAGGTTGCTGATTATACTTGGATTAAATTTAACATACAACCGCTATTCTGACAAAAGCTGGGAAGCCATCTGAAACATAAAAAAAAAAAGGAATACAATTATTTACAAACAAACTCTTACAAACCACTCTACAGGCAATGGTTTTGCAAAGTGTTCCAAGATCCTTTGTAAATTCTAGTGTTTATCCAAATGATGAAACTGGCTCCATCCTTGCTTGTGAATAATCCATGATGCCCCTTTTTCTTTTTCTTTACTTCCCAACAAGTGATATGCATACCTTTTACTATGGAAGTTTAGAACAGACATGGAGGTAGATCATTATTTTTGGCCGTTTTATCGTGATGACGAGATAATTTTCTAATTAATTTACAGTTATATTCTGAATGTTTAGCATAGATCAGGTGTAATAACTGTTTTAAAAGGAAAATCATCCTCTTTGCCTGATGTTAAGCTTTGATAAGCTTTCGAGTCCTACGGACATGTGACTCAGAACTAAGCCTTAATCAACATTGTGAATGTAACAAATAATACTCCTATTGACTAAGGAGTTTCCATTTATTGTTAAACACACATCTCTCTCAATCAAGGTTTAACACAGGCAGAAATCTCTTTTTTAGCTGCTCTTTAACCGGTGTGTACAGATTTTTTTTTTTTATAGTGAATAGCAGTGAGTGAACAAAATTCTCTTACACCACTTGACGTCTGTGTCCATGCAACGTCCTTTAGACGTGTTTTTAGATTGAAGGGCTAAAATTCGGGCACGTGTGAATTGTTTTAACTTGCGTTGTGGCTGGGAAGCCTCCGCATTGAGTGATGCTGCTGTTTTAGATTCCACGCTTGGGCCCCTCTAACTACATTGCAGGGTTCACCGTGCACTGTTCATCCTCAGGCTCAGTTATGCTATTCACCCTGTAGAGGTTAAGGGCGCTCCTCGTCTCCTTTCTGATTGGCTGCAGGACTCTCCTCCCTGTCTGAGCTCGATCTTACATAACGAACCTCAGTGTTTGCCACAGAGTAAATATTGCCAGAGTCCTTGAGGGGATGATGTACTGGGTGAACACGCTACATCACATCTGCAGTGTGACCAAAAAAACATGTGTTCACCAGGGCCTCTGTTCAAATCTGGAGTTAAGATGGCGCTTTGAATCAGGAACTAACGAATGAGATGGCCAAAGAGAGGCTGTAGGGAGTAAATGTATCAACATACACATTTCATATCTGTCTGTCTAACATCTTTTTATTTGGCCCAGAGTTGTTTGAAGGGATGATAAATCAGCATATTCCTCACTGTTTGACTTCATATATCATCCTGGACAAATTTCTCCTTTTTTTGCCATTTTGATCATTTTTACCTCCGTCAAGGATGTAGTTACGAAACTCCAGTCTGCTGTTTGTAAGCAGGATTATACAAAAACCAAAATTTTCAGCAAAGTATTTGACCCCCTCCCGGTTTCTGCAACTTTTTATATGTTTCTAACAATAATCTTGTCATTTCTTGGAACAAAACAATAAAAAAGAAAATCAAAAGATAAAAGACAACTCAGTAAACACAAAATGCAAGTTTTTAATGATCATTGTGAATCCAAAAAGCTACCAAAATGCATTAATAGCTATTTTCAGCTGGACTACAAACACCCAGAAATGTTCCATAAAATCATCATTTATGCAGACCATTTTAGGTTTGCCGGAATTTGGCTCATAGGTCCCACCAGTATCACACTATGCCAAAATCAAAAGAAATTCCAGACGAGGTGAAGAAGACGGTGCTCAAAATTAAGCAGTCTGAGAAGAGATACAGAGCTGTTTCTCTGCGACTCCATAAATTCAGTTTGAGACATGATTGATAACAATGGTGAACCCCCACAGAAGTCAGGGTTAATGGCTCCATTATACGAAAGACGCTGGGCAAAAATCACTTCCATGGGAGAGTGGGGTACAAAAAGTCACCTCCAACTCAGGAAAGCGTTAAGCCTTGTCTAAATTTTCCCACAACACAACTTGGTGACCCTCAGAGATTTTGGGAGAATATTCTATGTACTGTTGATTTGAAATCACCAGTACATGCAGCAAGATATTTAGATATTCAGAAAAAGCAGCTCTTGCTATGTGTTTCATGTAGAAATATGAAAGATGTGCACATGTGTATCGTAACAGGATCTACAAAAAAGTATTTTGGAGCCATGACCCGAAATTAACTGGAGGTGGACCATTCTGAATTTTGCATGATTTATTTGTGCAATATCTGAGTGTTCTACTTTAACCAACTCGTTCTTGAGATTTGACCCGATCAATTAAATTGCGTGAAAATCCACTCAAAGCATTGAGGATGAAAAGTCATCAATGGTTTTCTTGCGTAGCTTGAAATCATGAATCTCGCCATTAAACACTCCATGTTATAACTCCACTCCCCATTGTCTGATCCGGCCCACACTTCACATGTTGGATACAAGTCCTGCCCTGAAGATGTCCATATGACAATATTCAGTTACAGCACCACCTGCAGGCAACAGGAAGTAAGGGGAGAAATAGTATTTATTAGCATGCTTACATTTCATAATGATCTTTTCCTCATTATGAGGTAACGCAAAGCTGAGGCAGACAGGAATTTGACTTAAATCCATCGGGGGTCTCGGTCAGCTGCATTACCATGAAACCTCAAAGAGATCCACATAGTTTTGTTGCTATCCATATGAAGTATTTCTCAACAGAAGTGAGACCTTTACCTATTTAATGATACTAAGTGATTGGATTTATTTAAGATTTATAATCTTGAACTGCTTTGCAAAAGTTTTTTTTCAAAAATTTCACAAAAAAACGTAGCCCACTCTTGGTGGTGACAGAAGAAAAGAGAGGTGGTCACTAGGGTTAATAGCCTCGGGAAAGTATTAATGGTAGCATAATATTTCAAGGAAGTCCATCCTATAGATGTTGACATGTAACATTCTTGATGTGTGAAGCTATGCAGAGGCTACACAAAAAATACATTTTGATAGGAACAAATGACATGCAGTAAAGTAAATTAACAAGCATGCTAAACTCAATATTCAGGATCCATGCAACTGGTCAATTTCATTGAAGGAAAACAAAAGCCTATTATTGGATTAATAATAACTGTGGAACAAACATCTGTGATTTCCACATCGCAGGCCCTCTGGCAGAGAGTTCCTTTGATGTTTCCTAGTATTTAGCAGTTCTACTGCACAAGCTTACAAAACAATAGTTATACAACACAGACTAGAAGCATGACACCTCATATCCCTGTCTAAGGAATGATGTTGATATTGTAGAAAACTGTTTTGAAGTCCAAACTTGATGCAATGAAATCTATACATCATCTCTGTAAATTAGAATTGTTTGATTGCGAAATCTGAGAGGATTTTTATGTGAAGGCTTGTGGCCTGAATTCAACGGTTTTGCCTAACTCTGATAGCCAAGCAAAGTAGGGCCTAGTTAGTACTTGGAATGGAGAACCTCCCCGGTGAGACCTACGTGGTCTACGTGGTCGACATGGTAAAGAGCAATGATCCACTTATTGAAGGGTTTGTGGTTCATCCCCAGCTTCTGTATGTCAAAGAGTCCTTGGACTCTTTGACATACAATTTTGCAGATGGCTGTAAAAGCAAAGCCCGATTTATCATTCAACTAAACTATGACACAGTTTATGATTTATTTGAGACAAATACAATATCCAAAAGGAGCTGATGTTCAACGTCTGATCCGGGAAACAGAAAAGACTATAAATGATCTGTCTACAAAGTTTATGAAAAGCGTTTTTTATTTTTAAATGTTATGCTCTAGAAACTAAATTGTTTTGGACGAATGGACAGAACTGACCATTCAATTGTTTCCCTTTCCCTTACTTTATTCACTGGTGAGAGGGGAGGGGGAGTAAATACGAGCAGGACTTTGGACAGGAGTACCAAAAAAGAGGCAAAAACTATTTAAAACTGAAAGTATAAATGCCACTATGCAGTTTCCATGGGTCTAAACGGTACATTCAGTATGTAAGACTTCTATGTGTACTTTGCTTCTGTTTGATTACCAGGTGGATTTTGCCAAAGTCCTCCACTACGTTGGAGCCGGAGTGACCTTCCCCTCCAGTATGTTGTTTGTGTGTCTCCAGTCAGCTCTGACCTACAGACTGGCCAAGACCCAGGAGGAGTACAGAATAGGTCACTTACGTGTGGGGATGGCCCTGCTGGCCCTGATCGCCCTGGTGCTCAGTATCCTTCAAAAACGCTCAATTTATGAAAGCGTCTTCTCTTTCTTTTCCTTTTCTTGTAAAAGTTTCCCAGTTTAATGAAGGTTTCTGTCTCCCTTTTAGCTGCACCATAAATGAAGGTAAGACACTCAAGGTGAATGAGATTTTAAAAAATCCCTTACATTAACTTACATTAAGGTCATCATATTTTATGTTACTTCGGGCTTAGAAATTTGAACTAGAATAAATCCCTCATTTTGTATTTTGGATGTTTTCATTAAAAAAAGAAGACATGCAAAGGAGGCCGAATAAACCAAAATCGTAGAACTGGTCAGTAGTTGAAAACCGTTTTAAAAAGCCTGTAGTACAAATGAAAAACAATATCCACTCACACTGGAGATGAGCCGAGTAATTCTCTGTCCCTTTCAGCAGCGTCCGGGACTGATGCATCTGGTTTTACAGATGTAGAATCTGTCATACATCACTTTATGTAAGTCGTTCTTTCTAACAACCAAATCCAGGAATCATGATTTTCAGATATACTCAAGCAGCAATAAAATCTGGATGCAATAATGTTTTATGTTTTTGGAAAAGCTGCAAACCAAGTTGTCATTTTAAACTAGTCACAGAGGTGGTAGTCACATGATACAACACTGTAAACATCCTTACTAGTAAAAGCCCTGCGTTGAAGATGTCATTTAGTAAAAGATAAAGGTATGCAAGTATAATCTGAAAAAATTGCATAATGTATTTTGTACGCTCATGAATATGTTTGAACTTGAAGATAGATATTTTGTGGTTGTCTCATTCTTCCGCTGCAGCCGTAGTTCTCCTTAACCCCTGATCTTCAGGTGGTGTTTTCTTCTGCCAGGAGAGCTTCGCCCTGCAGCACACCGCCGCCATCTTCGAGTGGATCTACTGCATGATCATCATGCTGTTCTACGGGACGTTTGCCTTTGAGTTTGGGGGCTTGTCCGGGGACACCCTCATGGTCCTGTCCCGAGGAGGAACAGCGGAGGGCTTCTCCAACTCTGAACACAAGACAGAGGTGGGCGGCTCCAACCGCCACCAGACAGAGAGCTTTTCAATGCTGTAAGTGGGACGCTGCACACTACAGCACAGCTGGAGGCCAAATGGGCCAGTCTCAAAGACACTAAATGGGAGCACAAAGACTGGAAGCTGCATTGTGCACCTCCTCATGCTCACAGCCATGGTGCCCAAGCTGTTCAACCAAAAACCGACGGACTCATGCTGCTTACAAAAAAAAGTGCAGTGCAAAACATGGTGCAATGTTGTAAGTGCCTTTACTGATCACAGAGGCCAGCAAAGATTCCCACATGCACAGAGACACTCACACAGTCTGCACTGTTTATTTTATCTACAAAATGAGATCATCGCTTCCAGAAGTGTCTCCTGAAGCTGTGTGTTTTTTTTTATATCAGAGTGAACGTCCTCAAAGGGCCTTAGATGTTGCTCCGCACAGAGCGCTTTGTTTCATGTGCAGACACTCAGCATTGTATTTATACTCAGGAATTTTGTTACATAATCAGCTTTTACTCTTTACCTCGCTGTTAGGTGAAGTTCTCCAAAAAAGTTTTGACAATGGATGGAAATCTTATTTGTGGCAAGAATAATTTTTTTTGCCCAAAATTGTTTGTCCTTTGATATCTTGTAATAACTCATGTAATAATAGCTCCACAAAGATCGGAATGGTAATAAGGCCTACGTAACTGCCTGATATGGCCCGGATGAGCTTTGTTGTATATGTTGTTGTTTTTCTTTTCCAAAAAACCTTTTATCATGTCATCAATAACAATGAATGTATTGAATTCTTAATGGGACCAAATTATTTCGTAAAGAGGGATGTTGTCATGCTATTTTTGATCATATTCAGGAATAGTTTTACATAAAGTAAAGTTAAATACAGCATGCAGAAGAATTACATAGAAGAAATGTGACCTCCTTATTTTGTGGATCTCAGCTGTATCCACATGCATCTTGGGAGAAGTAAAATATATCAATGCCTTATGTCAAAATGTTTTATTGTTCAAAAAATTGCGTTAACATAATGACACAGGCTAGTTTAATTTCTGCATTGATAACCTACTGAAAGTTTAAAAACATTGCCCTTCAGTTTTTACTGAATCTACTAATCTTATACACGTCAGATTATTCATTATAACTCTAAAAGCTGCAAATAATCTACATACTGTCAATTATCTAAAATACAAAAGTTACGAGTCCCTAACATTTGACACGTCTCTGGGACATTAGTGAATTTTTAGATCTCACATTCACTTTGCCTGCGGGTCTCCATGAGCTTCATGTTGTTTTAGAACCAAATAAAAGAGGGTCCAGAGAAATAAGAGAAAATGAAAATAAGATGTCACTTAAATTCCATCTCAGCAGTATGATTATAATAGTACGTTCAGAGTCCGGGTTTGTGCATTGATTGGAAGAGCTCCAACAGAAAATATTTAAAGTTTGTATTGAAGTTATTTACATCATTTAGTTTGATATCGTCAGATATGTAATGTTTGGTAAAAGTATGCAGGTCTTCCTTAATTCCCACGGTCAGTTACTAATATTTGAAACATTCACTGCATCTGTTCTCCATCAGAGGTCGCTTTTGTCACCTTTATGTTTAGTTCAGGTAAGATCCTCCTGTTTTTCAACCAGCAATAGTCCATTACAGTATTTTAAAATGCTGACAACCATCGGTAAATCACAGACACATCAGCGTTTGAGGCTTCTTTGGTTTCCTGCGGCCTGCAGTATCTTCCTCTGTTTCATCACATCTCGTCTTTTCAAGTCATTTGGCAGAGATTAAGTGTATTCAGGTAATAAGAACATACATTTAACAATATCAATTTATGCATATAAAAACACCAATAATAAGAACCAAAACACATTTTGAAAACATTAAAATATGTTTAAACCAATCAATCAGCAATAGTCACTACGCTCCCTCAAAGAATTGTTTTAGTTTTGAATTTAAAAAAAGCCAAATAATTTCTGTGAAACAAACAGCAGCCCTGTTCCCGTAACCTTTATCTCCACGCCATAAATACTGAGTAGTTCATATTTATGGTTTGTATTGAGGAGCTGTGAAATCATAAATCATGTCTTCAACTTTGCCTAACCCATACCAGCTATCTATACATGACAGACAGGCATTCATGCATTCATTCATGCATTCATTCATTCATTCATTCATTCATGAAGTTGAGATTCTTGGGGACCTCCCAGGGAAACTCCTTCCTGCCAAAGTGTCCGTAACAGGCCGTCTTCTGGTAGATTGGTCTCTTCAGGTCCAGGTCTCTGCAGCACAGTAGAGTTAAATGCACGCAGGTTTAAAATGTTGCTTAGCAACTATATCTTCAACAAATCACCCAATTCACCACCGACCTGACGATGACTCCAGGTCTCAGATCAAAGTTTCGGTTGACGATCTGCAGCAGCTCTTTCTCACTCTTCTGAGCGGAACCATAGGTGAACAGGGAGATGGACAATGGGTGGGCGACGCCTATCGCATACGCCACCTGGAAATCAAACATGAGATGACATGGGTAACCTCTGATAAGGTATGGTAGTAGGAGTTTCATTTTCTTCGTTTTTATGAGCTTATTGCATTTATTTCAACCTACTTGTCCACAAATTTAACTTAAATTAAAGTAAAATAAAAAAACATTTAATTACTTAACATAAAATAACAAGCAATAACTTAATATAACATAGTTTAAAATAACATGAATAATATATAGTGCAACAATATGACATTGAATAATTATAATTTAAAAAGGTAAAAAATCCAGACTGACATTCCGGAGAGGATATATAAAAAAGTGGACTAACCTGAACCAGAACCCTCCTGCATAGTTTGGCCTTCACTAGAGACTTGGCCACCCAGCGGGCAGCGTAGGCAGCAGAGCGGTCCACTTTGGTGTAGTCCTTCCCGGAGAAGGCCCCGCCCCCATGGGCCCCCCAACCGCCATACGTGTCAACTATGATCTTCCTGCCTGTGACTCCAGCATCGCCCTGAGAAGTGTACATAAACATCTTTTTTCCTGTGCCTATTACAATGCATTACTGTGTGATTTTGAATGTTATTGTTCCTCAGTATATTTTACATGTAGCTGCAGCAGAATCATAAACGAGTGTTGCTCTCCTGTTGTTCACTTGATGACTTAAAACAGGTATTTTTTATTTTTTTCAAAAGAAACTTTCCACATTTTCTTTCATTACTTGCATTAAAGTGTATGCAAAATGTATTTTAAACTAGGGCTGGTAATTAAATATATGTTTTAATTTATTACCTGCTTTGTGGTTAATTAATCACAATATATTGCAAATATTACTCATATCAGGCTCCATAAGCTGCTGTTAAAGGACATCTTCTGAAACCTAAGCTTCTCTGGAGCTTTACCTGTGGTCCACCAATCACAAAGCGTCCACTGGGCTGCAGGTGATAGATGGTGTTCTCGTCCAGGTACCTTGCAGGGACCACAGCTTTGATGACCTTCTCTTTCAGAACCTTGTTCTGCTCCTCCAGGCTCACGTTATCATCATGCTGCACTGAGATCACCACAGTGTGAACTTTCTTTGGGATCACCGCTCCATTTTCTTGGGTGTAATGAACCGTCACCTGGATTACGAATGGACGGACATCTTGGAGAGGTTTGAGCAAATCAAATATAAATATATCATATACACCTCTTGTGTCAAGAGACTTTAAATTCTACGCCTCTTCTTAATGTTTACCCATCTATAAAAAACATTCCTTTTGCATTCATCCATCCCTCCCTCCCTCCCTCCCTCCATCCATCCATTTATTGCTCGGGCCTGCTTTGAATTTGCACTGCTACCCTTGAATTAGTGAGTTGAAATCTGTACTGAAATGAAACAGTAGTTAGTAGTAGTGTCGTTTACTGTGAGCTGCAGAAACAGGATGTTGTCTCTGTTATAATGATTATTATGAACATTTGTTAAGATGATTGATTATTTTAATAAATGGTTTTTCATTCATGATATAGTTCTGGGCTCAAACTCACACTCACTCTTTAGCATCGGATTAATTTTGCGTCAGAATTTATTTTATATATTTTTTGAAGACAAAGTTCTTTTTTTTTCATGTAGTTTAAGAGGTGATATTTCTGTTTGGTATCCTTTCTGATAAATTATTCTGATAATTCTGACAACCTGATCATTTGAATCGCACCTGTGTCTTGGAATCAGGACGGAGCCAGGGGACACTGCCGTCACGTCTCAGCTCAGCCATCTTGGCGTTGAGTTTGTGGGCGAGGACAACAGTGAGCGGCATGAACTCTTCTGTCTCATCCGTGGCGTATCCAAACATCAGACCCTGTCCACAAAACATGTATTTTATTCAATTTATTTGGGTAAAATCATATGGGGGATTCTCAGTGACTGATGTGACTGATTTCAAACTTTAGATCATTTAAAATCAAAGGTATACCCCCTGCAGAACCAGGTACGCGTACCGCCCTTTGAGAAACCTTGCTTTATTGATGACTTTTATTTTCTTAATATTGTTTTTTTCAGAACTTTCTGTGAATAGCAACTTAAAATTATGAGCAAACGCTCACAAGGGAAGGCCAATGTTAAATAAAACAAAACTTTGTTCCCATGGTGTGTTGTGTGTGTTAACCTGATCTCCGGCTCCAATGTCCCTCTCGTGCCGATCAATATGGACTCCCTGTGCAATGTCAGGGGACTGCTGCTCCAGGGCCACCAGCAAGTTACAGGTTTTATAATCAAATCCTATACAGACAGAGAACGGGGCAATGATACGCAGAAATCATTTTTATTTCGAAGGAGCTCAGAGGAAAGTTTTGTCTGATCAGGTTTCACCCACCTTTGTCTGAGCTGTCATAACCAATGTTTTTAATGGTTTCTCTCACCACCTTCTGGTAGTCCACGTTGGCTCTGGACGTGATCTCACCACAAAGCATCACCATGCCGGTCTTACACACTGTCTCTGTTTCAACGCATAGGAGAGGACAAAACACTGAAGGTTGAATGTATTAGTTATAACAATACGATACTAAACAATACGATACAAAACAAAATGATACAATGTAAAACGATAAGAAACGGTAGAGTACCATGCGATACAAATTGATATAAGAAGATATTACATAGTATAGCACTCTATAGTACAATATGATACAATAAAATATCAAACAGTACCGTACACTACGGTACACTACGATAGGATACAGTACAGTACCGCACCATACAAAACCATCCAGTAATATAAGGTATGTTGTGATATGCTATGATGCAAAACAATATGATTCTGTACTGTACGATACAATACAATATGAAACGATACGATACGGTACCACATAGAACAGTACGGTACTGAACAATACGATACAACACAAAATTATACAATACAATATGTTACAGTACAGTACCATATGACACAAAATCATATGAGCAAATATTCTACGGTATATACGATGCCACACGGTATGGTACGGAACAATATTATAGGATACAACAGGAAAATAGACACTAGGATGTGGATCAGTGCTGTACTGCACCCTGAACAGCCACAAATTTCAACTCCAATGCTGTCGGCAAAAATGTGAGAATGAAGTGACTACTGCTTCCAAATCAATTAAATGTTTATTGAATAATCGATTTACATGCAATAGAGGAATAATTATTACTCTGACCTAAGAGGATAAGGAGAACTCAAACTCACACACTAGATCACTCTCCAACTCACAGCGGACAGTTTTTAAAAGAGGTACCCAACTGATTTCTCCCATTCTCCCTAAAGAGCATCCCAGCAGATATTGGCTGCATGTTGTCACTGGCTATAAGCGGCCAAGTTAGACCCTCTCCTAGAAACTTGTAATCAATGACCACGTCATTGCTATGAAAACAGAAACATCATGCATTTCGTTTATATCAGACATGCAATCTGTCAAGTCCACTTCTAAAATGACAACACTTTACGGAGTCAGCATATGACCACCTAATACTACCTGCTAAAACTTTCCATTTAGGCGAAAACACACTAACATGGAATGTGTTTTGGAGAGTAAGTCCCAAGAATCCGATGATTAGGAATCTGATTCACCAAATTCATCAAGCTGTGCTAACCAGCAGCAAGACAAAGACAACACATTATGTCCGACTTTCTTCTCCTTGTATAACATCATTTGTTAGAAGTGTTCATATGAAAATTCTAAATTGTTATTTTCCAGCTATGCATCCTGCGGTGGAGACAGCGATTGTAACTCACCACAAGCCACCTTTGCATCAGGATCTTGCCTCAGGTGAGCATCCAGCACAGCATCACTGATCTGGTCACATATCTTATCTGGAATACAGGATTTAGATACATCCAAGACAACATTTTATGTGACAAATAAATGTGTGAAACTCCACAGAGTATGTTGCATAAAGGTGTATGAACCGGAATGTTTAAAGTCGTGTGGGCCCTTTAATGTCCACACAAAGAAAAAGAAGAGATATGTTATTTCTTTGGGGGGGATTTATTGATTGTTATTCGAAGTCTAAGACACTTTATATTGACTATAGAATGACAAATTGTTCGGTCAAATTTGTTTTTAAATCTGTTTAGTAAGTAATCACATGCTTTGATAAGCTAAAATCCTACTTATCGAATAAGTCTTTTTCAATAACCATGGCCACTTTGAACTGTGGTGTCCCCCAGAGCTCCATCCTCGGACCCGTCTCCTTACATGCTGCCGCTGGGTCATATTATAAACAGGTTCAGTCAAATGGCAACTATTTTTCAACAAGAAAAAATTGTCTCAAAATGTGCTCAACCAAACAGTTGACAAAGCAATTAATGGCTAATTAATGACCCGATGATGGCGTAATATAGATTCATTATCAGGTACTGCTCTGATGAATGGATGGTGTGTGTGTGATGTATGAATGTGTGTGTGCGTGTGTGGTGTGTGTGTTGTGTCTGCGTAATTAATTCAGGTGTCTGATAGCCTGAAAGATGCTGCTGATATGTCAATATCTTTTAATCCCCACTGGGTTGTTTCCTCATGTAACTTTTGATTAATATTCCTAATCAGAACATGAAAAGATCACATTTAATTCACCTCACATCACTCCTAGAAAGAGTTACTGGTGTTATGGAACACTGTAACTCAATCTGCTCATCAGAACAAAGGTACAATCTGTCATTCGCTTGTCTACATAGACATCTGATCTTTTCTATTTGACTTCATCTCACATCTGAGTATTACATTTACTGAGTCATTTTTTACACAAAAAGCTATTTTTGGAATTTCTTTTCCTTGAAGGGAACCCCGACTATAAAGACATGAAGGCATTATTATAAAATAAATGTGTTTTCATAATGATACAAGGTGTTAAGAACAAATAAAATACTGTCATTACTATATAAATCCTCAAAGTTTAAGACATATTTGACCTACGCAGGTCGCCATTACTTTAACGGCGCATTGCATTATGGGTTGATGACGTAGAATGATTGATGTTGCGCTGGGCCGCTGTAGTTAGTAGGCTATAACGAGATGCTGTGTCTTCAATATTTCCCCACATGAGACCAAGCCCTGCCGAGAAGCAAGTGACAACCGCTTTACGAAGCAGCAAAGACAGGAGACACTGGACGTAGAGTAAATTTCATGTCGCATTTAAACATTTGATACCGTCAAAATGTTTTACAGCATACAATTCTTGACTTCAGCCACATCAGACTCATCAGCCACCACAACCACCTACTTTCATGTCACCATTAACCAGAGTTACATATAACAGCCATAAGAAGTCAGACTAAAACTGATTATTTTGTCACAATTGCACCTGATATATTGGGTATGGAAGTGACTATTTTGTCCTCAAATGTGTTGTTTTGGAAGCAGGAGCAATGGGTAATTATAAAGATCTGAGTTGTTTTCGCTTGTGTGCCGTAATTAGTACCTTCCAAAGTGGTCTAAGGAAACCGGATGAGCCTTTCACAGGGTCGTGGGCCCTCAATGGTCATTGATGCACATGTAGTGTGAAGGCTAGCTTTTGTTGCTGAGGAACACAATAATAATTAAACAAAGCGTTGACTCGGCCTCCACATTCCCTAGATCTCTGTCTTGTTGAGAATCTGTAGGATGTGCATAATCCACAGAAACCTCGGAAATTTCAGGTCTTAATGGATCTACGTTTACACCTTGATGGCAGATCCTGAGGCAAACATTCAGAGGTCTTCTGGAATCATGCCTCAATAGGTAAGTTGTTATGGTGACAAAAGCGGGACCTACACAGTATTATGCAGTTGGATATAATTTTATGGTTGATCACTGTATTCTGAAAGAGATTCTTGGTCCGGGGATCAATTATATTCTACACAGAAACTTTTAAAATGAACCAGGGTTTTCCTATTAATAAAATCAATGACTATTTTGGTCCAGCTGTAACTGCGATGTTGTTTCCTTGGCCTATACTGAGCCACATTTTTAGATATATTGACTAAAGGCTGTGTCGCTTACTTTGTGCTAACTCTGTGACAGGAGCAGACCTCTGCCTCAAAGAACGACTGACTCAGCCTGACTCAAAGGAGATCCGTCTGCAGCGTGATGGAGCTGAACAGATGTTCACTCAGCCGAATATTCCCCAGTTTATTCAACTCGTTTTCTCCAGTTCAGTGAGCAAAACTCAAGAGACGGCTTTGAACTATACAAAAATCTTGTGTACTTTTGTCTAGTCCGAGGTCCCTGCTCTAAATATGGAAAAACCATGAGTGGCTCTTCAAATTATGTTTTATGATGCAGTGCCTCCACCATCAGGTTAGGATTCTGCACATTTCTCAGAGTCATCAATGAATGAGTGAAACACAAAAATGTTGAGCACACGATAACCCTGAATGCTCAGTTCACCTGTCGCAGTTCAGATGAAATGCTGTGAGGAGAGAGCGTTCTCTACTCACCAGGATGTCCTTCTCCCACAGACTCAGAGGTGAACATGAAGGACCCATCATGAGGAGCGCTTTCGTAGATCTCATCTCTGTTTCCATTCATTTTGTCCCTTTCGAAGCTGCCTGACTCTGCAAACTGGGACGGAGACAGCAAAAAGTGATGGCTGTGGTGCAGAGATCCGTCTTTGTGTCGGGCGGATTGTGTTCCAAACTTAAGCTGCTGTCTAATCTCACCGTCCTGAGGCAGGGCCGCCGGACAACGCTGCGATACATAAAACAGAGAAATCATACACTTGTGCACACATGCATGGGGGAGGGGGGCATGGAAACCCGAGGGATTCAGCCATTCAGAAATGAGAGAGCAGAGTGAGGGAAGGGGGGTACTGTTTTTCTTGCTCTTGGAGACACTACTTTTTAAACTCTCTCCCAACTGGAAGTTTCTCCATTGTAATAAACTAGACTCATCAAGCCCCAGTGGTCTAACTGGTCGGCACAGGGCTGCTTCTATGCAACGGCTTCTTTAAAGCGCCGCATTCTTGCCCACTCTGTTTCTTTGTACCTGGGGGCCCCTGAGGTCCCTCTGATAGGTTGGCTGGGGCTCTAGGCACAGAGAATGTCCTGCTGCCAATAGAATATTTTTGTGAACACAGTGACGATCCTATAGGGGGGCTGGCAAGAAAAAAGTGCCTGAGGGTCCACTAAAGGCTTTTTTAGACCTTTTGTTTATGTATTATATCTGAAATAATTTTTCGCTCTTATAACATGATTACATCAAATATGGTGAAATTCAACAACATAAAGGTCCAGTGTGTAAAATCTAGCCGTTGGTGGAGGCCCTGTGGGCTCGTTCCCTCTCCTTCTCCACCTGACGTTTTCCAAAGCCGACCTGGAGCCACCTGCATAGCACGTAGGTAAGGTAAGGCCCGTCCGGCTCAGGAGTCTTCACGTTTGCTTTCACATTGAGGCTTTAGCTTCACGATTAATAAAGTACACAGCTGAAAGTACACAAACAACATAGTCTTGAATATTATTTTACATTTATTCAAAGAGATACCCCTAAAGAACCCACCTAAACTTTACACACTGGATCTTTGCCTTTTACCAGTTTTGGCAACATTTTTGGATAACTGAAGTTATTTGTTTACAATCATGAAAAGAATTTCCACATAATTTTTATTAAGTGTATATTATTAAAGTACTAAGCAGTTCTGCGGGGATACACTGAATTTTTTCTTTTTTTATTTAAGTTGAAACAATTTCTTGATTCTGAAAGAAAGACATTTAATCACCTGGAAATACGCTGAGATGGTTTTATGTTCATTCAAATAGTTGCAGGTGGAGAATCTTTGACATTATTTGCCTATATTAACAATCACACCACTCCCCTCTGGTCAGCACATCTTTTCCAGACCGAGGAAGACGATTAGGGTTTGAAGCCAGGCGTCATGTTTCTGCTTTTTGTGATATCTGAGGGTTTTTTACACATTCCCTGGAAAACAAAGGCATTTAATGGCATCCTTGGCATAATGAAACAAGCCTGAATATTACACAAATACGATGTCAGGTCAGAGCGGATGCAGTCGTGACTATTTGGTGCTAAGATAATAAAGCTCTGATTGTTATTTTCCTCTTAAAATCACACAGACATAAAAGATACAGATAGAAAATGATCATCGATACCAGACTGCGATGTTCGCTTCATGGTGCTGAATAACGTTGCATGTATGACAGCTTCTAATAAACAACAATCAACCCCCATATCGAAGTTAGAAACGTGCCCCCAGCATTCAGTCCCATACTGTTGTAACATAAGTTGTATACAGATACAGACAGAAGCGTCTATCGTCTTTAGTCTGCGTTCATTTTGTACTTATTTGTGGATCCTTATGGATAGCTTACAATAATGAATGAAATAGAGTAGTTCTACCTGAAATCTTTGGGGGGAAGATATGACAAATGCTTATAGACGTGACAAAAAAGTGAAGCAAAGAGTGACAACCCTCTGAAAAACATGTTGTGACGTATTTATTGGCCTCACACACCACTGCAGAGTAAATCACTACTTCCAATTCTGACTGTTTTTTTTTATCAGGCACATTATCACAGCCACCTCCTTTGCCATTTTGTTTTAAATTGTCAAAACATTCGACTCTTTTCTGCCATCTGATGGACATATTAGTATGAACATAAAGGAAGCGTCTGAGCACTGAGCGATATAATGTTTGAAATGGGCAAATCTATTTTTGCACCTACTGTAGACGGACTGTCAATGAGTCTGAAGGGGGTTTGGGGTGACCGTAGTGCACTGGACTGTTAGGGTGTCAGTTGTCATTGCAAACTCCTTGCCCATTCTAGTTTCAGGCCCAAGACATTTGCCCAGTCCTGAAGTTGTGCTTCTAACTGGGCAAATCGGAGCTCATGGATGTATTCATGTAAGCGGGTACAACAAAATCTGACTTTCCTCTAAACCACATTCTGGAATACCCCTCAGATATAAACTGATACCTGAGCAAGAATTGTTATCATTTCTTAATGTGGATATTTTTAGTGTGGAGATGTAAGATGCTGTTAACCCTGTTGATGCTATTAAGATACTCCCTAAATGATGTAATTACAAGTTGTGTCCTTCACTTTTGCGATGCATTTCTGATGCAATCCCAGACATTGCTGTCTTCACGTAGATTGTTGCTTTTACACAATAAAAGCACTACAAACTACACTTTAAACAATTTTGCTTGTCAAAAGAAATAACCAGAGGTTATTGGAGACTATTTCAGGATTTAACTTTTCATCTTGGACACAGATGTGACTTCATTTCATTGCTTGTGTAATTGATGTCAGCTCTGAGCTGCATTGCAAATTCTGACCACTAGATGTCAGCGTAATGCATAAACACTGTTTGCTAGATATTCATCCATGTAATCCACATTCCATGCTTATTCTCTGCAGCGGCCTGGACATATTCCAGCTGATGTTAGGTGAGGGGCAGGGTACATCCTGAACAAGTTGCCATGACCGACAACTAGGGAGAAACACAATCATTCAAACTCCATTTAATGGCCAATTTAAGGTTAGAAATTCAACATTTATTGCATGGTGTTGGACTGTTGGGGTAAGCTGTAGCACCCAGGGGGTTGTGTGTTTGTATCCAGGTGTGGATAAAACAGATAACATTAACAATCACTGTGAGGTATGTTACATACATCAAACTGAAGCACTATAGAGTGAAAATACAGCAGGTGAGAGCCGGCTGATACATTTGGACATTCATTGAATATATTATTTACTGCACTAAAACAAGGAAAATGTGGGGGCAGTAGGCTTTTGGCAGTCTCACCTACAGGAGGGTCTCCTAATACACACTTAATAAAAATGATTGTGTTCTCCAGGTGATTCAAGCCAGCCCTGCGGTACAATATTCTTCTTTTCCTCGGAAAAGTGTTCTTACAGGAAGTGAGACAAAGAGTGTTAATTACCAGCCACAGTGGGGACGGAAAAAAAAAGGAAAAATGTGCAGTTGTTGTGAATTAAATATCATAGTGAAACCATTTTAAAAGGAGGCAGTGTTCAAGAAAAAGAACAAGCTAGCTAATAAATAGGTAACTAAACCCAGAGGAAGAAATATGTCTTCTAGTTTCTTCTACTTGGTCCTCAGGCGACAAATTCTTGAGTTGGAATACTGATACCGTCATTTTTTTTCCCCCAAGGCACAAGCCTTCTCAGCGTCTTCTGCATTTCTTTTTGATCCTGAAATACAAATAAAATAAATTTTTTTGTGATCAAGTTTTTATTTTCCAATAACCAAGGACTAAGTAATTTGTCACTTGAAAAAGTTACAAAAATCAAACTCCTGTTGATCTAGTTATATTAAATAATTTTTTTTTTTTTTTTTAAGTTAAACAACTATCCTATCAGTGTGACCCCCATCTGGGCAACCCCACATCTCATGTACATATGTTTCATCTTCATTATTACTTTATAGATAAGGAACGGTTCTGGGGCAAAGCTGGGGTTCACATTGTTTCCCGGGGGTCAAATAAAATCTATGAATACATTTAAAGTTCATCATTTGATGGTTATAATTTCGAGAAAAGAGAGACATATTTTCCCTCCTTTCGCTGCTAATAAATGATAAAGGACGAAGGCGGTAAATTGTAACATTTTCTCAGATCCTCAAACGATCTTAGACCTTCATCATTTATAATTTAGGAGAGATTGTCAACATTGCATTTTAATCCAGGGTAGAAAGTTCAAGGCTTTGTTATATATATATATCATATTTCACTCTAGCAGTTAATTTTTTACTCACTAGGGGGAGCTTTTTTTAAGAAAAACGCTGCTTTTCAATCATTACTTCCCATTGAATTTCAGGAGTTCAATCAGGAGGATGCACAGCATTGGGGTCTTTTTAGCGATATATCCTTGCTGTTGGGGATTACAGCAGAGGCCTAGTTAAGAATTACACAAAACTAAACCAAAATGTTTTCATTAACCATGGTAAATAGTTTGACATTTGTAGTTTCTTCTTTTTTTCTGACGTGACTCTGAAGAGTGGAAACTTCCGGAGCATATCCTGTAAACGATGCTTTCTACAGCGTTAATTAGCCCTGATAAACAGCCGTGCATTTTAATATTAGGATTTTTTTCCCCTCCGAATCTTATTTTTGTGTTTTGCAATGAAATATTATTTTAATGTTACTCTGAAGATTGGTCATCTCCTCCATTGCATAAATCTAAAACAATATAAATTACTTTAGACTCAGCAAAAGAATGGTGTAAATGCATTACACAGTCTTGATTCAATTAATTGTTTAACAGTGTACTTTCGATAATGTAAGATAATCAACAGTTAATACAATTAAAGGTAAAATGAAACTTGTTATAATATAATTTATATAATTTAATTATACACATTAAAGCTCCAGAGATCTTAAGATGCTATGATCTGGGGAATCACTGAGATTACCTGTTTAAATAAAACTTTAACCTCTACTTAATCAGTTTATCTTATTAGGCCGAAGCTCCCTTTGCAAGAGTTCCGAGCAGAGATTAAAGAAAACAAGAACAGACAAAGACAGCTTCAAACAACAATCACAGACATCAACAGGTAGATTTGAAGATTATGACTGGACACCAGACAAGGTTCAAAATATATAAATACCATTTTCATGAGCTGACCGAGACGCTGAACCAGGAGTTTTAATGTTCCTTTTTGCTTTACATGCAGTCATGTGATCCAATGTTGTTGTTTAATTAAAAACAGATATCACATCATTTTGTGATTTGGATTTAAAGTAATTGGGTTTTTCTGAAGTTGCCAGGTTCGTAAGAATGATGAATTAAATAAGATTCTATGACTGGATTACATAATTTAACAGCTTGGGAAATCTTTGGCACTCTATGAGATGAAGTGATGCTGTTTCCATAGAAACGACATTACTCTGCAGAAGCTTTTGTTGACTGTGGATGATGTAATAATGATTACCTGGAGGACTTCGAGGCTTCATCAGCGGCAGAGGACAGAGGACGGAGATCATATCTCCTGTGGAGGCAGCTGGCGAACGACTCACTCCGTCCCACTCCTTCTCACACCCTGATATTTCACAAATCATCAACACATGACAAAGAACCGTTTTTGTCTTAACTACATTAGAATCCAAACGAGCGTTCGCCTGCTGTGGTATTGCTGCTTGATTTTGGAGGACGTTGCAGAGCAGGTCTAAGTTTGAACTCCTTTCCTTTCTTTTTTAAATGAATAACAATTGAACGTTCTGGTCGAGTTGATGTAAACTGACCGGAAAAATAAATAGAAATGCAAAGATTCAGTTCCTATACTTTTAAAGAACAACATGTAAATTCTCCTAGCGCACACCATAGTTTATAATGTCTCATTTAAATTATGTAATTTATATCGATTCTATGTTTTTGCCTTTGTATTTTAATTTGATTATATTTGCAAAATGAAAATGGGATGGAATAAAAAATCATGAGCCTACTTCAATATTTTATTGTGTGGTTCCTCTATTTTGAATCAAATTTAATGAAAATCCATCAACTAGTTTGTATGTAATTAATAAAAGGAAATTAAAAACCTTAATGGACACAGCATTAAGGTTCTGGGTCCAATCATAAGATAGTTTAGTGTAAGCAAACATAACCTGATGGGTGGAGGTAATCACGGCGGAGTAACTTAACGGGCATCTTGTGAGCGTCAGGGTGTAAACGGCAGCAGTCGGACAGAAGATCATCGTTTCAGGCACAAAAAGTGGAATATTATTTATAAGCTTGTTTGATGTTGGTGAAAATTCTTGCCCCGCATCATTCAAACATGAATCTGTTGCTCATTTAAAATATTCTTTAACGTTTTACATTTTTTTCATTTTTATGAAATTCCTTCAAAACGTCCAAAGTATGTTTCCTCCTCAGGATGTGATTCTTCCATGTAGCTGGATCGCTGTGGAGAAGCTACACTTCTCCACTGAATTGTTTATTTGATGGTTGGTAGTTTTATTTAATTCACACCAAAAAAAAACAAGCCCTGCAGAAATACATAGGGTTTGTATTGCTTACATCTGGACTTCAAGGTTAAACTCGAAGTTATGCATGACTAGAATCACATCTCATGACATAAAATGTGTGACATCATGTGACTCCAGAACGCTAAAGGACAAGAGGTATGTACCTCAGCTGGATTTAAATACACATTTATAAAAGGATGAATATTATCTTACCTTCTCCTCCCTTACCTTATCTAGCCTTATCTTATCTTGCCATACCCTACCTTACCATACCTTCCCTTACCTCATCTTATCTTAATTTGCCTCGTCTCGCCTTGCCTTATCTTACCTTTTCTTACCGTATCTTGTCTTGTCTTATCTTGTAATGTTTATCCTCACCTTACCTTATCTTGTCTTGTCTTTCCTTAGGAGAGTAAAATGCTTGAGATGCTTAAGTTTGACTCCCTAGATGATCCCAGAGGCACTGTCCGTGATGAGGTCATTACAAACGTCATCTAGAGCTCCACTAGCGTGAGCATTGAGACATGTCACCTTACCAAAGATGGCTCCCGTGGTGGCCATGGTAACGGCTGGGTCCATATCTACTATGTGATGGGCTGAACTAATCAGGCCCAAAGCCATGAGCGGTTTGGTGTTTTTTCTATTCGTTATGATCTAAACAGGACAGCATAATTCAGGTAAATTTGGACAAGTCTATTTGAGTTAAATATAACCTGATATAATAAAGGACGTCACAAGTGGAGCTAGATTTACTTTGAAGGGGTAACATTTTGTGCAGTAGGCTTTCAAATTGGTTCAAATTAACCTGTAGCCTAATAATAATAATAATAATAATAATAATAATAATAATAATAATAAGGATAATAATGATGATAATGTCATATATAGTATGATAGATGTGAAATAATTCAGTCTAATTTATGATTTTACAAAAAGTGAAATGCAGACACAGAGAAGTTAGAAACTGAGGAAAATAAAGAGATGACAGAGGTGTTAACAGATCCCTGTTTTGTTTTCTGGCCAGGTTGAGGAATACTCCTCAACCTATGTTGCAACGACGCGTAACAGTCTCATACGAGACATGAATCCATCGATCGAAAGATCGATGAGGCCAAACTTTCTGACTCAAAGTATTATTGTTTATTGACTCAATGAATTGAGTTCTGATGAAGAAATCCGATGAATAAAAAAGAAAAATGTCATCAGACTTGATAGTAATGGTCCCCATTATTGTAACTGTATGTCAAATTACCACTAATGTGTCACTGAAGAACATATTTCGTGTTTTGCCAAAATATCAAAAACTCTATGTTTCTTCACTCAAAGAAAGAGGAAACCCTGAGGAGTTCAAAAACACATCAAATGTTGTTTTTTCTTTTTTATGTTTCATTGATGCTAAGAAAATTGTCATGAGGCAGACTGACTGAAACAGTCCCGGATGAATTCACCCTTTTGTTGGACTGATGGATTTACTGTGACTCCAAATCACATTAAAAATGTCAAAACCTTCGAGTCAATGTCTCTCATATTCTGGGAAATAAAGTATCTTAATATGAAGCTGAACTTTTAAACATGCTTTCACTGTTACTTATCTCAAACCGGTGATTGTCTTTTATTCTGGAATTGATGTTTAGTATGTAATGGTGTTTGTCAGATGATTTCATGAAATAGTTGTAGTAGTGAGTATTATATCTGTGGTTTTTTTTAATATTTCCATGTTATGCCATTTTTAAACTGAACATTTTTGTGCAAAACCAGCATCTTTTTTACTTTGTTATTTTGCATTTATTTCGACCAGCAGGAATTTGCCTGTTTATATAATAACACAAGACTCATCGTGATCGTTTCACGTCCGATCCTGGCTGCCCTTCACTTCTGTGTCCATTTCAGATTTTTTTGGTGTGATTTTGATCGTCTCTATGAGCTGAAGATGTACTGAGATCCAAAACTCAGCAGATACCAATCCAGCACTGTGAAGATACTGCATTACAAATGACATATTTATCCCCATCGTCCCCACATGGGGGAGATATTTGTCTTCATCAAGCTGTTGTTCTCAACCCCTCTCAGCTGTGCCTCCCCCTGGGACTTGGAGACTTGTATTCCATAATCGGCACAGATGTACCCAGGAAGCGCAAATCACTTTTATCAGCTCCTCATGTCTGAAACTAATTGTTGTATGTCTGCCTCTGTAATGTTGACAGCCGATTCTTCTTAGGGGTTGCTGGTGCTGCTGTATGATGCCTTTTTCTCCCATGTATCCTTCCAGTCTCAGCTCTGGTTGGGACTCTTCTATGCTGGTTATTCCTTGCAACAAGGAGTTCATGAGTCTTTGGTGAACAGGCCATTTATTCTATGGACTTCTGCTTCTTCTTCTTCATCTTCTTCATCTTCTTCTTCTTCATGGTTTATCGTCTGTGGACATCCTTTGAGGATTTTCCTCTTTCTTCTTTGAGGTCCTGACTCCGGGAAAACCAGCGACCTCTGCTTTTCTGGTGGCCACTCTTTAGTTTGATGGCTCTGTAGTGGCTGGGGTGCCATCTTTAAGTTTATGTTTTGGAGACTCTCTTCTGTAGGTTTCTTCTGTTGATCCTTTCTCTCGTCCATGGTTCCCACATTTCTCAGGCTTGCTCTGGTGCAATTACATGTTCCCATCTTGCTCCACTAGCTCATTTCTCATCCGCGTGAACCACAGATCTTCTTCTAAGAGCCAAGATCAGGCCACGCTACAATTCTCTCACTGGAGGCTCGACCCGATCTGATGTTCCAAGGTTGATAATATTACCGCTGAGACCATCAAGCTGCCATTTATACATCTGTTAGGGAGAGAAACCATGACTATAATACTGTAACATACTGACAAAGTTCAAATGTAACTAAAGCCAGAATTAAAGGTGTGGTTTGACATGAAAAACATTATTTACTTTTCGGTAGATCTTTGGAAGAGAAAACATAATCCACTTTCCTGTCTGTAATTATTTAGCTACACTTAGTGCAGCTTAGCTTGAAGACAGGAAATGGAGGAGGGAAACTTGTCTTTGATGAAAGGTAGCCGTATTTGCCTACAAACGTTATTAAATAATAATAATAATAACTTAGATTAACATAGCGCCTTTCCTGAGACCCAAGGGTGCTTTACATAGAAGGAGAACATATAAGACAAAAAAAGGAACTAAAAGGGGCGTGTCTGTCAGATGGCAGAGTTAGGTGATGTTGTAGGCCGCGGTAAACAGGTGGTGTTTGAGCGAGATTGAGTTGACAGATGACCATGTTGGTGGTCTCAGTTTCCTTGAGGCACGCCTTGGTTAACCGAGGCTGGAATGGATCTGGAGTGGCCGATGGTGAGAGACCTGTTTCCTGTCGGAGAGGTATGATTGAAACCAGGAGAGAGCTGTTCCGGTGAGGCCAAGGTGGTGCGATAAGGCAGTTAAAGTTAAAATAATAAAAAAGTTATAGATTGTTCTATGCAAAAAGAAAAGAAACATATAAAGATGATACTGTGGTCACATTTTTGGAAAGTTGTGTGGCAGACTATTTCTCTCATGGGTAGTTGTAACTCACTAGAGACCTGGTTGTCCCATTGCCGTTTTAAAAACCCAGTTTTTCATATGTATTAACCACATTTGAGACAAAATGTTATTTAACAGGATAAAGCAGTGTTGGTAGTCAACAATTTCTTCAGTCTTTAGGCTCCGCCAACCAGCTGCTTCAGACGTCAGACTGTCATAACTCTCATGTTACTCACTTTAAGAAAGCGCATGTCCAATTACATTAAACTGTTCCTTTTACATAAATAATCTAATCTTTCATCTTATCCACATCAACTGAGCCATCTTCACATAATGCCCATGGAAACAATGACATGTCGTGCTGTCATTGAAGGAGATCCTCCAGGCAAACAGATTTTAAACCACAGGAGGGTTTGGAGGGTGTGTTAAGGGAAATTTCAGCCTGAGTCAGTCCCATGGCCCACAATGAACTTCCACCACGGGATAAATCCAATCATCTTCAGTCACACAGCCAGTGGCAGCTGTTGCATCGGGCAGACGTCCAAAAGTTGAGACAGGGAGGAAAAGAAAGGACAGAGGACGAGAAAGAAAGAGTCCTATCTTGTCAACACATCAAAACTTCAACATTCCCAAACAGATCCGACTGTAAGTATTTCCACTTCTGTCCTCCGCAGCTGAATGGTTTCTCGACTTGGTGTAAAAGTTGGCACCCAGTATGTGATAGTGAGAGGCCACAGGCAGACCAGTGAAAGGGGAGTGACACAAGGATGCTCTGTTCAGTCCACCAGGCTTAGACGCGCCAAGACTCGACCTTTCTGTGTCGACCACACTGCTCTGTTAATGCAGCCTCTCAGACACGCACGCACACACACACACACACACACACACACACACACACACACACACGCGCACACCCACACACAATCTGTGGGTTCGAATAAACCTTGACTGGATAGTGTGAGTTTGTAACATCAGACCCATCGTCCTACTGCTGCTTGGAGGAGGGACTTATGCAGGCAGATACTGGTTGTATTCATATTCTTATATGTACTTAGAGTTATTTCAATAATTGATTTTAATTGATAAAATGAAATAAATACAGCAAAAAAATTATAATAATAATGAGTCACATATCATTTCCTTCACTTATCATTTTAACTTCACCTTTAATATGACAACGAGTTATAGGCCTGGTACAAACAAACAGCCATTTTCACATTCAAGCCTGGAACTCCTGCAGACAAAGAGATCCTCCGCAAACCAGAACATGAAAACTCCACTAGAATGGCCACCGGTCTTATGCAAATTTTTACCTTGAACCCTCTTGCTGTGAGGGTTTCTTCTCATTTGCTGTTAAAGTCTATAACTAACAACCAAAAAATATATTTGCCCCCTGATTAAAATCTCTTTCATTTTAGATATGTACAACACTGATGACAAAGATGCTACAGCACATAAGTAGAATAAATGCTAAAAAACATTCTAAATCCATATAATTTATAGTTATATAAAATTTATTTGAAAACACTGAGTCCTTGTGAATACACATTCCATTTGTGTAGAGGTGGGTGTAGAATTTTAATGTGCGTAATTGTCTCCACTTTTCATCATGGCAGGAAAGACACAAACTAAGTGTAGCACACTGAAAGAGTTATGGCATATTCCTATTTTTGATTTGAAATAGTTGAAATAATTCACTTTAAATAAGAGTAAGCAAGTTAATTCATTATTTATTATGAATTAACTTGCACTCACTTTATTTATTAATTAAAAGAAACAGTACTTAGTTGTAAGCCTATTTGCTGTGAGTGGAAAGAAAAAGGAAAAAAGGTTGTTTTAACCCTTTAGAAGAGACACTGTATTTAGATTGTGTAGGCTGAAGGTAAAACTTAACTGTGAACTGGGAGTTTTTCCTTTAAGAAGGTACAAAAAAGAAGATGGACTTCTTCTCTCAGTTCATTTTTAGGGTGAACATAAACAATTAATTCAAAATATTGTTTTTGATGTAAAATAAAGTTACTGAGGAAATATATTGAGTGTAAAAACAACAGTAACCAGCCTAACAATGTCCATCATCTGACACAAGTGGAATACAAAACATTTGACACCATCAGTAATTAATGTGTCTCTCAACAGCAGTAGCCCTCCTCCATATCCACTGGCACAATAGTAGGATGATGTCATCCGTGGGATGGCGCCAACTCTTCAGTCAGAGCTGCCTTGCTTGCTGCTGCTTCTGTAGATAGTGGAAGGTTTAAGATTGGATTTTAGGTGGATGCTCATCTGTAGTTTCCCAGAATTGTAGACTGACTAATGAAGTTCATTCTACTGGTTGCATCAGAACCCAGCTGTGGCATTCTTGAATCCAGTCTCCCAGTCTCTACATTTTAACTGTGTGAACCTGGACTGTTTAACTATATGAACATGTGCTGTTTCTCTGTATGAACCTGGACTGTTTCATTGTATGAACCTGGATTGTTTCACTGTATGAACCTGGATTGTTTCATTGTATGAACCTGGACTGTTTCTCTGTATGAACCTGGATTGTTTCATTGTATGAACCTGGATTGTTTCATTGTATGAACCTGGACTGTTTCTCTGTATGAACCTGAAATGTTTAATTGTATAAACCTGGACTGTTTCATTGTATGAACCTGGACTGTTTCATTGTATGACCTGGACTGTTTCACTGTATGAACCTGGACTGTTTCACTGTATGAACCTGGACTGTTTCTCTGTATGAACCTGTACTGATTCAATGTATGAACCTGGACTATTTCATTGTATGACCTGGACTGTTTCTCTGTATGAACATGGACTGATTCAATGTATGAACATGGACTGTTTCACTGTATGAACCTGGACTGATTGAATGTATGAACCTGGACTGATTCAATGTATGAACCTGGACTGATTCAATGTATGAACCTGGACTGATTCAATGTATGAACCTGGACTGTGGGAGCCTTAGTAGTCAGTGTGACTGAGTTTACTTGAACTGTTACAGTGACTACACATAGATATGTATAGTAGTAGCAATGTGTGATATTGCTTATAATACTTTAATTCACAGTATTATTAGCATGTGCAATAGTGCGCTCATTATCATACTGTTATTTATAGGCACTGGTTTGCCTTTACTTCTTAAACACTTTATTTTTACATTTCAACCTATATTTACTTTCTATTTTCTTACTCACTTATTGTATCTCTTGTAACTGTAATTTTCGGGCAATCTCTGCCATAAGACTTTCCTTTGGGATCAATAATAATTATTCTCATCCCATATTATCTTAGGAATATACTATTGCAGTTTTGCACAGAGAGTTGCTGTGATGCCAGGGTTACAGACTCTATTCATTTCCATCATTTAACTTCATCGTATTAACTTTTCTAATACAAAAGACCTGTTTTCATGTAAACATGGCATTTTTTCCTTATTGGAATCTGTAAATTAGGCCTATATGATATCACACTGGAAATGTCTTTTGTATCATATTTGCCTTTGTGGAACATTTCAACTTAACCTTGGAGCATAATAATAAAATATTAATTAAAAGGATTAAGAACTTTTTTCAACTCCCATTTCTTCCATTCACTGGTGACCAATGTGGTCAGCATGGAGGTGACCAAAAGAAGAAAAAGAACATCACATCTTCTCTTCATGGCCAAGTTTCCTCCACATTTGTCCTTCCTTTTTAGTCCGCTTGGGTTTTTCTGGTTGTTATTATCCATTAAGGTTGACAGCAGCGTTGATGTACGTATACGACAGAAAAATGCAAAATAGAGGTCCTATACTGCAGTAAAGAGCCTGTTTTAAAAATAACACGAGTAGTAAGTTGAGATATTTGTTTGAATATGTACGGAGAAAAAGTAAAAAAACAAACAATCAGACAAATTGTTATTAAGTATAAGTACTTAAAAACTCTTAAGACTTACAGAAAAAAATTATTTCACCTTCATTACTTTCCAGCTGCAGATGTTATAATGAAAAAAACAAAACAAATCATGTAGATATAAAAAACCTTTGCATATAGAAACTATTTTCCCAAACTGAGCCCCCCAAAAAAGATGTGTTCTAAAATCTGTTGGGAGCAAGTTCAAAAACATTTGAAGTCTAACATGTATTATTCATATTTTCTCAGCTATCTGTCATATTTAATTATCACGTTGTTTTTTGTGTGCATTAGTCTCTAAGTCCATTTTCGAAAAGCCATTCGAAGCCATTTGAATCGATTGCTCCTCTGCAATCGATTAGATTGAGAAGAGCTGTAGAAACTGATGATTGATTGATTCCTGGATGCTGTGTTCTTTTTTCTCATAAAGTAGCCTTCATGGAGGCGGTGCTTGAAAAAGATGTAAAACAAATTTGAAAAAACAGTGTATATGTGGATCTTGTGCGTGCACCTCTTTGTTGACATGAGTGCAGACCGCTGCGTGCAGCAGACAGGTTGCATGTCTGCAGACTGTCTCCGCTCCGCAGCGCCCCCCTCCTGCCTGTGGCTGCATCGTTCGGAGAAGCTGTGTGATTCCGGTGAGCGACTGCCGCTAAAGAGACAACAACGCTGTCTGCACTCAGGTAAGAAAATACCGACATATTTCCATTATCTGACCGATCCCACCTCGTAGCAATCCGACCCAAAACCTCACGCTGGGCGAAACAAACGCTGCGTCGACTGATTCTGCATTGGCATTTGTCTTGTCACTTAATATTTTTTTTGCATGAGGTGGGAGAGGTCGGGCCTCTCCGCGCGTTTGCACATACAGAAATACCGTGTGCATGAATGAAAAAAATTCTTTCACATCAGATGTGCAGCACAGCTGATCAGACGACGTTTTAAGTCACTCTTTGTGCAGGATTTTTTAAATCAGGCGTTCATTGTGCGCCTTTTCCTTCTCCATCGTCTACAATAAACAGATAAACGTGTTTTTGTTGCGGCCATCATTTATCCAGTACCAGAGGAGCAGCCCCCCCCCTACGTGAACGGCCTCTGTCATTTTTTATTCTAATTCTGCTTTAAAAACTGAAAACATCTTCACCATCCTCCGGAGCAGGTCCTGCGTTCCTCCCATTCCCTCGCAGATCGCCCTCGCGCGCGCAGTACCAAAACTAAACCCCAGAATTATTGTGTCATTAGTATCATTAAAGTACACAATATTAGGACTTAGTTATTTCTCTGGTATTTAGTCCGCTTTTGCAGCAGTGGATTCTTGTTATGCTGGTTTGTTCTGGGTTGAGCGCTGTTAGTGTGTGTGTTTGCGTGCTTCTCAATTCCTGTTATTCTGGATCTTTCCCTTTTTTTCTTATTGTATCTGAGGGCCTGGATGTTTTTTAACAGCGTTGTGCATCATCTCTTTATTCTATGACCTGGAATCCTGCATCCAGTGCAGAAAGCCGCCCCTGGTGTGCTGCATTCCTGTGCGTGCGTCTCTGCCTTAGGTCCGTCCGTGTTCGTGCATTATTGAGAGCAGATACTGTGGGGAATCGGAGTGATGCGGTGCCCGTGCGCAAATGCCAAGCCCATTTTTCATCCGATCAGCAGAGAGAGTCCGCACAGCAACGCACAAAGCGCAGAGTCGGCGCTGTCAGAGAACTAGGCTGCTTATCTCGTACATATGTACTCCTCAATAATCCGCCTGGGATCAGTGGACACGATCTGATCCACAGAAGGTGCGTGGAAAGCTGCCACTATGAGCCATAAACAAAAGCGCCAAATGTGCTGTTCGCGTGCCAGTGACAATAAGGCCTGAGTTCTGCTAGATTTTTGGGAATCTCGTCCAAAGGAAGGGACAGCTCCTCGTGCAATGATATGGATTTCTGGAACAAGGAGGGAAACGGGCATGTTGTGGTGTGTAACCACAGCCGGAGGCCATCCCAGCAGGCCAGACACACCACGAAGGAATGAAAGACATCTTGGTGTCATTTTTTATAATGTTTACAGAGACACAGCCAACCTTCTGCAAGTTTCAGAAGTGCTTTGGCTCAGAGTGATGCTGAAGAAATGTAGTGTTCTGCACAAACAGTCAGCATGGACTCCTCCATTTATAAGTCACTGCAAATCCAGATCTTTGCGTTTAGTTCTCTTTATTTACTACTATGTCCCGTGAGTCGCAGGGTTTGAGAAATAGGTGAATGCATGAGGAAGATGAGGGTTCACAGCTAGTTCAGACACAGGATCAGTTTAGCATAGAAGGGTGATTCTCTGAGACAGGTGCCTTCTGGGTAGTACAACTTTTTAATAAAAAGACCCTAAAATTATTTAATTTCTGATCAGTGTATCTGATTATGAACTAGATAATCTATCTAAACTAGATTGATTTAACGATAATATTTATTATTAGACACATTTCCCTCCGTCAAAAACCATCTGGACCCTGCAGAAATCTGATTTATCAAGATATTTCAGTAAAATCTTACTGATAAAGCAGGTCCCTTGTTTAAGATCATATGTTCTAAGTAGGATTTTCATTTTTAGACTACTCTCCATTTGTCTGTCAAAGCAGGTCATGAGAACTTTTGTATTAAAAGCCATCATGCTATTAGGATTCTATTTGGCTGTCAAGTTTTGTTTTCTGATAGTGCTTTAAATAATAGAAACATTACAACAAGCATTCACCTCATAAGCTAGCTGGACTAGTTAGACTCGCTTTTTTTATTTAATTTTTTTATTTAATATAGCTTTTTCATTCCCATGTTTGGTAACCAAAATGATCCGGGCCTGTAATCACTCAAATTTGTCATGCAAGAAGAATTAACTGAGATCCGGATGGAAGAATCCTGAACCTCAGGCAAATATGGGCCAGAAGTATCCCTAACTTTAAGACATTTTTATGCTCAGTCTTGAAGAAGGATTCGAACAGAGCCTTCTGTCCAAACTCACTGTTCATATTGTACTTATTTGTGCATAATTTCAGAGAGCTTAGGAACACTGACGGAAAAGAAGAGAGGATGCAGTACCACCAAGAATAGTCGGGTGCAGTGTCGCCATAATTCCTAATACCATAGACCACTGCCTCTGAGTTTGATGCCTGGATTTACCAGGTGCTTCTAGCCACCATTTTTATTGTTGTCATTTCTTTTGACTCTTCACTGCCATCTGGTGGATGCATCAGTATCAACGCGATGTAAGCATGTGTCAATGTTTCCTGTATTTATGTTTTTGTACATATATGTAGAAGGAATAACCCTTTAGGCCTGCCATAGCCAAACAACATTGTATGTCAATTCTTTACCCAACAGTGAGTCCCCAAGTCTAAGTTGGTTTTTATGGCCACTTGATGCAAATACAGCCCAATGTGGCCAAATCCTCAGACCCAAAGCTCGGCCAAATGTTGTATCCGCTGCTGCCATGACACAACTGAATATTCCGACTCTTATCCAGAATTGGAACTATTCAGCTTCGTTAGTTATGTGTTATAAAAGGCTCGGTGAATATGATGTTGGAGAATGAAGTTCACACGTCAATTAGGAGTGATGTTGACAAAACCTTAGCTAAAGCCGGCTGTGCTCTCCTGAGCTTTACCTATAAAGTTCTTTAACTGATGTATGGTATCAAATTCAACACTATTTAGCAATTGTTTCATAATTGTAGGATATTGTAGGACTTATAATTTTACTGCTACATTTTGACAGCAGTCAAATATTTCAAACCTTACTCTGCTACAAATGAGACAATAATTTGTCTGCAGGGATGTTTAACCAGGAGACACTCTGTTAAACGAGAGGCTGTTACTCATACTCTTTCATTGTTCTTATTCCTCGCTCATAAACAAAACGTGAATGAGAAATGGGATTCGGAGGACAGATATGTTGGTGTCAGAGCACCCGCATTCTTTATAGAGGTAAATGTTGTAGGTATTTGAAAAAAGAACAGAGGAGTGGATGGAAATAAATAACTAAGTCTGACTTGCTGAATTTTCCATATACACTTCTTAAAGTGTAGTTTTATTCTCAACGGTCCATTGGAACATCAGAGCTGTGGCTGCAGTCAGCAAATATTAGGAAATGAATCAACACTTAATGGCTCAGTTCAGCAAACATTAAGGCAGTCACCTGGTGAAGGCTCAATTCCAAAGGTTATTACATGCTTCCAACCTTACTTTGGAGGTTTCTCCGCGGCCAAGCTTTGATATAAGTTGTTCCAGATATCAGATATCAGATTTACAGTTAAAGCAAAGCAAAAATATCAAATATTCTTCGGCTTCACATTCTCAGTTATGAAGATTGGCACCTTTCCCTATTATTTTGATGAGTTTAAGCTTAATGTATTTAGATTTGAACAAAGTAAGCAGTTTTAAGATAAAATAAGATCCCAAATTTTAGTGCCAGAGATCTTAGGGAATTGTGGTCGTGACTATTTTTCTACTGTAAAACTGATTAATGCGGCAGCCTCAATCCATTGTTTAAGTTTTGGTTAAAGAAATAAAGAAGATAAGATAAGAAGATACTTAATTCATCCTACACGGCGAAATTCCAGATAATCAATCAATAAATCAAGTGTCAAGTTTTTCATTTTATTAAATATTTTTGTAACAAACTTTTACACTTATGTTAAGACGAAGGCTTTTGTTCATTTTCACTGCACAGTAAGTAATTGAATAGCTAAATCCATTTCTGCCGGAAGAAGCTGTGCGAAAAGGGAAGAAGAAATGCTAGTGCAGGCTTTAACTGCATTCTGCAGACTTAATTGGCACCACGCTGATGAAGGACTTTGTTTAACTGCTCCAGTGGGCCAATATGTGTGTCGCTCCAGGTCCAATGTACTTATTCAAACACGCACTGGTGTCAGAGGGGTCTAGTTATTTGACTTTGTTTGCAACTTTGCAACGTTTTTATTGAATTAATTATATTTTGTGTGATTGTAAATTTTTGATTTGACTCTTCTTTAAACCGGAACCAATTTCCATTATATAAAATTGGTCTTATTTTAACACATCCTCCTGCTGAGTTAAAGCTCCGTCACATCCTGGAGGTATGAAAACAGGTCACTACAGCCACATGTGTGATGGTTCCTGGCAGGAGATGCTGAGGCCATGACAAGAGGCCGCTGTTAGCTCTTGTTTTCAACTGCGTTGTGAAAGCAACTTATAATCATATGGTATGGAGGTTAACCGTGTTTATAATTATAACACAAAAACAGAAGGAGGCTGCCTTACAAGTAGGAGAAAATTAAGCATTATTTAAAATCCCATGTTTGCCAAAAATTGTGTAAACTAGGTCTTTGCTCTCGTCTGGTAAGCAAGGATATATCCTGGAGAAGTCCTCGGATCTCCTGCGTTGTACATGCAAATCTCTAATTTGAACGCCTCTAATTATATGTGAATAGAAAGGTGGAGTCAGTCTGTGGCTGGCAGAGGAGGCTCGGCGGGAGCACAGAGAGAGGATGATGAGGAAAGTAGGTCAGAGATACAGAAGCAACCGAGCATGAGAGCAGCATCATCGTCTCTCAGTTGAGGTACAGGCTATGCTGGTGAGACATGGCAGCAGATCTTTGTTTTTAGATTTGACCTGGTTTACCACTGGAAGAATCAATCAGTCAACTGAAATCAAATCATTCGACAATTTTGTGACCTTTTGTCAATTGAAACAGGAAATATTTTCCACCACCACTTCTTAAATTTGACAATCACTGCTTTCCTCTCTTCCATATTAATGGAAATGGAGTCTCTGTGAAAATGTCAAATTAAAAGAGTGTGACATATTGAATTATTTCTGAAGCATTAAACATCACTGATGCTTTGGAAAAACGCTTCATTCACCATCAGAGTTTTGAAGGGTTTACATACAAACTATTTGACACCTTCATCAGATAAGAAGCGAGGAGAAAACTTGAGGCATTTCCATAGAAAGACATTATCACGGACTTGATACATTACTCCCTTCCTTAAAGGTGCAGTGTATAAAAATGACTGCCATCTAGTGGCGATGTTCGGGATTGCCTCTCATTTTACACATTGGCGGGGTCTCGACTCGATCTGCTGACGTCAGCGCCTTCTTTTCTCACCGTGCCTGTGAGAATTGGCGTTGCTTCTGAGTTGCCATGGTGCCACGAGGCATTGTAATAATAAAAATAATAAGTAATAAGTTGTCATAAAGTAAATAGTGCATAGATACTGATTTGTGGCTTATAAGAAAGGACGAATAAGAGAGTTCACAGCTGTCAGAGCGGTGCTTGCTTTAAAGTTAACACTCCATACCAGACGTGGCAAACTCAAGGCCCGCGGGCCACATCCGGCCCGCACAACGATTATATCTGACCCGTGAGACAATATTTAATTTTTATAATAACTGGCCCGCTGGTATACAGCACAGAAACCACAGATACTACAAATCCCATAATGCACTATGATAGCCATCAATCAAATCTGTGTTCATCCAGTCACTCTGATAAATTTAAGGCTAATCCTGAGAGCAGATGCTCCGGAAAACTTGGGGAGATATAGTTGAGAAAACGTCTTTAAGAACAATGAATGTATTATTAAGTTGCTTGCGCGAATAAGTAAATCGAACTCATGTTTTAATTTATTGTCGAGGTGTGTTCACGTCCTCCAGCTGTTAAACATGTGTCAGTGCTGCTGCGTTAAAAACAAGAAAACACATGAAATTGTTATTATACTTCAGATTAAAAATGGCCTTTTGGAGTTTTTGTTATGTTCTGCCCTCCTTACGGACTCCATCTTAATTTTGGCCCTCTTTGCGGTTGAGTTGGACACTCCTGCTCTATACAGTCAAACGTATCGTGCTTACCTTCAATTCTCTCAGCAAAATAGATACAGCAATACCGTCCAGGGCTTTCTACACACCTACCAGTCCGGATACACCGGTAACTCTAAAAATAAGAAGATGGATGGATGGCAAAAATTAATCAAGACAGCTCGTTTATGTCTTGTTAGCATGTTGCTAACATAGCAACTTTTTTCTGCCTCTGAGCTTTCAAACAAAACTTTATTGACATTTGCAAAAAGCGTCAACAGACTCATGTCGTGCAGGTGAATCTGATCGTACGGTGTGAACACACCAATCGTGAGCTTCCTCAAACATTTGATTCATTTGATTTGATTTCATGTCCATTTGGTCACATTAACCAATAAATGTGGTCGATCCATATCTGCACAAACTGAGATTTTTCCAGAAGCGTCTCTCTCTCTCTCTTTGGACATAAACAAATCTGATTTGGGATTGGACCGTTTACATGAAAAAACAAGAAACTAGTTAAAGCATTAGTGGTCATGCTAAGAACATCTAGCTTTAAAATAAAATTGAAGAAAACTGTATAAAAAAATCTTAACAGACTTAAAAATGGATTAAAAATTTTGTTTCAGCACAGATAGTACTTTTCATTGAAGTCACTAAAATGGGTGAAGCAGCAATAACACTGCATGCACTGCAGGAGTGTGTTTTCAACCATAACCACGCCTTTCAAACACCAACCTTCAGTCTGGAGAGCAGGTTTTTCCTCACTGGTTTATTGACTCGAAACCCAAACCAAGATAGTCTGTTGTTTCAGACAAAAGTCCTTCAGAGTAGCAGACGACATTAAACTACATTTCCCTCCATGACTACGAAACTGATAATTATCAACGTTTTCCCCTCGTTGGTGCATCACACTTTGAAATTGGGGGTAAAAACCCGATGTATGACTAAATGCTCTGTGCTTCTCGAGTTGTGTCAACACCACTGTTGACCCAAGCTCCTTGCAGACTTCTTTTGCTTGGGGGCCCGGGGCCTTTGCCAATATTCCATTTTCACACGCTCCTGAGAGGAGCGAGCTGCAGCCTCTCCCCCTCATGACGCTTCAGCAAAGGTCGCTGTCACGTTCCCTTTCTGCAGCAGGTGAAATTGGTGTCCATGTTTTATTGCTTAGCAAATCATGAGGAGGGTCCAGTCCTTTCTGGACCCTCAAAACACGGAGTGACGAATGTTCCTGCAGAGCAGAGTTAAACTGTTCAGTATCCGCTCCTGCAGTAATAATAACCAAGATGCCCAATTTGCACAGCGTAATGTTTCAGTTGATTATCAGCTAAAGGATCCTGTTCTTATCCGCCCAGAGTTTGTTTGCTATCTGACTGCCTGACGTCCCGAAGGCAGAACCAATCGCTTCTCATTGCGACTGTCTTTGTAGGCAAAGGAGCTGCTTTCTCGTTGTTTGGATTCTGTCACGTGTGATGTTACAATAGCATTTCTGTCCCGCAGCACTGAGACGCAGTATTCAGCAGGCTTTCTATGAGACACAAACGTCACTCTTCCACTTATAATATCCTCTTTTTTTAGATGCATAGGATAATTTCTTATTCCACATTTTCTCATTGTCATTGAACACCAGGAGAAGATCAACAATGTGTAATCTTGTCTCTGCCCTGCTGACATTTTAGTGCCTCACATTCTGCTCCCAAACTTTTGAAACGCTGCCTTCATCTCTGACTCATTGGGGGCTCTTTCCACGATTTGACAAACCAATAAAGCCAATCTTTGTGGGCAGGATTAAGAATGGGGACATTTTCTTCTTGCACCAGTGACAGACCGATTAGAAAGGACAAGAAATGATGGAGAGCACAGGAAAGACTTACGCCGCTGCTGTTGTTGTAAGTGAACTTACAGACTTAATAACAACTCTTGAATCTTTATTTTATTTAAAAAAAGATGCACATTAATGGCTACTAATGGCTGCTACTATTAAGTCGATAAAGACAAGTGGAGAATTAATGTGATTTGCTGCTGATTGGATGGAACAAAATGAAAACCCCTACATAGATTGAATTGGTAGGAAAAAAAAGTTTTATTCAACAAAACCTTTATTGTAATGTTTAATGAAACAAACACTAGAAAAAAACAACTTTCTAAGGAATTATTTTGTGTGGCAGCAGAAAAATTAGCTGTTATGAGTCTTTGTAGCATCGTATGTTCTATGCGTGATAATTTTTGGACAATAATGGGACCATTTGGGAGAGAAGATCTGTGGGCAATAAGAAAAAATATAAATCCTTCCAGCTTTATCATCTAACTGGCTGGGGAGTTACTAAATACAGTCATGTATCAAACTGTAAATGACTTCTATAATGGAATGATAACAACAACATGTGTTCTGTGAATTGATACTTACTATTATATCAGGTCTATTTAATGATACGCATTATCAGTTTCTTATTGGGAATCTAAAATACGTTTTACAAACACAATCTGGACCAGGTTTGATTGGGTGGAGCAGCCATGGCAACGCTTAAGGCATTCTTGGCCAAGGCCCACTTGTAAAAGAGATGAAATTCTCAATGTGTTTTTTATCCCTGGTTAAATCAATGTTAGAAATAAACAAATAAAATTATATTCAACGTGATTTAAATCCTTTTCAGTGTTTTGTAGGCGTCACAGGGTTGACGGTTCACGCTGCATGTGGAGAGTATGGAACGCTGTCTAAAAATCTAAGGTCAGATAATGTGAAGGTACACAAAAGCGAAGGTCACATAGCTGAGCCAAGAGTAGCTGTAGAGAAGGTTTCATTGGGTGGAGTAACCATGACAACGCTTAAGACATTGGATCCTGTAAAGACACAGTTGCGTCAGCTGTCGTCACATCTCTGGGATCCTTGACTGAAGTCAGAGAGTAAAAATACTCTCATGCAAAAATGCACTACAAATAATAAATTATGGATACAGTAATGTTTTAATTGTGCGGTGTATAAAAGTGTCATTTAATGACTGTGAATTGGTGGTCTGCTTGTGAATTCCCCCAGTGGGAGCCATAAAGTATCATTCTAACCTACAGTCACAGATTATATTTCTTATTAAAAATCTCGCCCCGGGGATGACCGGTTACAGATAATGAATAAATGAATGAATTATAAATCTGAACTAAAGCTAACCTAGTATTTAAAGTCTGAAATACAAGTTTTCACCAAAATGCTGTGAGACAGAATCACATTATAAGGTAACAAAAGATAAAAAAGTACTCAAGTACCTCAAAATTATTCTCAAGGCGAGTCTTATTACTTTAGTTAGATTTCATCACTGTTATGCAGATATAATTTATGGTTTTAAGAAAAATCTTAATTTTAAGTAACTGCTATCTTAGTGAAGATAACAGGATAACAGAATAAATAACCTAATAAATAAATCAAACTTTGGAATGACTCCAATAAGTTCAAATTTTTCCCTCTAAGATGTAATAGAGAAAAAATAATTACGTGAAGTGCAAATACCTTGAATTTCTGCACAAGCACAATACTTAAGTAAATGTACTTAGTTACTATCCAGCACTTCCATGTAATGAATGTAACAGAGGATTTCCTTTTCTTTGACATGTAGTAGTGTCAAGTAACATTGAAAAGATGTGATTTAAGTACCTTAAAAACTTACCTAATTATTGTGAGTACTTTCTACCACTGAGACTAATATTTATGGAAATATTTGCTTTAATTGATGGCTTGTAATGAAAGCTGATTCAATTATATTCTTCTTCTTCATGTATAAAATCATGAACAGTCTATTCATCACCGTAGAAGATGTGAGAGATTTAGCTGAGTCATGTTATCAGCTTTATTGGCCATGTTTATGCATACAAGGACTTTGACTCCGGTTAACTGAGCTCTCACAGTACAAACGTCATATAAATAATTTTAAATTAAATGGACAAGGCAATAAACAAATATACAAGCTATAAACAAATGGAAATGATCTTGTGTACAGGCTATATACATTTAAATATGTATTAATATGTATATATAAATATATATGACAGTGCAAAGATGTCAGAGTAATGACAGTTGGAGGTAGTTATTGTATAATGAGGTGATCCAGGTTATCGTACAACACTGACACTGGTTTGATTGTTCGTCAGCTTGATGGCCTGTGGGTAGAAACTGTTCTTGTGTCTGGTAGTTTTGGTGGACAGTGTTCTGTAGCGCCTGCCAGAGGGGAGAAATTGAAACAGGTTGTGTCCAGAGTGTGACGGGTCTGCAGTGATCTTTCCTGCCCGTTTCCTGACTCTGGAGGAGTATAGGTCCTGGATGGAGGGCAGGTTGGATCCGATGATTTTTTTCTGCAGATCTAATTGTCCGTTGTAGTCTGATCCTGTCCTGTTTGGTAGCAGATCCAAACCCAACAGTGATGAATGTGCAGAGAACAGACTGGATTACTGCAGTGTAAAACTGGATCAGCAGCACCTGAGGCAGGTTGAGCTTCCTAAGCTGGCGTAGGTTTTTGTGACCACACCAGGCGGCCAGCCGTTCAAGCTCCCGTCTGTATGCCGACTCTTCGCTGTCCCGGATGAGGCCGGTGACCGTTGTGTCGTCCGCAAACTTCAGGAGATTGACAGACGGGTCGCACATGAGGATAAAAATAAAGATCAGAAGCTTAAAAATTTGCCCCCCCCAAACAAACGCGGAAAGAGCAGTTTGGATGCTGAGACTGAAAATGCCATAAGCTGTCTGCCATGGCACTGTGTGTGTGTGTGTGTGTGTGTCTGAGTCTTGGTGTGTGTGTGTGAGGGCTATGGGAAGAAAAATACGATCCAAATTAAAAACTGCTGATGTAACCATAGGATTGGCTTTAATCTGATATGTAATCCTCTTTTTATGAGATTTGAAGGCTTACGTCCCAATTTATACTAATGTGACCATCCTAATGACCCACTCTGCGCTGAAATATGCCGGTATGTCAAACACACTCATGCCCTTGTTGAGAGGTGTTGTTTAGGAAGTGCAACTTATCACAGGGTGGACAGTGCGGACATGAGCAGGAGGGACTATTTTTATCAGTCACCCTGAAACATGAAACACCAACCCCACGTCAGGATGTATAAATAACTGCTTTTCAACGACACAGTGTCTGTTTACATTTCACGCCGACAGATTGGGTTCAAAGTGTCCATAAAGTACGCCATCATCATATTTATTCTTTAAAACCAGGCCTACAGGTACTTTGCACATGACGTTAGTTGGAATCAAGCTATGTGACACTTCTTGTGTCCTGATCTTCATTTCTTGAACTTTTGCAGCCTGACCTACGACTGGCAATGGACTACATGAGCAACACCTCCAACAGCTACAACTCTGGAGACATGAGCTCTTCCTTAGCCAACATGGCCATCAACGACCAGCACCAACAGGAGAATGGAGTCCAGATGGGACACAGAAGCCCTGGAGATGCCAAAATGAAAGGTCAGACCTGAGGGACAGATGAAAATGTGCAATCATAATCAATCTTAAGAGAGATGCTTCATGAGTCATGAGTGGTCATTATGTCATGGGACACATTATGTCATGGGACAGAGTCACGCTCACCTGCTCCTCAGTCAACTAATAAAAACAGCTGTTGCAAGATAGTTTACAGGTTGCATAATGTATAGCGATGCAAAGGTAAGATCAGATTTATTCCTGTGCAACACTATCAAAAAGTCTGTTTATTTAATATTCAAGATGAATAATATCTATAAAAACATTAATGTCACACAGCTTCTTAAATGAACAAAAAAAAATGTTTTATTAAAAATAAACATGCAACAAAATAATGACACGAATGGAAAAAACTACAAGATATATTTGATTTTATTCAATGTTTGATTGTAATTGATTGTAATTAATTTATATACCTAAAGCCATATAAAGGAAAGCGTATGAATTAATTGTAAATAATAACAAGATTAATAGGATTCAAATGGCAACACTTTACATCTTACCTCAGCTTTACCGTTGTTAATTTGTTTATTAACATGTAATGAATGGTTTATAACAGACTATAATGTAGCTGTAAAGTAATATAATGTTTTTTAAGCATAAGAAGATGTAACATATTTAACTCCTTTGTGTGGAAGTAGGTTTAAAAAGTAACTAGACGCCGCTCAGAGAAGAACAACCTTTGCCAAGGCAGCTCAGGTTTTCCATTATGTCATCACAACTAAACGATATAGTCCTAGTTGAATCCTCATTATACCGTATGACTCTTTGACCATGAACACCCGTAACCCTAGAATTTGGAATCACATTAATGCCATTATGAGTTTCATATTTATTAAAAAAAGAAATTATGTATTTCAGAATCTACAGTAAATGTTGAAGATTTTGAAGATTCAAATTTGGCGGTTTATGGAATAAGCTCAGTTTGAGCTACAAATTGATTTTAGTGTGTGTTCAAGTGTGTAGCATCCATCAGATTTTCATGGTCAATCACAGTGGCTTCAGGTTAACAATGTAGACCTTCTATTTTCCTAAAAGTCACTGTAGCCCGTTAACATTAGTAGATTGGTAGAGAGTGTGCTTTTTTTGAATCATGCTTTACATAATGGATAGAAGACTTGCTTGACTGACTGTGGCCGCAGCTGTAATCCAGGCATGTGGGTCAGAACCCTTCAGACCAAGACCGGTCGCCATGCCCTGTTTCTGCTCTCTACCAGCACCGCTCACAAACAGGCTTTTAATGGAAAACATCAACTTAATAAATGGCCCAGAGTGTGACTCATCTGAAAATGGAAAATTGTTTGTCAGCTACAGAGAGTTTGAAATAAATAAAACAGTCTGAACAGATGTTTCGCCTGTAGAAAATATTCAACTGCAGTTTCCCCCCCCCACCCTCCTCTTATCCCAACCAACCATATGGCCAATTAGTACGTAGTTTAGCTTTCCCCAGTTTGCAACCCTCGCTAGTGCAGTCGTTCTTCCCGTTTCATCTTCCCATGATCTCAAATTCAAACAGGAAGCAGAACACAGTGTCAGAGATTAACAGCACACCTATCACTGCTGAAATACAGAGTGAGTATTTCATTGATCTGTTTGACTAGGAGATGTAGTCTGAAGTAGTTTGTGTTAGTTTGTGGTGGTTTGAAGCAAAAGTAGAACGGTTATTCACGTTAATTAAGGTTTAAACAAGTTTTGGACTACAGAGTCTTGTCTTATTATGTATATCTTAGATGGGTATGCACATGATGTCACAATGGGCAGAAGTCATCAAGATCTCCGATCAGTATAAACCAATCACCAAAACACATCCAATATGGGAAGGATCTGTTGTGTGATTGTACAAATAGATTCAACAAGAGCTCAGAGTTATGCTTTTACATCCTGCCAAAAGACAGAGTAAAGAGAAACAAATGGCTTAAATTCACAGAAACAACTGCAGCCCAGGCACTGGGACGTGGATTTGTGGTTTGAGCATGTGTGAACATCAAATCCTCAAAGACCGTACTCCTTTTGTTGAGAAGCTCAATGTAGATCAAACCAACAGTCTCAGCTTTATACTTTCATTGAGCTTCCTTCCTCCAGACAGAAATGCAGACAGCAATTATTGTGCATGAACGTCTCTCAAACTTGTAATGATATACTATTTTTACAAACCTGAGCTTCACAATTATGGCCAAAATGATTAACAACATTATTTAAACAATACTGATATTATTTTCACAAATATTAGTGGATTTAGTGAACCGTTAGGCTCATGTACAGTTTCATATCCCTCTCTTGTTCCATTTGACATTAGGTCCAAAGGGGCTCTCTTTGTGCAGAGTTTACATTTAACAAACAATATGGCTTGATAATGATCATTAAATTTTAGAAAGACAAATTATGATAAAAAATTTGATAAATTGTTTAACGTCCTTCTCAACTGTTTGGTTGAGCTCATTTTGAGTCACTATTACTTATTGAAAAATGTTACTGAACCTGTTTATAATATGACCCAGTGGCAGCATGTATATGTTAAAGAGTAAGGGCCCGAGGATAGAGCCCTGGGGGACACCACGGGTCAAAGGGACCACCAAGGAAGAGGCATCAGGTCTTACTAATCCAAATTATGTAACTTCATACGACGAAAAAAAGTAAATTAAAGCAAAAGATTGTATTTAATGAATAATGTTTGATCTTTTTTTATTGTTAAAAACATTATTGACCCAATGATTTAAAAAAAATATATATATATTTTTTTACATTTTATGGTAAATTGAGAGGGAATAATATTAAATTAATACAATTAAGAAATAAATTAGCAAAGAAATGACTTTTCATCTTTTTTTCTTGGTCAGGACATCAAAGGGTTGAATCTGAAACCCTATGTACAGGGTGCTTTATTTTTTACCAAGAAATCCCATCTAGAATTACGACCAAGTGTCAAAATGTTTTCATGATTTCAGGATAAGTTTTGTGTATTTGCATGGTGGTTAAATGAGATGCATGTAAATGACAGGAAACCTGACTCCCCTGATCCCTGGCCACAGGTTTATGTAATGAATCTCAGATTTCTTTGGTGAGATGTAAAAATCACTGTTGCATCAAACTGCTTTTGATTTCAAAGGATACTAGTATCTCACGGTTTTCTTTGTTTGCCCTCTAAAGGTAACCATGTTGCAGGATGTTTACCACTCAGTTAGTCTGAGCGCCTTTTTTCCTCTGGGAAAGGGACACCAGTGCATACCCTTTATAGGAGTTGAATTACCTGTGCCCTACATTTTGCAAATACAATTTTTTTTGGGGGGGGTTGCGCTTATTGGTTATAAAGATATAACAGGAATAATGGGGGAAAGGGGGAAAACGGGAAATTGTATTTGTTAAAGGATGCATTTAACGGAAATGATGAATAATTTAAAGTCTCAGCCAGACATGTGAAGTAAGGCTATATTGTTCAAAAACCTTTCAGATATGTACATGGTTACAAACCTAGCAGAACACTCACAATACCCAGTGAGTCAAGTCAACTCCCGCTCTGCTCCTTCAAAATAAGAGCACTTTGCATAAACCTCTAAACTGCTTGGCAACAAGAAACATGAAATCACTTGTTGCCTTTTCTGAGGCCAAAACCATAAAAACTGAAGACATGTGTTTGTCAGGTTACAGGGATTTTGAGGATTTAATATAATAATATTTTTTTATGTATTTAATCATGTATATTATGGATAAATGCCTTTTGTTGTTCAAGAAAGCTTTCATTTCTGACTCCATCTCTCAATCTTCCCCAATTTTTAAACTCACCTAACCTCCAGTGCTCTGCAGTGATTATGAACCTACGGTAGGCCTACGATTTCAGTCGGTACTCCAAAAACATTAATGGAACAGTTAATCATAGCAGTATATACACTAGTCAAATAAATTAAGGGAACACTTAATCATCGCAGTATGACACCAAGCCAGTAAAACTTCAGGGATATCAATCTGTCCATTTTGGAAGCACAGGGGATTGTGAATCAGTTCCACCTGTTTTGTTGCAAATTAAAGTCACAACAGGTGCAACGGAGAGGCAAAAGCAGGACAACCCAAAAAAGGTAATGGTTCTGCAGGTGGTGGCCACAATCCATTTCTCTCTACTTATCTTTCCTGACTGACTCTTCTCTAGTTTTGTGTTCTGGTGGTCTCTTGGTCACTACCCGTGACATGAGGCGGTACCTGCAGCCCACTGATGCTGCATAGGAAGTCCAGCTTCTCCAGGATGGATTATCCCTGTGTGCAGTTGCAAGACGGTTTGCTGTGTCTCCCAGCACAGTCTCAAGAGAATGGAGGAGATGCAAAGAGACCGACCGTTAGATGAGGACAGCTGGACAGGTCCGTAGAAGGACAACAACCCAGCAGCCAGACTGGTATCTGCTCCTCAGTGTGAGGAGGAACAGGAGGAGCACTGTCAGATCCCTACAAAATGACCTCAGTGGGCTACTGGTGTGTTTTTTCTGACAAAACTGTCAGCAACAGACTGCATGAGGGTGGCAAGAGGGCCAGACGTCCTCTACTGGGACCTGTGCTCACAGACCAGCATTGTGGAGCTCAATTGGTGTTCACCAGGGAATAGCAGAATTGGCAGGTTCTCCATTGCTGCCCCGTTCTCTTCACGATTAAGAGCAGGTTCAGACTGAGGTCATGTGGCAGGTATGACAGAGTCTGGAGACGCTGTGGAAAACGTTATGCTGCTTCATCACCATCCAGCAGGACCGGTTTGGTGGTGGGTCAGTGATGGTCTGGGGAGACAGATCTTTGGATTGTCTCACAGACCTAGCCAATGGTAACCTGACTAGTGTTGTGAATCGAGATGGAACTCAGACCCACTATCAGACCTTATACTGGTCCAGTGGACACTGGGTTCCTCCTGGTCCAGGACAATGCCCGCCCTCATGTGGTCAGAGTTTGTAGGCTGTTCCTGGAGGATGAATGTATTTTTTTCATTGACAAAAACAATACAGGTTCAGGGTCCTCATGTTCCCTGAACCTGAATCCACTTGAGAACCTCTGAGATGTTATGTATTGCTGCATCAGACACCACCACCACCGACCACAGACTGTCCAGGAGCCCTGATCCAGGTCTGAGAGGATATCCCCAACGACACCATCCTCCATCTCATCATGAGCATGCCCAGACGTTTTCAGGAGGTCCCTTTGGCATGTGGGGCTCAAACACACTCCTGGGTCACATTATGACTTGTTTCAATGAAATTCATACAAGTTCTTGGATCAGTCTGTGATTTTAGTTTTTTACTTTGATTTTTGGTGTAATTTAGAATCCAGCCCTTAATGGTTTAATGGTTTTAATTTCCATTGATTGTTCTTACATAATTTCATTCTAAACGATTTCTACGAGATCCGGACTGTGATTTAAGTGTTCCCTTAATTTTCTGATTAGTGTTTATATAGTACAGTGTCCAATTAGATCCCTTCAGACCCATTATATAAGATTATGGCTCGTGGTTATTTAAATCTCTTCTAAGATTCAAACAATAAGACGTGTTGGGATTCTTGGTATAACATTTACCGTTTCTAAGCTTTAAACTATTTTCATTCTGCTTCACAGCTCACATGAATAACTGAGATTGATCTTTGACACTAATGTCTGTCATGGTCAGCCTCAAGCATGACCTTCAGTTAACCTTTAATTTACAGACACTGAAGCTGTAGAAAATGGGGTGACATCTGTGTCTGAACACTCTTACCCTGAGAGCAGCCACTGCGATGACAAAGTGCTACCTGGTACCGGATGACTCCTCATGTCACAGAGCTGAGAAATAGTAGACATGCAGATGATCTCTTCTTTTCTCTTCAGTTCCTACTTTGTTCCCGACACAGTATAAACACGGAGAAGCTTTGAGCTTTGTTGTTTGCTTTAACCCGCCATTCTTCCCTGTATGCATTAAACCTTCTTACATCGTGTCATCATAGACGAAGTTCAGTCTTCAAATGCACTCAGAGAGCTCCTGCCTCCACCCCCCCCACCCCCCACCCCCCACTACTGTTACTGAAACCAGTTTCCAGTCTATGTCAAAACTCAATCATGTAGAAACTGAATCACCAAAAAGGGTGCAGCAGTTAAAAAGATGTATTCATGTCAAAATATAATTATTAACATCATTAAAACTAAGCAAATAAATCCATCAAACTCATGGATGAGGCAAAACTATTTTTTCGTCACGTGGTCATCAGCAGTAGTTTACGAATTAAAAACAACAGTTATAGTTTTTCCATAATGGCAAATATAACAATGATGTAACTTCTGATAAGTCACAGAAATGAAATTCATTTGAATGACTGAGTGAATGTTCATTATCACAACTACTCTCATTGCCGTCTCTGTAACTTTCACTGTTACCCTACTGTGACCTCTTATACTGCCCCCCTCTAAAGATCTCTTAATCCTGCTGATCCAGATTATGATCAGATCTGGATCCAGTTGCACATAGAAGGGGCGTAAGAGTTGCTTTTGCCAGGGTATTAATATTTTGATTGGCCTGTCTCGCCAATCATAAAAAAGAAAAACTTTTAAAGGAGGTGAAAGAAAATCTACATCTGTACCTGGATCCACTTCTATTCGTCATCCATACCAAAAAACAAACAAATATGAGTGATCACAACTGTTTAAGGTGTAGAGAAGAGGAGCCTCTCGTCTCTGTGTAATCACGTACATCCCTACACGTGTTGAAAATGAAGGTTCTCTGTTTGTTTTACGAGATCAGCCACATTAGCTCCGCCCCCATCTCGGTCAAACATGCTTTGATCATAAATACTGAGAGTGGCATGTCGTTCAGAGGGTCACGAGGTAAAAAAAAGAAAGAAAAGCCGTCTAATACCACAACTGACCTTTGCAATTGCAAAAACTAGATTCAGGGTTGGAAGATGTTTCCTGAATGATTTGACAGTATTTATTCAACAGCAGAAACGTCTGCTGAGAAAGACGGCGTCGAAGCTGAGGTCTCAGAAGTCAAGAGCGCCTCAGGTGAAGAGGAGGTGCCGCTTGGTATGCCTCCCAACTTTGAGCATCTTGTCAGCTGCTTGTGCATTTACTTGTTTTGCTGGCATATTTCAGTTTGAGGTGTTGGGAAACACACATGGAGCGGGTTAGAGAAGAGCAATACCACTCCCTGTATCTGTCAACAGCTGGTTAGGTCAGCCTGGGAAGGAGAGTGTGTATCCAACGGTACAATCTACTAATAAAGAGCTCTGAGCACTAACGAGTAGATTTTAGCATATATTATAAATTATTACTTCCTTCAGCCTTTTCTTTAATTTCATAATTTAGAACCTCAAAGCATGGTTTAAAAATCCATCATTATGCCAAAATTTTCAAATTAATTTTATAGGAAGACAGGAATATACAGAATATATGACGTGTTGGGCTGAGGGAATCGAACTGAGTATGAAACGTAGTGAGAAAACTAAATATGAATTTTCACTGAAGTAAAAACAAACAAACAAACAAAAAATAGAACAAGCACTGAGAGCGCAAATCAAACCTCCTCCAGGCCACAATTTTACCCAATGTTAAAGAAAGAATTAGTCAAGAATTCTCCATTATTATTTGAGTTATTGCCTGCCTCTAAATCTACTGACAACTCCAACGAACCCTCTGAGTGTCGCTCAAATACTCTGTAGCCCCTCGTCTCTGGCGCCTTCCACTTCAGCTTCTCTGCTCAGCACACTGTACCCCCTTCTCCAACCCCAAAGGAACAGTAGCTCATTTGCACTGTTTATTTCAAATGACTCTATTGTTTTAGCTTATATTTCCACTTATTCTTCGACACTTGACTATAACTGCTGCGAGAGAACACTTTCCTGTAAAGGTAAGTAATACCGGCTCCTTATTTTACATGCTGCGAAACAAACATCACCAAAATGTAATCACTTCCAGGATAGCCCAAAACCTACCTCCGGGTAAAAGTTCATGCACATCCGTCCTGTAGTTTGTTGACAAATAGACAAATAAACAACCGCGAGTGAAAAGCTAAGATCCTTCCTTGGAAGAGGTGATTCATTTAAGATCATTTATGGCTGTTTTCCAGGGGATCTCTTCCCAGCAAATGACTTTCATTAATCAAACTTTTTACTTTTTTTTACATTTCTCTTTGCTATGGATCAAACAAACAACTCAAAATATTATAAATCCAGAGCTTTGGTCGGGCTAGCTGTTACAACCAGCATCCTTACATATTGATCATCGGAACATGTGAGTGGTATTGTCTCATTTAACTCGCAATGTGTGTATTTCCCAAATTTCTAAAGTTTTCTTCCGTTGAGGTTTTCTGAGTGAAGCGGTTTGTTGCCCTAATGTTTGCCATGGGCTTACCATCTTTTTCTTTCAGCGTCATTCTTGGGAAATTATGTTTTTTGGGTTTGTTATTTTTCCTTTACGCTTGCTCGGATGGTTTTTACTCACTCCTTTCTAACTGTAACACGATCATAAGCTGACTAAAACATGTCCTTTTTCAAAAAAAACATAAAACATGGTTACATCCTGGCTATTTTAGAATGGAGGGTTTGGCCAAACCACAGGCAGATTTAAGACTCCTATGATCTGTTAAGCAGATGTACGGCTTGCAGTCACAGGGAACGCTAGAATAATGTCTGAAACAGCTCAAGCACCACATGGAGCACCAGCTTAGGTGTTGCACTTCTGCATCATTTCACCCCTTTGCTTCTGAATGATAGATTTAACTGTCATGAGCTTTTTGCATTAACTGGGGACTTGGTGTTTGTTTGGCTTTGCATCGATTTCTTTGCAGTGAGTGGGTGTATTAATCAGTGATGTATGACAAGATGTTGTTACAGGTCATGCTCTAATGTCTTCTTCGTCTCTCTCCTCATGTTCCACCTGCAGCGGGAGGAGCTACAGGTAAGCTTCTTTGTGTTTTATTGATCTCACTTCAACTGAATTTATTTAAAACTGGATATAGATATGACTACCAAACGAATTGTAAGGCAGAGAGAAAGGAAATGTTTTCATATGATGCCTGACATCATGCTGACATATTTGTGATATAATGCTACTATTGAATGAAACAGTCTGAAGTGGGCCATGTGAATAAATACATATTATAATAAATAGATAAACAATATAAAAGGATAATATCGATTGTACAATTATGTTTGCAGTTAAATTATGTACTGATAACTAAAAGTAAAGAGGGATAACTATCTTAATATGTATCTTACATTTTCCAATTAATAATTCTTATTTCAGAATATCGATTAAAAATGTTTGACTCTTGGGGACAATGCAGAAAATCTGACGAGGCTAATAATAGCAATGTAATAATAATAAGAATAATAAGAATAATAACTGTAGACTGAATTGACTGTAACTGAATTGAGGTGACCTCTTTCATTATCATTTGATCTATTATTTATAATTAATCAGTTTAACTTAAGCTTTAATGAGTTATTTATTAACTGTGTATATATGTATTTATATATATCTATATATATAGATATATATATATATCTATATATATAATTTTTTGTTTCTATTTCATTAAACATAATTTAAGCAAATTTAAGTGGCACTCTGAGCTCTGATTGGTCAACTTATGGTACCCAGTAGGACTCTGGCCAATCAGAGCTTTACCTCCAAATCTATGGGAGGGGCTTACTTTTTAGGTGACATATTGACCTTTTTTTTTTTGATAATTCATGTACAAGTACATCATTGGATTTATTTCTTATGATTATATTATTATTATTTTGTATTTATTTTTCTACACACAAATGCTAAATAACTGAGCAATATTAAATCATTTTAACGTTAGTTTATCAAATCATTTTTCTCGCTTAAAGTTCTTGCAGCATCCCAATCCAGACTCTTACACTGCATTGATCTTTTATGGCTGTCTTTAGGTTTTCTGCATTTTATTTAATGAGAAGGAGTTCAGAAACTCTTTCTAGCTTAGTTTTATTCACCTTTATACAACTACATCTTCATTAGTTTGTTGTTCGTTATCTCCACTGGAATGCATCATGTGTTGTTTGACACCCCAGTGTGATGCATTACTGTCCATTTCCATCTCTTTTTACTTTAATGTAATTTTTGCCAACATTGATCAGGTCTCTTCCATCTCCACCTTTTATAGCTTTCTCAGTGGTTAACGATGAAGTCTTATACTTTCCCTGTGGACATCGGTCACTCAGTTCTGTTCACTTCTTAATTTCTTGAATTATTTCTCTTTAATGGGGAGATGGAAAACGAGTGCTGTGAATGTCATCATTAATCTGCTTTCCAAACAAATTAGCAAATCCTGCCTCTGGAGTCTGCAGTGAGTTTGCAGGCAATGGATCGCATTCTGCTGAAGAGAGAGCGGCTGGGGAGGGCGTTGACTTCATGGGAGTTTCCTGCTCCCTAGACCCAGGAGACGAGGTGGTGGGGGAGTGTGGGAAAAGGCTAAGTGACTCTATATGGGCCTCTGAGGACTTCAGCTGCATCTCAGAGACAAGACAGGAAGTTCTTGCCAATAGGGGGAGCCCTGAATGGACTGGAACGGTGGATTCTCAGAGGGCGATCAGCCTCGATGCTGCCGAGTGCCTGACTGAAATGAGCAATCTGTCTTTAGTCCGCAGCATGGCTTTGGAAGACCTTACATCCATTGGAGACAGACGCTTGTGGGTGAATCGAGGCGAGGAGCTTGTCTCTGAACAAACTAAAGATGGAGGGATATCAGAGGAAGCAACTCTAAGGTCCTGCAGAAGCCCAGCAACACCACATCCCTCTAATCCCCAAACTCAGACACTCTCTATCTATGATTCTCATTCGGAGGATCTTCATCCAGCATGTGACAGTGGGAACATTTCAAAGAAAGACAGCCTTTTTACCCAAATTCCATCTGGAAAACAGCAGGACAACAGCAGCAGTGACTCATTGTTACATACAACCAGCTATTCAAAACCTGACATTTCTGATGACTCAGACATGAAGAGCAACGTGGCTCAGACCACCAGTATCGCTGAACTCCAGAATACAACCCCCCAAACCTCTCCAGCCAGAAAGTCTTTGGTGCCGGTCCCTATTTGCAAAGGTCTGTGTGCTGTCATATTCACCAGTTCAGGGTCCTCTTCAGTTAACTCCTCCCACTTCTTTGTTTACAACGCAGCTTCTACTGTATGCGCCGCTGCACTCTCCCTCAAAATCCTTTCTATGGACATTATAACCCCAGGAGAAGCTTGTCCTCCTCCCGCCTCACTGTTTGTTTCATCTCGCCATCACTCTGCTGGTTATGCAGCCCGAAACGCCACTTGCTGTTTTCCACAAGCACCTTGTGTCACCATGCATGCCGCACACATCACCAACACTATGATTTGGTTTCTTTGCCATGAGAACGTGTTTAGGCACAAACCTGGAAGCAAAGCCTTATTTCACCCGGGCGGATACGAGGGAGGAATTGCAGATATAGAAGATTTGGGTGAAAAAGGTTCTGAAGCCTGCTTTTCTCTCTTTTGTTTGCAGCTCAAGCAAAGATGGATAACGGATCTGCAGATAAGGTAGGTGATTGACAGCATAATGGAAGGTGTGTCTCCCCTTTCACCTGTTCTTCATTTTTATTTATTTTGGATAATTCTGCTTTATTACAACTTGGAACATTTCTTTGAGTTTTTTTGACATTTTTTCTATCAGTATTTATACCATAATGTTGCTGAGATCTGGGAATGTAAATGTTTTGGAAATCAGTCGTGTGTTTCTAAGAGTTTCTTGGATGTTGCTGTGATGTCAGTATTTAATGAATATTACGTTTTTACAACTTCTTATAGAAATGTTACTAAAGACTATGAAACTAAAACCCAACTTGAAGTGAAGCGGAATAGTCCTTATACATTCCTCATCTTTCATTGTTACATCATTCCTCTGTTCCTGGTCACTGTCATTAGAACTTTTGTTTTTTATTCATTAATTTCTCCTCTTCATGAAAAAGATTCAAACTGCCATCAAATCAACCTCTCCCCTTGAAAGACCATCCGTAGTCACCAAGGGCACCAAAACACATGCCTCCACCCGAAACGGGCCCAGCTCCATCCCCATTAAAACCAGCAGCACAGGGCCGAGGCTGCCCGGAGTAAGTACAGCTCTGAGTGGAGCGAGAGTTTAGAGCTGAGCTGAGCTCAGGACGGATGCATGTTTTCCAGAACCTCGTGACTGAATCACATTTGAAAGGTGAAGGATAACCTTCTCTGATTTACTTCACATGAAGTCTACTTGGATCTTTCATCATCGCATTGAACACGCGCTACAGCTCGACTCTTTTTCTATTGTGTGTGTGGTTTCTCATTAATCACCCGCCTTGATCTTAAATCGACATTTGAAAATGAAATAACTTTTGGGTTGTGTTGATTTCCAGAGTCTTGGTGCAAAGTCTCAACCACCTGGAGTCAGAACTTCTGTCAGAACTTCAGCTCAACCAGGTAAGGACGGAGGACCTGACATTTAAATGTTTGGAACATTTATCATGTTCATGTGTGTCACTTTAGAAGGAGGATGGTTTAAGGATTACTTATTATAAGCAATATTTTTTGTGGTACAGCTAGTGCCAGGAAACCTCCCACTCCAAAAAATGAAAAAGTAAAAAATAAATAAAAGCAAAAGCATGTATGATAAGAGATCATATAGTCACAGCGCCACAGTCGGATCTACTGCGGATCAAACTTGGCCCAAATTTAGCCAACAGAGTTCATAGTTCGTTTTCCTGATCTTCATTATAAATATTGCATCCATGACCGTTGGTTAGTTTCACTCCGTCTGACCTCCTGCTTCTCCAACGGTTTAAGATGCCCAGAGTGGACAGAGCAGCCCCGGCACTCCAAAATCCCCCTCTAGCCAAGCACTTGCCGCAAAGGCGGCAGCCGAGGCCAACAAAGTGAAGAAGGTGGCGGTGGTGCGCTCTTCTCCCAAATCCCCGGGCTCCATGAAAAGCCGCTCGCCGGCGCCTCTGGCTGCAGCAGCACCAATGCCAGACCTGAAGAACGTCAGGTCTAAGATCGGATCAACAGAGAACATGAAACACCAGCCTGGAGGTGGAAAGGTACCCTGACTCCAGCTGTGACACACCTGAGCACACCTCACACTTCTCATGGGCCAGGCATCGACTGCAGTTGGCAGAACCGAGGTTTAGATCCAGTTAATGTTTTTGGATAATGACTTTGGAGACAGACATCGTCTTACTGGAAAGTTTCCACTTCCAGAGGCGGTCTTAGAATTCTATTGGCCTCATAGATGTAATACCGTCTTTACCTTCTCACACGCAGTATTGTTCCATACCAATATAAGCAGGAACGATTGTTAGCAAACATGTTTGCTAGCTTTTGCCATTTTGCGTCAGAGATCCCCCCGTTTGGTGAAGTTAAGGAACGACCATATGACTGTTATTTAATAGTGGCATGTTGGGTATCAGTTCAGTTCAGTTCAAGTTTATTTGTCCAAGAAGGGCAATTTTGCGGCATAGTGCATAGACATAAAAGAGACAAATACAAAGTTACATAAACTCAGCAGCACTACATCAATAAGCTAGCACAATCATAGAAATTAAAAAAATAAAGCAGCATTACTTCCATACATTAAAATGTGCATATATACGTATACACACCACACATGCATACATACCCATACATATATATGCATATACACGTACATATATATAAACAATAATAAAATGTTACATAATAACAAAGTCTTTTAGCAGCAATCAAAGTGCTCTGCAAATGTCACATTTTGCAGAATGTAAATGTTCCCAGTGGTAAAATAAAACGGGTAGAACATGTGTGACAGCACACATTGTTGATGGCTCCTTTGATGAATTGAGTCATAAAATGTCTTACCTTCATCCATTCAACACTTAATCTCCTTCTTTGGGGCCGAACCCATCCTGCAGCTCATCTCCCCGTCATTTCTGAAAGATTTCATTTCTCCTTTCACACCATGCAGGTCCAGATCCTGGACCAGAAGATGGATTTGGCTTACGTTCAGGCACGTTGTGGTTCTAAGGACAACATAAAGCACACACCCGGAGGAGGCAAGGTGAGGAATCTGGAACTGGCATAATTTGTGTTTGGCCCTCACTTTATAATAGTGGGAATCTGCTTTCTGAGCTCAGATGATCCGAGAAAAGCCCAGGAAATATGTAGGAATTCATGTCAGACCTCTTCAAACAGCTACGGAAGAGTATTAGTGTCACATATGACTATGTGAAATTATTTTGGGTGATTCTGACTTCATTCTCAGAATTCCGACTTTAAACTCAGAATTCCCCCCAAAATTTCATGTAACCTTATCCTGGGAATAAAGTCAGATTTCATGTAAGCTAGATTATTTATGATATAAACATCTCTTCAATGATTTTATTTTCTAATTAAGGGCATACTATGCAGGATTTCCATAGAAATCAGGTTTTTTTTGTCAGTATTCTTCTGTGTTCTGGGTTCGATACCTTTCTTGTGCGTGAACCTTTGCTTTGTTTTCTGGAGCCTCAAGCCAATAAGGGCGTAGGATGTGAGATAGGAATTCTAAATCCTCCGTAACCAGGGATGGATATTATTACGATTCTAACATTACTCAACTTTATTTAGATAAGTTGAGTACAAGAAGAGTGAAGCAGAAGTGAGAGAAAGAACGGTGAGAGTGAACAAACAGTCAGTTAAATAAATCTTTATACAGCCTCAATAATAAATAATAATTATTTTATTAATAAAATATTACATAACAGGGGAGGAAATGATTGAAGCTATGATAGTTATACATCAAACCTCTCTCTCTTACTAAAAATACTGCCTTCCTATTTGAAATCCTACACCGGAGCGGTACCATCGTTTGTTCAGTGTAAACACTGTAAAAGAGTAGGTTGTCATAGAGGAGGGTCCTCCTTGCATTTTGTTGCACAAGCTCTCTCTCTCTTTCTCTCTCTCTCTCTCTCTCTCTCTTTCTGTCTGTCTCTCTCTCTCTCTCTCTCTCTCTCTTGATGCGGGGGTGGGGCTTAACTGCCTCACAGGACAGAGAGGCAACCAGCAGACAGGATGAAACACGCAGATTGATTGCATTCACACAAAATTGCATCATGGTGGTTTGGAGATGGTTTTGGCCTTGTTTATTTGAGCTCTAGAACAAATATTCCATAAGTCCTGTGTAGTATGCCTTTCTAGTTTTGACTTCTAGTGGCGACACAGCTCGATGATGTCACTCTTCACCTGCAGCCGTGCTCTTTGAAGTGACTCCCCTCCACTCGTCACTTTTCCAGGTTAAAATACTTGATCAGAAGGTGGATTATATTATAGTAGTTTTCAGTCTAAGTGTGGCTCCAAAGACAATATGAAACATGTACCTGGAGGAGGTAATGTGAGTAACTGGATGATCTCCTCACCAGGAGACAATCTTTACAGTTTTGATCCTCACACAAATCCTTTTTGAAAAAAGTTCAAATCCTTCCCCCTTTTCTTTAATCAGCCATGCTCCTTGGTTAGCTCTCACTCGCCCTCAGCCTCAGACTCATCCCTCAGAGATCTGATTACTCTCTCCAGAATGGTTCCTCATTTGCAGCTCAGCTGCTGCTGCTTCCTCCAAGATAACCATCTTCTTTCCCCACATATCAACTTTGCAGGTGCACATTCTTGAAAAGAAGTTGGACTTAACCAATGTGCAGTCCCGCTGCGGCTCCAAAGATAATATAAAACATGTACCCGGTGGTGGCAATGTGAGTAGATGTTGGATTCTGGCCTGTGGCGAGCTGCGTGCAGCTGCTGCCAAAGATCCTACCATGTTGCTTTTTAATGGATGCGTCTTCACCGAGGAGCAGGATGTCAGATGCACGAAACCCCCCGTCTGTGTGAAACCTCCACACTCCCAACTCTCTCAACACCTCTTATTAACCATTAGTCATTAAACCTACACAGTCATGAGCATTTCACCCTCACAGTCAGACTTCAACCAGACTAGGGATGCGTTACTGCCTGCAGTTTTCTGTTTGCACGTCCTGAAGTTTAGATTTCTGTATATTGTTGTTGATTAATACTGCAGCTGCACTGTGTGTCTATTGCTTTATTTAATAGTTTAATCTACAGCACATCTGCTGTGAGAACTTAATCTTTCTTAAAAAGTTTATATTACATGAGGAATCTCTGAGACGATACAGTTTCCAGCTAAATCAAGTTTTTTTTAAATTGTTTGTTTGTATAAGAGGTAGGAGAGTTTTCAGCTAATTTTCATCAGAAACCTTCAGAATTGATATCCCCAAATTTGGAGATATATTATTTTCTATGGACAGTGAGGGTAGCAGGAAAATTGTAAAGTATAAGCACGTTTTCTCAATTGCAGAATTGAGAAAACATTTGATGACGTGCCTTCGTCCTGTCGTCATCATCCGTGTCTCCTCCCTTTACTTAATGACTGACTTGTGGACCGACGTGTGTCTGGCGTCGTTGTGTTGTCGGTTCGGCAGCACTGCTGTGGCTTTCACACTTCTGTAAATGAATTGAACAATAGGTTGGTTTGTTCTGGACCAGGACTCTTTGGTCCAGGGGAGGTTTCAAAATATATATTTTGGTCCAGTTAGTAGGAGTACAAGCAGCATAGGAAGAGTATTTATGGACAACGTTTCTTTGTTTGAAACAATCCTTCGTTCACAAGTTCCAGAGTCGCAAACTCAACTAGGTTTTGAATTTTTCATTTTTGTTTCCATATGAAGCGTTGTCCACTCAGCACCTCCACATACCGACCTGTGATGCATACTATGGCGTTTTCAACCTGTTTCACCAGCTCATGTCCACGAGAACCATTTTTCAGGACTTTTTTAAAACGCATCATGTTTTAAAAAAAGCCTCGGTGTAAACGTTCCGTTAGGGCTGGGCCAGTGCTGTCAGTGCCGCTGCTGTCTCAGGTAACCCTATTATGAAATGCTCATGGTCTGATGTAAGCTTGATGGATCTGTGCTCGTCACTTTGACTGTTATCAGTGTTCAGAATCTTCTACCCTCCAAACTGGCCCCTAAAATAGCATGCATGCGTTTTGTGTGTGACTGCTTTTAATAAAACTAATTTGTGCCTCGAGCTGCAAGATCAGACCGAAATCTCTAAAAGAAATCTTAATTGTGAGCTAATTGTGTCATGGAATTATGAGGGGAGGGACCACACACTGTAACAAAGAGTCTCTGTTCCTGTCCTCTCCGCCATACTTCGCCGGTTGTGGCGAGCGCTTAGATGACCTCAGCTTAGAGACTGAGCGCTTTGTGTTCAGAGACAATCAGCCATGACAGGAGAGCCTGAGATGAGGTCATTGATCTGTAAAACAGAGCTTTCATCTACCGTCAGCATTAACCGAGCATCTTCAAGAATGCAGAATATGGTCCATTAATCTGAAAATGAAACGTTTTTTAACTTGAAACATGATCAATGTTCTGCATTTCTTAGTTGAAGTGCCAGTGGAGTTTGCTGCACACACATGAAGGACCGTGGCTTTGATATTCACACCAATTCTACTCAGTATTTTATTATTATGGTAACAGTTTGCGGGAGCGGTTCCTCTGCAGCAGTTCAGTTCAGACTCAAGTTCTTACTCCGAATTAAAGCCGTGTTTTCTTTACTCTCTTGTTTGTCGCCTTCACAGGTTCAGATTGTGCACAAAAAGATCGATTTGGGCACCGTGACGTCTAAATGTGGATCAAAGGTCAACATTCGTCATAAGCCAGGTACGTTTGGGTTTGTCATGTACATGAAGACCAAGAAAAAAGAAACTATACCAATGCCCTTGTCCCTGATAGCATAGTTATATCCCTGAAAAATACCAGACCCTTGCATTGTTCAAGCTGATTGAACTCCTCAAATTAAATGTGAATTTATCTTCACAGTATTTTTTTTATTCATTTGTACCAAATTTTGACTAAATCGGATCGATGGTTAAGAAGTTGTGTCGAGAAAACAGTGTCTTTCTTGGAAAAGCTCCCCCTAGTGAGTACAATATAAACTATTATAGTAAAACAAAAATGTATATGAGATGGATCGGCTCACTTCGATTCATAGGCATTAAATTTGGACTAAATCAGAAGGAATTACGGAATGATAACTTTTTGAGGTAAAGCTTCCGTAAGTGTTGAAAATATACGACCCACCTGAAAATGTATCCAATGGCTTCAAACCTATGATTCAAAGAATCCTGTAATAGGAGCTTTCAAAGTGATGACGTACGGCAGTATTCATCTAAAACCCATTTTATTTTGCTTCAGAAGAGCTGCTTCATGTCTATAAGAGTTTAAGACTCTTCAGCCAGCGAGCATGTAGTTAATGTAAACGTGTTACTGGCATTTCTCTTGCGTGACGGGGATTCCACTCTATTCTGCTTTCTTAAAGGGGGTGGAAATATCGAGATCAAAAACGAGAAGCTGGAGTTCAAAGTTCAGTCTAAGATTGGCTCTCTGGGCAACATCGGCCATGTTCCAGGAGGCGGACAAAGAAAGGTGAGATCATCACAAATACACAAAAAAACAACATTTCTTTATGGCTGATTTACATTTGTTACCTTGTTCTGAAGGATCTCTACAAACTGTTTGTCAGAATCTGAGTCACTTTCTGCAGCTCAGGGTTAATAATAAGCTTTACATGCAGAAACAAGCTCTTGCGTGAGGTTTTCCGCTTCTGGGTGGCAGAGATAGTTGATTTTGAAATGTATCTGTCCCCTTCCTTTTAAAGTTTTCTATTTGAAATAATCTTCTGAAAAAACCAGTGGTAGACGGTGGAAAGATTATTTACCTCTAAAACCACTGAACTGTATTCACTGAAATTTAAACATTGCTTCATTGGGCCCCAAATGTTTCCCATGATCCCGTAATTATATTATTTAATTTGATTATTTTTTCTTTTTCAGACACATTTGAACTTATCATGTCAGTTTTCTCACATTCTGCGACATAAGCTCATCGGTAGAGTTTTGGCGGTGAAGAATGTGGAATTCACATTCTTCACATTCACACAGTCCTTCACATTCAATCTTCTGTTTTTTATACTTTCTAGAAAAATTAAATTGTATGAAATAATAGGTTAAAAAAATAAATGTAATGTTTTAGCACCTTAATAATGCTGTGTGTTTTGTATTCAAATTAAGGTATGGATCTGCAGGAAGTAGAATTTATTAATGCGTCATGTAAAGTTTTCACCCATGAAGCAGAAAATCTTCTCATGATCTCAGTTTTGTGTCTTAGTGATGTTAGTCGTTTTAGTTACCCTTCATCAGCCAGGGTTCTTTTTAAAGGGCCAGTCGACTTTTAGAATGCACCACAACAAAAGTGAAGTCATCAATGCTGATTTAGCAGGATTTGCATGAAAAGAAATAAAAATTCAGCCATCATCATCATCCTCACCTCCTCAGTTTGACATCAGCGCCGCTCTCCCGCTTTCGTTCACCATCTTATCCCTCCAGATGATTTGATGCTCATAATAATTTATGGGTTGTTGTCTTTATCTTCTGTTTGATTTATTTTGATATATATGTGTTGCATTTTCATTTCTGTTGATTCCATCATGTGTGTATTTTTGTTGCATGCTTTGTCATTTCCCTCGCTGGGGCTCCTCTGTAGAGGGAGAAGGGGAAGGAAGCAGGGGGAAGTACCTCAGACTGCCCCCTAACCCCCTCCCCAGCTGTCCCCCCCCCTCACTCACCTCAGACTCTCCCTTCAGCACCCATCACACCCATCTTGACGAACCCTCTCATAAAGATTGAGGACTCCTGTAAGTACCAAGCTGTGTGTCGTTTCCTGCTTCAAACAGCAGCCCAGCTGTTTTCATCAGACTCCTAAGAATCAATGCAGTGATTTAATTACAGCTTTCTAAATTAATCATAAACTGTGTATTTTGCATTTCTACCCGCAGTGGCCTTAAATGTACAGATAAAGAAAACTATCCAGAAAGTCCAGCCAGGGCTGAGCCTATCATGTTAAATTATTGTTATTATTATGTTATGGGGTCTGGCCTCGTAAAGACGTGGACTTTTAAGAACTTCCTTAATTCACTTTTGTGCTTCTGTGTTGTTTGGTTTTTACCATCATATTTACTGTTTAGCTGTAAATCAGAAAAAGTACAGTCTAACCACGGTCATAAAAAATATTGAATCTTGAATCCAGGATAGGCGGCACATCCTTGATAGTTACTAAATTAATTATTATATAAACAAAATTATCACAAGCCAATACAGCGATAAAATAATATATAAAATATTTTTTTACTCTATAGTACATTATGAAATTGAATTATGTTTATTGTTTGAGTTTATTATTATGACATCTTATATAATACATTTAATAGAATTATAAAAAATGATTAATAAATAATAAATTATTATTATTATTTAAAAATATACTAAAAATCAAAAAGACACAAAAGGTATATATATATATATATATATATATATATATATATATACAGTAACTATATTTGTATAGTACTTTGCTGATAATTGAATAATTTTGTGTATATTTTATTGTCATTCATTTTATAAAATCATTTTATATTATTCTAATATTTTATATACTCTCTATAATTCTATAATACTTATAATAAAATAAAAATAATTTTATAATATAATATACAACAAAAAATCATCTCTATATTTTTAGTTCTTTCTGTGTATGTTTATTTATATCTTTCTAAATATATTAACATCTGTTTACTTATTATACTACCTTTTGTGGTAGTCTTTTGAACAATGACTTACATAAAGCTATGCCATTTGGGGATTATTTTCATAATTATATTGTAATGTGTATTGTATATGTATAAATAATCATATGCAAATAATAACAAATAAACTTACTAGTTATGAATCCAGAAAAAAACAAATATTAATATTCTTAAGAATAGGTACATTTATATAGAAATAAATCAACGAATGTCAAACTAAACAAAAATACTTTGTTAAGTTTATTACGCTTTTAAACTATATATTAATTGTTATTCTTTCATTTCTATTTCCACATTTTTCTACCACTATCCATCTCTTCACGGATATTAATTTAGTTGTTATGACATTATTATTATATATTATATAATAATAAAAAATAAAATTATATTTTCTCCTGTGCATTCACTATAAATGGTCTCAGAGGTGAACACACTTTATAAAATGATATAACATTTTTATATCATGCTTGGATTTTTGTGACTTTATGCTTTGCACCTAGATACCAGGTCAAATTCCTTGTAAGTGTCATTTACTTGGCAATAAAGTGTTTTTGTGACTCTGATTCAGTAGACTGATAATGAAGCAGAAGGAGTGACCCTTGACCTTTGATCTGACCACAGATTGAGAGCCACAAACTGAGCTTCCGTGAGACAGCCAAGGCCCGCACTGACCACGGCGCTGAGATTGTCTCTTTGGAAGACTCCCCCCAGCAGCTCAGCACCGTGTCTTCCTCCGGCAGCATCAACATGGCCGACTCTCCACAGCTCTCCACGCTGGCCGACCAGGTGTCTGCCTCTCTGGCCAAACAAGGCTTGTGAACGCCCCCCCTCCTCCGCCGCCACCTCGACCACGTATGGGAGTCGTGACGCCTTTCTCATTATTTTACCTGGACTTTTTTAGCTCCCCATCGCTGTCCCTTCACTATCCCCTGAAACTGTTCTTGAGGCATTGGTTAGTGGTCTTGAGAGAAAAAAAACAACATATTATTAACAAGGAGGCCAAGCTGTGTTTAATTTCTCTCGGTGGTCTTTGATCTCTTTTTTTTCCCGTGCTATTTCTACCTTTTTGTAAGTCTCCCTTTAAGAGTAAAAATCCCCCATCTTCATGTATATCCTGCTAAATCTGACCTCGTCTAACACTTGCCCTCCTGTCATTATTGGCTGTGAACCCTCTCAGATTTTTTGGGGGGATGAAATACAGAATATTAAACTGAAAATGAGGGAGATGCAGATCTTTTGGTGCCAGTATGTGCTGAGGAGCAATTACGGTGAGGTGGTGTGAGAAGAAAACTGTTAGAAAAAAAAGGAGCAAGGGTTTTGGGTTTAAGGCGGAAACATTGCGTCAGACCTCACTGCTGTCTTTACTTTCTGTGGTACCGAGTTGTGCTGCACCTCCAGCTACTGGGCGTTCCCTGGATTTGGAAAAATATTTGAACGGCTAGAGTAGGAACTTTTTCTGTTGGGCACAGTTTTCTAATCGTATTCTGTGGATATATGACATGTATTTGATATGAAGAACCATTTGTATTGTGCCTGCTACTGTCAGTGTTATTTTCTTTTCTTTTGTTTCTGCTCTTTGTAAATGCGCTAATGCTTGACGGATGAGGAGGGAAATTAACCCAAAGGCGTTTAAATCTTTCATGGCCAAATGACGAAGAGGTGCTGAGTTGATTGCATTTAAACTGCTAAATGCACATGAGAGGTGTGCAGAATAATGCCCAGCGCCGTTATTATAACATTACATTTAGTAAACTCCTGCCAAACAACAGTCTGTTAGGACAAAATGCAGATTGCTTAAGTATTTATCGTTTAGCTAAAATGCTGAGCTGTTGTAACAGTAGCACAGAAGTAAGTGAACTAACCTGTTGGTGTTATATTTACCTTATGTGACAGCAGCCACCATAAGCTACAGGATGAAGAGAGGCGATAGCAACAGAACCAGTCACTCCCTTTAACAACACAAAGATTTATCAGTGTATGAATTTGACTCTTTATTTGTAAGAACAAGTTTTTCCCCTAAATGTTGCAGTGTATCTTTAAGGGATGGAAAAAGCTTGTATTTTAAACTCAACTCAACTTGAAGGAATGTGACCTGACCTGTCGTACTGAAAAATGGATGGATAGATGGATAGATGGATAGACAGATTGATGGATTGAGGTGACTGTTCCACAGATGATGATTACATCTTGATCTGTACCTGAGCAGCACTGGAAGAATGGTTGCATTCTTTTTCACCTATTAAAACAGAGAATGGCCAAAAGTTTGTGGACATCTTAGCAGCAAATCAATAACTGGTGGTGTCATAACAGCCTGAACTCTTCTGGTTCCAGATATTAGGGTCTGGCTGAAGTGATCAGCAAATCATGTCCAGCATCGATCTTAGGACGAGGGTTAGATCCAGGTTACGGTGTTCCACTGTATTCTTAAGGTCTTAGATGGGATGTTTTCAAATAGTCTATGTGCAAAAATACAGCCGCATTAGGCTGAGTTCAAGCTGCAGGTCAAAGTCGCCCATATCTGATTTATTCTGCTATTTTTGTGACTGGACCATGTGAACAGCACAAACCAAGCCACTCCCATGTGTTGTCCTAAATCAGATTTGCATCCAATTCTTGCTGAGGGGACAGCAACGTGAACAGTCAGATCAGATTTCCTCTGGCTTTTCTCCCACTGAGAACACTCACTGCTCAAGGTTTTGTTAGCAATGATGGAATAAGTCAAAAATGGATGACGGCAGCAGTCAACCTGGAAGAAATGGGTTTGCAATTTTATTGTATTAAAACCTATTTGTCGTTGGTCAGCACAGCCAGCGATATAAGAAATTAATGTTTGGATCAATATTTTATTCCTTTTGAGTTCATACATGTTGCAGTTGTCCATATACTTTTGGCAACATAATGTTGTAGAAGAGTAATTAATTGGTGAGGAAGGTATGAAAGATTTTCCCAATTTTTCTGTCTTTTTACTGAAACTTCTTCTCTTTTGACTGCAACCAGCTGGAAAATACACTTATTTATCCCAGGAATGTTTCCCTTCTAAAGTATTCAACGCTCACCTGCTCTGAAACATCCAAAAATATTCCTGCTGAGTCTTCATTTGCATTAACGTGAGTGATTCAATGTCTTGCATGCAGCTCATGTGAGAAACAGCAATCTGCCCGTTGCCTCCCTTTCACTAAATGGTCACGTTGAATATCCTGCTTATATTATGGTCTGGATTTGAACAGATATGCCATCTTAATGAGTGCTTCTAGTGTCCCCCGATTGTGTGTGTTGAGTTGAAACCAATTTTATTATTAAGGCTCCTCTGAGCTACGAGATCACACACACACAGGACTTAAGAGTGTGCTTGCAACGTTTCCTGCATGCCAAGATTCTCCGTTCTTTTATCAAATATCTCACATTTTGTCTTAGTGTACCGGACAGACTCATGCTGGATGATGAGTCACGCCGACTACACAGGAGATAGTGTGGGGTAAAAAGTGTGTGTGCTTTGTTGGCTCCTCTCCCTGCAGGTGTGCACTGGAGAAATGGAGTTTCTGCAGTAACTAAACTCATCACCGTCTCTGGTTGTTTCTGACGCTGTACAGTTGTGGAAATGTGATTGTTCTCGTCATTGTGCATTTTATCAATTACTGGTTTATGATGATTCTCGTTACTGTATATGTGTATTTGAAAATAAATGCTATGAAGTCACCATGGTTGTGAAGGCCTGCAACACACAGCATGCATTATCTTCACCCATCCAATTTACAAACAATAAATTGCCGAATCACATGATCAACAGAAAACGAAGGAGTGATTCCAGACACCGAAGGACTTGAAGCCAGAACAATGACACCAAGTTAAACATAAATGTTTTAATGGTACTATTTACAAAAAAGAAAACAATTCTGCTTTTTGATTAGATTAACTGCTGCAACAATCAAACAGGTACATCAACATGTTGCGTAACTACAAAGGAAAAACAGTGATTGAATGGCTGTGGCATAGAAATAGGTGGAAAATGAAAATGAATAACAACCATAGATTTTTTTTTGCATAGCAATTAGTCACTCAAGGGGTGGGTGGGTCTGGTTATGACTGCGGGGATGGGGGGGCAAAAACAAAAGTCTTGAAACAGTCGTAAGGATTATTTAACTACTAAACAGCAAAAGATATTCCTGTATTTTGGAAAACCTGAGCTCGGCGGTGTTCTAGCTGAGAGCTGCTACATTTGAAATGTTTGAAAAGAAAGCTTTCCAGGCTGAACCAGAAAGAAGAAGAGGGGTCGTTGTGTTATGTCTTTATTTTGCCACAATTGAACTTTTCTAATACAGCAACAACTGTTTGCAAAAAAGTAAAAGGGGAGTGAAATTAGCAGATGGTACAATCATCCCTGTGACCTTCGAGTCCTTTTCCTTTTTAAAGAAGTGAAAATCTGTTTGTGTGCCGTCGTCGTAAGACTAACAGGAGCATGTTCTTCAGCATGCAGCAGCGCTTTCTGTAGGGCAAGTGCTCAAAAGACGGCAAAGTCCTCTATGCCATCAACCTCTAAACAGAACGGAGAGTGCGGGGTGAGACGGGAGCTGGACACTCTCTAAGGACACGGTAGAGGAATGATTTACAAGTCGTTACACTGGAACAGACAGAACAGACACAAATAAAACATGTCAGGAATGGAGAACAAACAAAAAAAGCAAACCAACTAAAAGGAGACTTGGCAGTTGGAGAAGTGCTCTGGTGATTTCAAGCGACCTCTAGAGGGAGAAGAAGGGAACCACATCTCGAATGTACCTGTTGCTTTTTTTTGGATGAGCAGGATGGGGGGAGGGGTATTTTTTCTTGTTTTGTTATTTGTCACTCCACTAGAAATGTACATGGGAATTACAAGCAAACTAGTCAATAGAAAACACCCTTTGGCCATATTTGGAGGAGTTCGCTACATAGTGCGCTACGAGTGTACACGCGACATATGAAACACCACTAAGCCCCCCATGTACATTGTTTAGCCTACTACAGAAAACATTTTTTGTAATGTATTGTTTTATACCTTTTTTTTTTTAAACTTTTTTTTACATTTATCCTTTTTCCTGTGACAAAAACAAGTGTAAGGAAAGGCTTCTATCTCCATAATGTTCACTAAAAACTGTGAAAAGTATTAGGCTGATGTTTGAATATCAAACAACAGGAACCCATATCATATCTTATTCTGCTTTGAGGTTCTGTTTGTTAATGCCAGAGAGGAGCTGTGAATGGAGGGCGGGAGGAGACCTCAGCCTGTCAGTCATTCATCGGTGGGTGGAGGCCTTGTGTTTTTGGCCACTGTCTTCGTCACAAGGCATTTCTGCATCGTCCGAGTCCAGCCGTACGTAGGCCGTCGCTCTGCAACCTGAGATGCTGCGCATTCTGGGCCTGATGTTGTGGTCTACCTCTACCTCGGGCTCTGGGGCCGGGTCTTCTAGCAAGGGGAAGCCGCGCCGTTCCCATGGAGCCACCGTCTGCAAACATCATACGTGCCTCACTGAAGTTAATGAATGTCTTTGAATATTCAGTATTTGTACAACTATTCAAATTCAAACAAAGTCAAGGAACCAAATGCAAAATTTCGAGACTCTCCTTTATAATCACATTTTACTTTCATTAAAACAAACTAATCTGAAAAATAAAGCCTACGGTATTTCTCAGATGCCAACAGATCACCAATGATTATCACTTTATTTATAGTTGTTAAAATAACTAATTCTAATATTACGTCTAGTGGACAAATGACAGCATCATTGTTACTTTTTAAATACGAGGTTTTTTTTTCTACTTGCATGATAGTGTCGAAACACCAGATTCTGTTTGAGCATCTTCATAACCTTGAAAACAAAACAAGTACTAATCACAGTACGCACCCTCTCTTCAAAGGTGAAGTCTGGCGTAGAGCACCGTGTGTCCTCGCTGGACAGCAGCCGATGGGAGTCTCTGGAACATGGCGTGTGGGGGTTGGATGTGGTGTCGGGGCTGGCTGGACTCATGGGTGAGGGCATATGGCTGTAGTCGTGCAACATGGGGCAGTGGCCCGGATCTGGGGATGCAGGCTGAGGTGTTGGAGGGTTGGTCCCACAAAGCAAAGGTGTGGTCCGCCCGTCGACAGATTTGTACGACCTGAGGGAGAACAGAATCCACATCCATAGTCAACAATCAAACACTTAACACTAGTGTGGTGTTGTATGTGAAGTGGCGGTACTGACCTGCTGCCCCTCCTCTTAGCAGGAGCTAGAGCCATCCAAGTCCAGCGGGAACGCTCTTGGTCCTCATGGGGCTGATGGAGCTGGGTGAAGGCTGCGTCTGACAGGTCCTCCACCTACAGACAAACAAAACACAATCAGGATCCACAAAATGAGCTTCATTCAGTAAAGACCTGGTCCTGCTGCTGGTTCATCTTCTCTTAGACCATTTTGGTAAGTGCTACCCACTCCAGACTGCCAATAGAGATTTTTATGCTAACAATACACAGAAGAATAAACTTAGAACATTAAAAAAAAATAGAGTGGCTAGACATGAAAAAAAAAAAATATATATATATATATATATATATAATGTATATCTCTAAACTCATTTTATTAATTAACTACAAAAGTGTTAAAACAAAACAAAAACAAGGGTCCTCATTTTACCATTTGACTCACCGTCTTCCATCAAGACTTACAAGCAACTAACAGATCATATTTAATCAATTTTCAGAAGCCGTTTATGATTTAATAATGGGAACAGAGACAAAAAGGATTCTCTCAAAACTCAATTTACTCAAGAAAAAAAGACGAGAAGTGGAGTTTTGGTAAAAAAGGCTAAACGTCATTGTATCATTAGATTCACCTTCCTCCAACAAAGCTGACAGTCCAATAATATACTGCATTTCATCAATTTAATTTTTTTTTATTGATTTACCAACAGGAAGGGGGATAGAAAAATAGAACGTTTGAAAACCTCATCACTGCCACTGTCACTTCCAACTGGAATATCCTCAAATCCCCTGTAGCTCTCTCTGACTGGCCTAACATCTCCCTGAGAGAAAAATGTTTTACGGGTATTAGTTATTGCAAGGAGTATAATTACGCTGTAAAGTACTGTAATGACGACACTGTAAAGGTAAATATATAAAGCAAAAGCTTGAAAGGGGCAATATATACAGTTGAGCACACACCCTCCCACAACACACTCAAAGGCCATCACACACACATATATCCTTGTTCTCAAATAGGTCTAAAACTTTATACAGTGCGTGGCCAAAAAATAAAGAAAAAAAGTCAGCATCTGGATTTATCTAAGTAAATGGGTAAGAGACTTCCATTGGATGATTACTGCAGTCATTAATATGTTTAGGAACGCAGAGTATTTAACCCCAACTGATGCGGTAAGTAATATCTTATTTCTTAAACAACCAGATCGTAAGACATATCTCTTGGTTGCGGAAAAGATGTTAGATGGTTTCAGAAGGGTTAAAGTTATTGGTCTACATCAAACAAAGAAAACTACGGAGATTCCTGAAACTACTAAAATTGGGTCAAGAACTCTGAAACATTGTTAAAAATTGGAACGCTGGTGGTGAACCACTATCTTCAAGGAAGAAATATAGTTGGATCAAAATTTTGAGCGACCGTGATCATCAAAACGTTTAGGGGAGTCTGATTGTAAAAAAAAATAAAAAAATAAATCCATAGTAGAAAAAGAATTTCCACACACATAATGCGAAGAGAACTCAAGGGATTGGGGCTAAACAGCTGTGTAGCCTTAGGAAAACCACTTATCGGTGAACTAAATGGAAAAAAAGTCTCCAATTTGGCAGAGAGTATAAAGATTGAACTCTGGAGCAATTAAAAAAGTCCATGGGATCCAATGAGTCCAGACATGTCCTGAACCAGTCTAATGGGCGCATGAGGGTGAGAGGAGTGGTGGATGAAGTGATGCAGCCATCATGCCTAGTGTACAAGACTGTGGGCACAGTGTTATGATCTGTGGTTGCTTCTGTTGGTCATGGGGGTATTTCAAGAAGAGGGCTTAAACTCAAAGTGACTGAAGAGACACTGGATTTGTTGGTTTTAGAACCGCAGAACCGAGGTGGTTCAATCAATTCTGAGTTAGTTAACTCCGAGTCAAAATCGTGCATGAAGACGATCAAAAGCCATCATCAATGGACTCACTATGGCAACCAGTGAGATACTACAATCACCATAATTGACGCCATTTGAGCGAGAAGTTTTACTAGTTTTACTGCATTTTCTCTGAATATTGGTGTTCAAAGGTGACAGATTGATATTCAACAGATTTTTATTTTCCTTTTTGGGCACTAAGTGCATGTGAAAGTAACTGAAAATTACATACAAATACAGTCAATTCTGGGTAGACACAGAACTCACTGGAAGAATTTCATATTACAACGCCTTGAGACCACCCCTCGGGATGAGCTGGAGCGGGTTGCTGCTGCCACCACAACCATTCCGAATAAGATACATCTTTATGAATCTATGCTTATTTTGAATATGTCAGGTTTTTTCATTAATGGATTTTTTCTTCAATGATGGCACGGGCGTATTCCAAGATGACGGTACCAGGATTCATAGGGCTCAAGTAAGTTGGAGAAGGCTTTACGCAGCGGTACGACTCGGTCACCAATACGAGAAGATCTTGAAGATGAATGTACTTTGGATGGAAATAAATGTGAAACTGCAAAAGCTCGTAGAAATGATGCCACGGCAAACGCGTGCCGTAATCAAAGTGTAAGGTGGTTCAACCAATTACCGACGGGTGACATTTTTTTGGGCCGTGCAGTGTATGACCTAATAAACACTGACCGAAGCATTGAAACAAATTCTAAAAATTAATCCAGATGTAAAATATAGAATAATTTCATATAAACATAAAAATGGTCAAATGTTCAGGCTATTAAGCCAAAAGGCTACCAAACATCAGTTCTACTGTTTATATGCTCTTAATTTGACATGAAACGTACAAAATAATGCAAGAAATATAAAAAAAAAAGCCCAACTGACAGTTGGTGCATGATATCCACTGGATTGGAGAGATGGATTTTCACCCACCGAAAAAAAATATGTAAAGACAAATATTGTCAAAAACTATATAAAACTATTTCTAACATCTTTAGTTGAAAAATGATTTTTACCTATTTGCCTAAGAATAAGTTTTGATATATTTTCCCAAGGTTCTTACTACTCCTCCTCTTGCTTGACTCACAGTTGAATAAAAAACAAAACAAGAATAACTAGTGGAGGAGAAGGCGGTTGCAACATAATTTGAGACTGAATTTCATCACCAGGAGATAAATTAGAAAGTGTTTGACCACCAGGTGTCACTATTCACTCGCTTATTACTACATCTCAGACTATAATTATAAAAATAAGTTTGATTTTAGGTATTCCAAAGAAAAATAACTTCCATATAATAGAGTGAATAATTTCTAACACTTAGGACACCTTAATAAAACCAGATGGAATACAGAAAAGACAACCCAGTCAGTGAGTGAGTTGTAGAAAACACTTACCTCCCGTTCATTTTCCTCTTCTGCAATGGGCTGGGAGAGGATGTCCACAGACCTCCAACTTTACAAACAGAGGAATAAAAGGTGACTCACTCATCGGTGAGAAACCAGCAACTGCAGCATTTTTTCAGAGAAACATGAAAACGTTGAAGAGGTGGAGGAAACCAACCAGACGAGTTAGTGGTTGATATCCTGCAGCAGGTATTTACCTGGGTGTGAGAATTTCTTTGTACTGCAGCTTCTCCACCCTGGTGGTGGCAGCCACAGACATGGGGATTACTATGTTGTTGATGTCAAAAGAGCTTTCACCACGCCTCCTCTTGATGGGCTGCTGCTGAGGAATAAATACAGTGTGAGGATTCATTGTTGGCTGAAAGAGATTATACCACGATATGGTGCAACGGTGTGAAGTCATTAGCTCTGTGTATCAGTTTTTTTAATGGTACATCATTGTTGCATGAATAATTTCTTAATACATACTTCTGGAAATGTAAAGGATTCCGATCCCAAATAATTGGAATTGTATTTGACTCAGGATGATTTACTATAAACTTTCATGCAAACAGTCTGGGGTAGTTTGAAAACATCTTACGTAACATACATAGACGTTAGATTTTGAACATAGATTTTGCCTGTAAGTTTCGCATCTCAGCCTCTCCTCTCTACTCCTGCTATGAAAGTGTCGAGCCTAATATTTCATCCATAGGACTCTCATTTCTGAGCCTTAAATGAGTTCATTATCAGTCATGTTAAAGAGATGAATAGACTTATGTAAAATAATTTGGAATGTAAATCTAAGGGAGCAGCCGATCTCCAATTCTAGTTAATTATCAGAAAATCAAGTGAGACTTTATCCAGTCTCTCCTTACAGGTGTGCTGGTGATGCCCTGGCTGCTGGGGCCCAAGGGTGTCGAGTTCTCTGACGATGTGGACATCTGGCGTGTAAGTGGGCTGTGAAGTGACGAGTGCATGTTGGCCAGGGTGGGGCAAGGGTTGTTTGAGTCCAGGAAAAGTTTTGGGGAGGCTGGAGGAAACAGGCAAACATTCAGTATGACAAGAAAAACTAAAAACAAAAAACACTTTGCAGTGATTGACGGGAATTAATTCAGCAAACACTCACAGTCGGCCCTGTCCAGAGAATGCTCTCTTAACCTCTTGCGACTATAGTTCTTATCAAAGGGACCCAATGGGCCGGAGAGGGCCTGCAGGCGCTCCGTCTTGCAAACGGCCTGGCCCTCAAGCCTGGCTGTGTTCAGAACCACACTGCTGCTGCCCATGTTGCATTCCACTGTCCTCACCTTTTCAGCACGGTTCTTATAATGACCAAGCCCTGCAATACCAGAAAAGAGTTGACCTGTTATTAGGCAGGATGTAAATACATGTTTACAGCATGAGTGATTAAACGTTAAATATTTGACATTCAACACACTGGGAATTAATGGATGCGTGTTTAACCATTAAGAAACAATGACAGTAAGTAGACATGTGAAACCATAGGTTGTTACTGGAGCAACTGGTTATCAAATCACATCAGCTCTATTAATATAAGGTATTATGAAATAAAAACAGGAAAAAAAATCTTAATGTGAACAGAAGATAGAAATTGTTTTCAGAATTTTTGGCGTATTTCACAACTGTATGGTATGATATGTTTTAGCTACCCCTGGTTGGTTATTTCATCATCATTTTAGAGTGATTGAAACTCAGCAAATCTCAGCATCATGCCGATACTTACTGACTGCCATGAGCGAGTTGGTGAACTTGTGTTTCTCTTTGGATGAGGAAAGTTTGTGTTTGAGGGAGAGTTTCTTCAGCGGTTTGCTCCTCTCTAGGGACTTAGACTGCCACTGGCTCTTCATAACCTGCTGCAGACGGAGGCCTATACAAACATCTGAGAGAGAAAAAAGGAGTTGCGTCTGAAACACTGAATTAGGCGATTTCCACAGTTTTTGACCCAAGTGTGAAGTGAAAAGCAGAATCCTTCAAGTTCGCCATCTCTAGTCCGATGTTAGTAATTTACAATGGCATGTAAGATTTATGACAAGCCTGTGGCGACATGCTCTATGCACCGATCCAATGTTGTCATGTGGTTGTAAATCATAATTTGTTTTATTTCTGTATCTATCTGATGCAGTGCATGTTTTTGATAAAAACCAAATACATATTAGGGGTACTATAACACTTGCTACGAGTAGACACGATTGTCTATATAGTGTCATGAAATTCCTAGTGTGAAATATCTTTGTGGCCACTCTTTGTTTTGTCTTCCTGTGTAAATGTAAAGAAGGAAATGACTATGTAAACCGAGCTGTCCTTTGGACTGCGGAGTCCAGCACTGACCGTCAGGGAAGGAGAGGATGGGGTGGATGCCAAGATCCAGTCTCGACAGGCGCTCTAGAGTGGGCAGCTCAAACTGAGGGTCCTCTCTGGGGGTGGGCCAGCCACCACACATCACACAGCTGGGGTTGACCCTGCAGTTACACTGGACACAGCTGCTTTTCTGGGCCTGTGTGTTGACCAAAACAATAATATAAAAAAATTAAAACACACAAGTGAGGCACCCCAGAAATGATTTTCCTTTTTGAGGCCACTGACGTTATGCCGACATGAGTGCCTGTATTGACAGTAATTGTTTCTATAATAAATGAAAAATCATGATGAGAAATGCAACCAAAAGTAAAGCGGTCAAACACACTCACTGCTCATGTAATAGTGACTGTCACGTTAATGGTACAGCATCACTAAGAGAATGTCACTGCCCTTGACCAAATAGGAGCAGAACATACTTATTTAACATTTAAGGGCTTCAATTTCAACAGATTTGTATTGTCCAAAAGTACCCTGAACCAATGCGTTGCGGGGGTAAAAGTGATCAACAACAAGCCAATGGTTCAATTTTCCTCAGCTGAAACTTGTGAGTTTTCACAAGGGTCATTACGCTGTTACATTTGTCCTAGTTTTAAACACAAGTTCACTCGTTTTTACTTGGCTATTCGTCTACAAGCCAAGGAAATAATCAGCGATAGCAGCAGACAACAGAAGATGCTGGCGATGAAATTATTATTCTCCTCAACTAACATCCTCACACATCACAGATGGACATCAGTATCAAACCCATTTATACAAATATCCTCTGTCCCTTTTTACTCACCTTGCCGTTCAGGTTAGGCACTGCGTTGGGCTGAATGAGCCGCCGTCGTCGACAGCTGACGAGTGGTCGTGTGCGTGCAGCCATGCACGTGCTGTCATGGGCCAATGGTTGCTGATGCTTGCTGTCTGCACTGTCTGCCATCCTATCACAAAAAGAACAGGAGACGATGTCACAGATCTTGCATCCTCCCATGAAAGCATCATTTTGTGTCAGGTTATTCAAAGATATCAGCAATAGATATCAGTTTCTGATAAAAATCAACATAAATTAGTAACTAGAAAATTTGTGTCGAAGGAAACAGATGCTCAATTTATTCATCAATTGTTGAGCCTATAAAATGACATCTATAAACAAAAATAGATCTCCAATGAAACTTTAAAGCATTTACTTTCAATTATTTGAGTTAATTGTTTGAATTCTTCGCAAATTACATTTTGGTTGAGTAGATGCAGCTCTTAATAACATCCCATAATGACAAATAATTGAAATCTATTATCAAGTGCTTCCCTCTAGAGTGTCTCTGAAAGCAATAGAATTGGGTGCCTTATCTGCTGTACCTGCTGAGGATGCCGTTAACTGGCTGTGCATTTTGACCCTTTAGAAAGACTGCCTCCATGTTGGTAATGGGGGCGGTGCCTGCGTGGTCCAGCCGTTCTGAACCAACATCCTGCAATGACAGATAAGACAACCCGTGAGATTACATCTCAAGTTAACTGGCTAAGCCATGGAGTGACTAACAGCTTTTAGGTGCCATCTTATTCAATTTCTTTGAGACTCTTAAACAGACATTTTAAGATTTGATTGCGTTGACAGTATCTTATGAGGGATAGGTATCAATTTTTACTATACACTGATTATGGGACCCTTTATGACTGAATGCATCTATGCCATCTAATTAAGGTGGGGTGTGTGGAAACATAGCTTAAGAGAATTTATTTTATGAAAGTAAAATCATTTACCCCATCTTGACTACAACACACAATCAAGCTTGAGGAGTGGTTGGTAGGGATGGTGATGAAATGCATAATAGACACCAACATAGATCCCATCAATAAACTAAACATAATCCCACGACGTAACCATGATGATTTTATTCACATTGGCCTTCACCCATCCCTTTGGACAAAGTACACTGCACTGAATTAGCATATTAAAGTTGTGTGAATTACAAAAGATGGGAAAAATTAAGGAGTGAGAAATATCTTCAACAACCTACAAGTTGAAGTTTTGCACCAGTTTATTGACGTTATGGCTGGGGGATTGTGGATGAAAATAAGAATCACAAATTTTGTTTGCTTTGAAATTGGTTCCATGGTTTTAACAATCCGAATTTTTTTGCTTTTGATAGAGTGCAAGAGACAGAGTCAATCAATTTTATGAAAGTGCGGGAAAACAACGTGAATGCTATGGAGCTAGTGCATCAAACATTTTTCAGTTCTATTCTATTTTGTTGAAAAGCCCCCCTTGTGCCAAATTAAAAAGCCGCAATAGTCCCATGTGTTCGGTTTGGTTAACTGAGCACGCTTAAGTAAACAAGACATTCAGGGTGTGAATGAAGATAAAGTGTCTGTGCATTGCAGGTCATCAATACCGCACTTTGATATAAATACAGTTAGCGTTGATGACGTGTGTGTCTCGTTTTTGTTCTTCTTTCTGTCCAACTCATGTAAATAAAGTCATTGATCAACATTTTCACAAGTTTTTGTTAAAAAAATAGAACACTGCACATTTAGTTTCAATGAGATTGACATTTGACTTTTAGACATAAAATGTCAACACTTGGATGAGTTGGGTCCAAATACATGAATTATGAGGTCATATGGGTGGTTGTGGCTCAGTATGTAGAGCAGCCGTCTCCTAATCGGAAGGTAGCCGGTTCAAATCCCACCATGGTCTACTTGTTGTAGGGTCCTTGAGCAAGACCCTGAAAACCCAGTTCCCCGGGCGCTTCAAAGGGGCTGCCAACTGCTCCCTCAGGGTTTTGGTCAAATGCAGAGAAATAATTTCACTATGTTGTACTGTGTATGGCTGTATGACTAATAAACGATTCTTCTTCTAGTCAACTTGATCTTTTCACTTCAGTCCATGGGGCATGTGTATTAGATGTAGTGAAATTTCTTGAGATGTGGTATTCATCAGAATAGGACAGTCATGAGGTCATACTGACACTCAATTTATCAATCCTCAAGCTCGGGTGGATAAATATGCTAACTTTGAAAAAACAAAACAACAACCTGTCAAGCAGTTTCTTATTTATTGGGTTGGTCAGAATGAAGATACGACTGATAAGACATGTGGCAGCCCAAAAACATAAAGACTCAAGCTGTAACTGGATGGTAAATATTTACCTAAGAAAATCTAGACTGTATAAAATGACTGGAGTAAAAAAAAAAAAAAGCCTCTGTGAAATAAACTCAGCAAATCAGCCCATCTCATAATGTTGAATAATTCAGTTTTGCTTTGGTAAATGGCTGTCCTCACCCATAACAAAAACATTTTCTGCACCGTCAACAACATGAATCACTCGGAGCTTCCCCTAAATAATAAACACCATTTTCCTTTTTTTCAAATATTAATTCAACTTCCATAATCCACTTTCTTTTTCTAAGAAAGTGGGTTATGTTATTTCAAATATTCAATATAACTCAGCAAAGACAGAAAATCATACCATTTAAAAAGGTTCAAGTGAAAATTGTATGAGTAATTATAATAACAGTCCAAAAACCACCAGGACAAGGGACCACGCCTGCAACTGTACTGGTTTAACTGGTTTTAACATTTACATAAATCATCAAAAATTTAACCGGATAGAAGATTATGCAACTTATATGGTTATTTGTAAATTAATATTGCAAGATGTTGTTTAAAAATGTCTCACAGATGGATCTGTGAACATATTACATTTCTTTTTCCTCTCTTTGGATCAGGACAAACAACTCCACAAAATTTACTTTCAAAATTCAACAAACATTCATGCACCAATGCACTACCAGGCACAAACAATTCACACATTATTGAAGCTGGTTTCATCAAATATTTAATTTGACCTACATACTTCTTCATACTGAAAACTAATTTATGTAATAAGTTTTGTAAGAAACAGTTTAAATATTTTTTACAATCAAACTGCAGATAATCTAAATAGGCTGACACGGGATTCAAACGGCTATTGGATGTTTGAATTAAACTTAAATATTTAATCTTGGGCTGCTTACGCTGAGCTTTTGTTGCAAGAATTATGAACACATATCAGCAGTTTTTGGAGGCTCCTCTCATTCCAGATTTATTCACGTAACCGAGTCAAACCCCTAAAAAACAGGCTTGCAATTTCTAATCCTCACCTCAACGTTTCACCCAAACAGACAATAATAGCAAATCTTTGTTGAGGGACACATAACAGAAATGTGGAGACCTCTATCATGGAATGTGAGCAAACAGACCTTCAGATGTGTCCAGAAATGCAAAAAAAAAAAGGGATAGTGAAGGAACTAACACTGAGATGCAGATCTTCTGGGCCAAGGCAAATCATGTGAAATCGTTTGAAATTTTAGTAATTTCTGTCCAGCTGTTTAAGGATATGTGAGAAGTTAAAAATGTGTGCTTATGTGCGGACAGACAGAAATGAGCAACATATATATCCAAATTGCTATAATCAAAAATAAGAGACAGCATGAGAGTCAGATTCAAGAATGTGTAGCCACTTGACATTATAAAATAATTTGGTTTTGGCTCCAAGACAGAATAAAACCATAGCAATGTGTGATCTTCGTCCTCTGATAAATTTAACTCTTCTTACCTGAGTGTTTACAGGCTCTATCTTCACTTCGGCCCCACCTGCAGATGCTGCGCTGGGAGCAACACCTCCCAACTCGACTGAGCCCTGCAGAATAAAGACCAGAGTGTTAAACTTCCACCCCCTAGATCAATATGAGGATTACTTTCATTTGTTAAACTAATCCTACATCTTAACATTTTGATGCACTCTATCCCAATACAGAGCTTCAGTGCAATCTAGTGTTCAGTGTATATAGACTACGGGTATAAATCACCAGTTCCATCACGATACGATATTATCCCAAAGTCTGCCACGATACCTGGGACTTGCGCTCAATTTCAGAAAATATTGGGTACCCATTTAACAAAACTGGTTGCATTTCACCTTAAAGAAAAATTTGAATTTTGAAAAGTCTATGCTGAAATGTTAAAGAAATTTCAGCAATAATCATAACAAAATAATAAAAACAAAAAGAACAAAAACATGTGTTTCACTCTTAAGTGACACATTTTTCATGTTTAGATACAAATGGTTTTTAAAAAAAAAATCAGATAACAGTAAGGACCCCTGATTACCTCTAAATTATGAACATAACGGTCTACATTTATGTTTCAAGTGACTGTATTTACATGATTCTGATAGGTGCTGTGCTCAGTGGTTTGGAGGTATTAAACAATGTCTTACATCGTACAGAATAAAACATCAACAAAAAGCTGAGGTTTTCTCTAAACAGCCACTCATATCATCCACAAGACATTTATTATGTTTTGCAAGGACTAATTTGTGTTATTTTAGAACTCAGTGTCTCATTAACAAACACAAACAAGATTAACCGACAAATATATGTTTAGTGAAATGGTTTATTGGTATATAATCCTTTATTGTCTGATTATGGTCGTGCCATCAATGCTAACTACATTAGCATGTTTATGGCAATTCCCACTATATTTTAGTATTAAGCTAACGGACAAGCGGCAATTATTTTCCCAAACTGATGTGAGGCAATAAACATTCAAACTGCAACTGGAAGCCTTTATCTCTCATTTGAAGAACGGGTTATCTGCCGAAAGTGAACGCTAACGTTCAGGGAAAGCAGATTAGAAGGACTAAATTAAACTGCAGCCTCTGGCTGTTCTCATTGGTCCGCAGGTCTGTTTGTTGATAGGCAAGGGAGCTTGTGTATGTTAAACACTGCAGGTGTGCGCAGGTAATAATTCCAAACAAAAGTGTATCTTATAAAAACGATACATATCTGCAATTTGACTTTCCATCGATTTAATTGGATCGTTGTTCCACAAACCGATACACCAATATGGATCGATGAATCGTTACACCCCTAATACAGACACATCTAGTGAAAGTGTAAGACTTACCTTTGTGGCACGAATTTGTCTGTAGATGTCGGTCTGTTGTCGGATTCGGTACTCCAAGTCTGAGATGTGGGCCTGGAGCCAGTTCCAGTGGCTGATGATGGCAGCCCTCTCTACTGTGTAGCGGCTCTCTGCTCGCTTCCATCTGTGGGCCAAAGAAAGTGGGTGAATATAGGTTTTAAAGTAAAAAAGAAAATACTAGTTAAATTAAAGTTTTTTTTCCTCAATAGTGGACAGCCTTTATAATGGCGAAAGACTTACTATATACTTTTAAACAAGCTGCAAAGATTAGCAGATGTTATTAAGTACAGTCGGAAACCATTTAAAAAAAAAAGAAGATATCTCTAAAAAATAAGTCCAGTCGTCTCAGGATTAACACACTGAACTTCTGACAGCACTTTAAACTCTTATTTTGTGATCATATTATCTACAGAGGGTCTATGCCTTTCCCGCATCCAACTGCAGAGGTCAGTGAACAGGCATTATACAAAATTCTCACCAATGGCAACTGAAGGTACCTTGGAACGAAATGCATCAAAATAAAACCAGAGATGCATTTTTAAGTGAGGAAAATCAAAAAAGATTTTTATTATACCCGTTAAAATCATGGCTGAAAATAAATGTCAGCTGAGAGCAGAGTACTCCATTTTACCAGTATGACACTCAGGATGGGCATTTTCAAAAGGCAGACATAGAAGGGAAAATGTCTGCTCACGCACTGTGCAGTAGAGATCACAGAGGGCGCAATTTCATCAAAATGTGTTAAATACACTGACTGTGGCAGAGAAAAAAAGGGAAAAGAATCAGATGGCAGACCAAGATAGACCTGGCACGCCTGTTTTCTCCACCCCACACCCATTTCTGTTTCCAATTAACAGAGCTCCAACAGGTTGGAGGAAGTAAGGAAAGTCTAAAGCAGACTGAAGGAGAAGAGGTGGGTAGGAAAAGTAGAGAAGAGTCCTAGCAGTCTGGAGAGGAACAGACAGGCTTTAAAAGCCACCCGCAGGTCACAAGGTACTGGAGCTGTTGCAAAGAACAGTGCTGCAGACAGGGAGATGACCAATAATCCCACCAAGCATCCTGTCTTACTATTGAGCTGAGCGGAGGGACATTCATTGTGGTGGTGACATGGAAATCAATTCAATAATCAGTCCAATGAGCAGATGCTCTTACCCTTTCTTTGCACAGGCAACATTTAGCAGCTATTACTTGTTCACAGCAACTATCAGGTACCAAGGGTAATTTTGCAAACACAGCTGCAGGGTAAACGGCTAATACCGTTTCCTGTTTCTCTTCTGCAGACTCAATCCTGTTCCGCTCAGATAAACACGCGTGTACTAGTCTTGCATGCACTGTGGTGAATGCTGACAAACACCGCAACACACTTGAACACACCCGTGTTAGATCAATGCACTGGTAGTTAATTTGTATCACTGAGTCCCTATGGACACCCCTCTTAGAACAACACTGATGGCACAGAGTGTGTCGCACAGTCTACTGCACCTATTAGATTTAGCTGTGGGCCATGAGTCACTCAGTCGTGGGTGGACAACTGATCCACCAAAGGGCCAGTAATGTTGCTGGAGGTGAACATGAAAAATTACTTTAAAGAGATTTTTCAATTACCATATTCTGCAGACAACTCGACTCTGGCCCGTTTATTGAGCAGGGCATACACAGTACGATATTGGACTACTTGTTGTTTGAATGTAACTCGTATTGTACGAACACATCCAAATAAAGTCAAAGGTCACGATTTGTTTGGTCACACTTTACGGTCCAATCATCAAGCACGACCTCACACAGTGCGAGTCCTCTCACTGTACGTAAACGGTCTGTCAGCCGGCCCGTTCTGGCTGATGAAAATACAGATACGTTTGAGGCAAGAAGACATTTGTTAGCTAGAAACATGCGAATAAGACAGAAAGTAGCAGCCTTGATCATTTGTGCTATCCTGTGTGTGAAACTTCCTAAAAAAAAAAAAAGAAAAAGGGGGGGGGCAGCTTAAATCATTGGCAAGTGGCTAGGACAATATAGACAGTAAGTCTTGTACTTTTTGCAGAGAGAATAGGTAGTATGCTAGCTCATTTAACTGTTATTGTAGTGTTAACTTAATTAGCCATCACCTCTCTGGCAGCCAAGAACCCTTTTTCTTCCTTGCTGTATAATTGCTACCAGCCATAAACTACCCTTCCAACTTTGGTGATTCTGGCGAAAATGATGATTGCCTATTTTTTTTTTGGGGCTAAAAAAAGTCAGTAGTTTCCCTGAACTCAGCAGCCCTTCTGTTTTTCAGTCTGAATCTGACAGTGTCTGGCACAGAGCATCCTAGCGGAAGCACTGAGTTTTTACCCTGTCACACAGCTGTTGTTACCCTGATTACTCATGTTAGCGAGTACAAGGACTATAAAAGGTACTGTTTTTGGCTCAATACCCTTAGCTGGTGTTTAAACCCATCAAACACAAACCTTACATACCGTCATCAGTAGTTAAATGTATTTAAACTGGTATACTTCTAAGGACTAATGCAAAATATATTCAAGCTATCAGTTTCCATGTATGGTTTTCAGTAGTTTTAATCTTTACCGAAGACATGTTTTCCTTTAAGTCATTCACGGTTTGACGTGGAATTTACCGGTATAAAAGTAATACGTAGCCTAAGCTGCGTTCAGGGGTAGATTGCAATGTCACGTACAAAGCACCTCCAACACTGAAAAATGACATAGGTCAAAACTACCAAAAGTAGATCCATTACTTTTCTTCAACCATTACACTGGATTTTTCACTAATATATCTTTAAAGCATTATGTTAAATTGGCTATTGTGACCGAATCGGACTTTGGCCATCCCTGACGTGACAGAACCCACATGAACCAGAACATAATTTCTCAATATTTATATAGATTGGTAAATATATCTACACTCTAGTGCGCACATCCTCTGGGTTGTTAAAAGCGAAAGACATTAAGAGCCGTCATGAAAGTACAGAGGAATAAAGTGGTAAAAAGAAAAAATATGATACGAAGAAGGAGTTGGTGTGGATATACAATTGTAGATAAGAGACTACCACTCCTGTTTCTGGTTGTGTTCTGTGATGTTAATTCTGCAGCTACTCAGTAGACCTCCTGGGCACTGCAGATAGCTGCCCACTGGTTCTCAGGGTTGGACTAAATGCAGAAAACCAAATTTTGCGTTTAGCGTTAAGTAGTTTACTTAAGAGATAAGATATACCTTCAGTAGTCCCACCACGGGAAAATTTGCAGCGTTACAGTAGCACAGTAAAATAGAAATAATAGTGGCAAACAATATCAATGTACCATGCAAAATAAGCAGGGAAACATAAATTTAACTCACTGCACTATAGGAGGTACAAATGTGTTGAATGTCCATGTTAATAGAGCACATAGATATAGAAATATATATAGCTCTCTCTCCCTCTATACATCTCTATATAAATAACTCTATATCTCTGTCGATATCTCCATCGATATCTTTATATCTCTACATCGATATCTCTATATCAATATCTCTATAGGCATTTAGCTTGACGCTTGAATAGGCAAACTAGCAAGTTTTAGCACTTACGAACTCACATAATCTCCCACAGTAGAGATACAAAGTAACAGGCCATGGTCTTAAGGCCACGCCCTACTTTGACTAATTGTTATGCAGTAGACACATGACAAGTCATGTTGCCATGGCAACCCAGACGCTTCACACATGTACCCTTATCTTGGGGAATCGACGAATGACTGTGCTTCTACCCTGCAAAAACTCAACTTTCCAAAGTTTCTGATATGTTAGAGATTCGGCCAATCGCCTGTCGGTTGTCCGGGAGCTGCTGATCGGTCCTCACGCTTCCCCCTACACCTCAATGGCTAAATTTGATTCGACTCAACTCTAAAATGTGTTGTTTGGCTAAAATATTGGTTTAAAAATGGGCTCACATTGTATATCCAATGTTTTAAGGTGAGCAAATTCACATGGTACATTGAAGACGCTTAGACCTAATTAAAAAAAAGAGGAGAATTAATATTAAAGCAGAATATATTGAGTGTGCCAGGAGAATAAATGTGATGATAAAGTAGAGTGTAAAACATTTCCTTCCCTGGGTCCATTGGACTAGAGCTGGCCAATACCAGTGTAGACTGTATGTGTAAGGGATACAGGAAGAGCAAAACGTATAGTTTAGAGAAACAGAAACTCAGAGGTAGTAACAAGTCAAATGACCTTAATTAATCTGACGGGAAGATGAGGAGGGGCTAGTTACTAGCAAGAGAAATCTGGACTCCAGATACTAGGAGCTCCACCCCCGCTTGTAACCAGTATACATTTTCCTTCCCTTTACTCCTACACACAAAGCACAAACTGCGACTACTAAAGTCGTCTTTTTTTTGTTGTCAGCAAAATCTTCTTTATAGTACTTCTCTGGAGTAAATATGTTTTATGGTGCTTGGCACATACAACAAATCATGTGCCATACAGACATCTCCAAAGCTCACTTTTCTGCTGAAAAAAAAAAAGAAGAAGCATGACCAGGCTGTTTACCAAAGAACCAACAGGACAGTTAGTGGAGATGTGGCCAATGAGCCAGCAGGCCAATCTACACCGTCATCTCTTACAGATGCTTTCAAATACTCAGATATTATGAGTCAAGTTTATTTCAAGCTTTAAAAGATGTGCATCTACTACACTTCTTTTCCATATGTATCCTTTTATTTGAAGCTTAAGACAACTATGCAGAGGAAACTATGCAATCAATAGATGGGATGTCATAAAAATCAGTTCCATGGTGCCAAGCTGATGCCAAATTCAGAAAAGGTTGCAGGTCATCCTTTTTCTACAGCACTGCAGGTGGTAGAGATGTAATTCTTACTTCTTCTGACCTAAGGAGGCCACAAAAAACTTACAAGTGCTGGTTTGCTGTTAAATTCCAGAGGAAGTAGAACACCCATCAGCGTAGAAAAACAACAAGCATGCAGAACAAAAGCGACAACTCCACCTTGACTCACTCAAAACAGAAACAGTGGGAGTTGTGTAACGAAGAACTTTTAGAGCAAGGCCTTAACAGTACCAGCAATCTTTTCAGACTGCCTAAGTAAAATAATTTCAACTTAGAGAAACAACTGAAAGACGGACATCCAGCCTCCAATCTTGAAATACATATAATCATTATTCTCGTTTGAAACAGAATATATGTCCCGTACAACATTTAGGGTGGCTTTAGGCCACTGCGTTATGCTAACCTAATGTAACCGTAGTCTGTTGTAGGCTTAGGCTATATCATTCGTTCTGTTTCATTTCACAAATATAAGAGAGAACGTTCAGATACATGACATCTTTTGCATATCGTGCTATCATGAAAATTTATGAGCAGAGTTTCAACAGAGCCTGCCCCTGCTCATGAATGAAAGCGTTTTAAGCACTCAGAAACAAGGGCTCTTAAAAACATATCATACATTACAACATTCTCACCCCATTTTTACACTTGATGCACCCGACACCACCGGTTCAGGTGTAACTACTAAAAGACCATAGGGGCCTACAAGAAGTGACATTTAAAAAGTCCCAAACTCATGTTTTTCTCGGCTCTGATGAATTCCGTTTAAGTGGGATAAATGAATGAACACACAACTGTAGTTTAAGGTAAATCAGTAGAATAGACTTGACGGTTGAATTAAATCGGTGTTTGTGTGTCAGCAAATATTTACATTCTAAAAACCTTTGCACAAGATGAAAAAAAAAAAACACTTGGGAATACCTAAGCATAGATCACAATAAGAATTTAAGGACAACATAAGGAGACAGCGTCTGACATCAGTAGATTCCCCCCAATCAGTAAATACCCAAGTTAACTCGAAAGCTTTGAGTTTCAGTTGGTGGGGCAACTTTCTTTTTTCTTTTCATAATTCAGACTTATTGTTTTTGGATGTTTTGCAAGTTTGCTATAATTAAAATGCTTGGGTTTATTGAAATGAGTGTTTTGAATGTCAAATTTATACTAATTGTGGCACTTAATACCATACTTTAAAAATAATAAAAAATTGAAAAAAAAACAACAACATGACTACAAACATCTCACCAGCTTGGAAATCTTTCACCCTGAATGAAGAAAAATTTGTAGAAGCAGTAAAGGCAAAATAAGCTGCGGTAGAACAACCAAAAACTTTCGGTACAAAAAACCTAATCCGACAGTTTCAAGAAGCTATAATTTACAGAGCGGCTAAAGCTAACAAGAGTGTACAGCCAGCCAAAAGCCCTGAAGCGCCTGAACAAAGCAAACATATAAAATAATCGACGGACAAGTTTATTTTACTTCGAAATGTCATCCATTCCGTAAAATTGAGATAGCTAACATGAACATTTTTAAAAAAAAGCAACTTGAAGAAACCATTGCACAACATTACGGTGCATACAAAGCACAATTGGAATTTTTTGACATGCAAACAAGGATAACACTATATGCCTTATTGTTCAGAGGCATTAAAAACATGTATGACCTGATGAAGGCTAGACTTTCTAACTAACATCTAATCTGAATTGTAAGGATGTGCTTAACTAAAGAAACTTAGGTTGGTGAAATGTTACCAACTCTGTTTGACCAACTGATTAGTGGTAAGGCTATAAAATAAAATTTTTATGTGGATCACAGTTTTGGCTCCCCGTTATTAAATTATGTAATCAAGCAATACTGAAATTTAATTCGTGCCATGCCAAGACAATTAATCAGAACAAAATTGCAATCTCGATGCATAAGTCTATGCAACCTCCTTTCTGATCTACCAACAATTTGGCAGAATTTTCATTTGATGATCATCAAATGAAAGGACTCCTATTTTCCTCTTCGGCCAAAGAGGACAAGATTTGGGCAGTAGGAGCACATATTATATGTTCCATGCACTGCATTGCAGTCCAGATAGCAGACGATTGAAATTAAAGTTAAACATCTGGAGGATCAGAAGGTAGGAGCCTCATACCTTCAAGTTAATCATCATAGCTTATCGTTGTTTGTAAGTCTCTATAATTTCGATTTCTTTTCAGTGAAAGTTTTAAAACAATTGACAGCAAGAGCTGCATCGAATAATCAACAATAAATGAATTATGAAATTAGTTGACGAATTTACTAGTTGATTAGTCGGGGACGTCATCGGCCACAGTTTCTGACACCAAGTAATAAGGAAGTAAACAGTAGCGCCATGGCAACACAATCGCAACAGAAAACATTCAAGGTTTTGGAGCATTTCTCCCTCAACACGGTCAAAAAAAGTTGCAATCTGCAAGATTTGCAAAGTTGATCTCTCCTGGCATCGAGCACATCAGTAATGCTGGAGCATTTGAATCGGAGGAACGTTCACTCCAGACAATGAAAACTCATCTCGCTAAGCTAGTTAATTAGCTAGCTCAGTGTTAAAGGCATGTATCACCTGTTAGGTTTAACATGACTATTTTTAACATGACTATTTTGAAATGTAGTAAATTGTCAATGATTATTAATTTTTTTTACTTAAATAGTTAACCAGAAGGAAAACCTTACCGATTAATCATTTGAAAATAGTCATTAGGTTTTTTTTTTTTTTTTTTAATTCAACCAGGAAAACCTCATTGAGATTAAAAATCTCTTTTCCAAAAGTTACCTAGCCAAGTCAGGCAGCAGCACTGTTAAAGTTACAGACAGACAGCACAGTTAAAGTTACAGACAGATAATCAGCAGCCATACATAGAAAACATGAAATAAATAGTAATGAATAGTCCCAGCCCTGCTCTCTCTCGTTAGTAGGAATGTCACGATAATAGATTATGATAGCACGATTATCGTCAGAAATAATCACTGTTTTACCGTATTCATGATTACTGACACTATAACAGGAAAGAGTGGACAAACCTGTGTCTGCTGTTTGATGCTTGCGCGTGAGTGCTGTCAGTGCAAAGTCAACTTTTTCTTTTAGAGGTGTGTTAAGGTAGGCAGACCTGGAAACATTACATCCACACCAATCTGCCATAAAATTAAAATCACTTTACTGATTTTGTGAAGGCACAGAAACAGCTCTGTGATGTCACTATATCTTATAACACATGTCAATCAGGACCAGCATCAACTTTTTCCGCAATTTGTGCTAAAGAAGCTCTTCCGTGGGATCAAGCGACAGGGGCCAGCATCGTTTACCACCCACATCTGAAATTTTCACTTGCTACATGCATTAATTCGTTCAATTTCATTGCTAGTATAACGGAGCAGGTAGGGCGTATGTGCTCGATGCCTGCGCGTGGGATTCTGAAGGACAACTTTAGCAAAGGACCGGGTGATGTCTTTTCAATCAAGATAGTTGCAATGGCGACCTATTTCAAACAGGGGTTGAAGACCCTCCATCATCATTTAAGTCTGCAGCGTGGGAAGACTTCAGTTTTGTGGTCACTTAAAACGACGAGGGACAAACATATTGAGCGTACCAGCGCTGTATGACGACATCGAGCACCTTGAATGTACTTACTCATTTGAGGCTGCATCACCTGAGTTTCAACATAAGTGTGACAATGAAATAAGTCCCATTGTTTGCATTTCAGCCACCAAATCACACAGGCCCTTTCTGCAAACAAGTACATTTTTCTGTATTCAAACATGAAAATACAATATCAAACCAGCTGGAATTGTTTACAGGTATAAAGTTGAATTTTTCTACATGCGACACCTTCATTTGCACATTTCATTTTTTGTTTATTAATTTATTTTTTAAGTATAATTATGTTTCAAAATCCTGAAGTGAAGTTGAAAGTTGTTCATGCCGAGTCCAGTATCAGTACAGGTATTTTTCTATATGCTGCACCTTGGGAGAGGCTATTTATCTGGCAGAGTCCTAGTGTAATGTTGATAGATGCTTATGAATACAATAGTATACTTCAGTATAATTACATTTCTACATGCTCCACTGTAATTGACATTTTTAATTTTAGAGAATGTTTATTTTGATTTACTTTGTTAAGAAAGACATTAAGCCATAGTCTGTTCACTTAATCAGTGTTAATTAAAAACATGAAAAATTAAATACATTTTTTTTTTTTTTTATGTTTTCTGCAACTTATTTCCACTGTATCGTTACATCCCTTATACAAACAAAATTATAAAACAGTTGTGACGGTAAAAACAAAGCCAGGGATAGTGTCGCTGCAACAAAATTTTCCAAAACGCACAAGATAGACAGCGTGATATACTCAGGATGTCCCCACAGATGGATTGTTATGAAGGAAGGAAGATTCCCCTTTTAATTTCACAAAAAAAGTATACGTTATTCTATAAAATATGAATAAAATGTTCAGAGCCCCTAAGTTATCAAAGGGGACCTCATCCATGCCATGGACATATTAAATAATCAACAGAATTTATGTTATGCTATGGACACCCATATGTGAATCAAACTCAGCTTGCATTCAAGGAGACCAAAAAAAAGAGACTTCAGTGCATGGATGTTGTTTAGAAAAAAAGTTATGATTACTTGATATCTGCTCCAGAAACAAAATCAACCATGAGAATAACCCAAGTTCAACTTGTGACCATGGAAATTGAAAAAAGGAAAAGATTATCCTGAATAGCAAGAGTCGCCACATCAGTACTTGCTTGTGTGTACAAAGTGTTGTGAAGCAATAACAGTTTTTGGGCAATGCTGAAGAAACAAAGCCAACCCCCACATAGGGCTGCATGATTATGGCCAAAATAATAATACCAATAATTTTGTAAATAATGATTATTCACTGATTCAATGGACTGTCTGGATCATGTATGATTCCACTGTTCTGCTTGACCAAGGGTCAGTTGTCATAGTGACTCTTGAGCTGAGATTCCTCTCGGTTTACGCTCCCCATTTTGCCGGCAAGGCAGGTAACTCAACTTCGGAATGATGAATGCATGTGGGGATAGCATACCTTTTTGTCATAACTGTTGACTATTATCCTGGAGTCGTCAACATTCACGATGTCTATTGCACACAAATTCTTGGCCTGTGGAATGTGATGTCATTGGTGAGGTCAGCCTGTCTTTGTGAGATGCATGGATCTTGCTATGCTCTGTTATGGACATCAGTGTGGATATGATGGACGAGTCACATTAGAAACGTTCATCATACAACAGGTTTGTGGTGGGTTTGAGTGGTTGAACAAGTTAGTTGTGTTGGTTTGTGACTCGACTCTTAAGTTCTCTTGGAATATGAATTGGTTTATGTCACCTGCCTTATATTTGAAACACTTCCAAACAACCGATGATCCCGCTCAAGATCTTACTAAATTTCATTTTGACAAACTGCTCTACTATTCTATTCTTATTAATACTCATAACATTTCTTGTCTGAACTGCAGCTAGGAAGTCTTTCTACAAGGAGGATCATAGAATAGCTGTGATTGTCCGGCACTGGTTTAGGGAGAGCTTGATATGCCATGCATCTATGGGCAGAACAGATCATTTTAAATTTCATTACTACTTGATAGTGTTAATTTAATTGTGGGAAGCAATTATTGGGATTAAGTTTCAATTAATTATGCTCTCTCTCTCTTTAACAGTATGAGCCCTAAGTCTAATTTGTAACCACGAAAATAGTAACAATAAATTAATCCCCAAATAGCAAAAGGCATCATTTCAGTGCTTGGTTTATGTGTGCAGGAAAATAGTCTTGAAATGAATTGTGATGGACAGAAGGAACCGGTTCCTATATTCCCCCCTCATTCTAGTCAGGGCAGAGGAGGATAAAAAAGTCACCAGCAGCCAACCTAATAGTCCCATTATTTTGTTGGCTTCAAAAGTCGCTGAATATTAATACTGTTTCTCTTGACTAAAAAATATTCATTGTGGGTAATTTTGAGTTTAAAGAGACAAGAGGGCAGGGGGGAAAGTATCACTGTCCACTTAATGATGAACCTGTCTTCCCTTTGTGTATGCATAACAGAAATGCTCCCTCACCATTTAATTCAGACTTTTATCCTTTTGAGCTCTTCTGTCCTCTGCTGGGGGCAGATGTAAAAATCTGTGCATGTTTTTTGACATGGTGTCAATTAGTCCAGTAAATGTTCAGGAAGTATCTAGCAAACCCCTATTAGATAGGACAGATTAGGAGTTATGAAAACGGGGGAGATTCAACTTTCAGTTTTCTCAAGTAATACTATCAATTGCAATACCACTGATGATTAGGTCAGACAAAATTATATCAAACTTACCAGAACACTTCCAATAGTTCTGTTTGATTTTGATTATGGTCAAAACAAGACTAAATATACATAGTTTAGGTACATATAGTAGGAGGGAACCTGCTGTTTTAGGGTAACATAAGAGACGCACTATAAACTCTAATAAAAAAAAAAAAAAGGAAAAAGATTTGATTAGAACAGCTCTAATTGCATCTCCGACCAACAACTGCTGACTCCATATTTCCCACACTATCTCACGTGTTCATATTTACTTTTTGCAGAGAAATCTGATGGAGAAACGCAGTTAAGCATTGAGGTAAGGCAAAAAACAAAAAAAAGTCCACTAAACATTTACTTTTTCCAGTTACTTACTTTTTTTTTTTTTTTTTTTTTTAAATCATCATGTCTTTCTTCTCTGGTGTAAAGGATTTCAAAGCACATTTAAAAACCAACTGAAACAGATGGACTAAAAAATATCATTTTTTTAAGTTAATTTACCAGTATGAGTGGCTTGAGTTTCAGAGGTCAACTTGTCAATCTTTTATTTTACAGGAAGAAACTACTCGAGAGCCAGAATTATGGATGAAGCAGGCCGACAAGGTGGGGGCATGAAAAAAATAGATAAAGAGGGCAAATTCAGCCAGAGAGCTGCAGCAGGATGAGCGTTACATAAAGGAAGGGGGTTATGTAACGCCTGTGGGTTAGCGTTGTGGAACTTGATTGAGCTAAACACATCCAGATGTGTCAAACCGGGAAAAAAACGTAACTATTCAGGCACTCACATATGTACATCCATACTGAAAATAAAACACACACAGATGAATAAAAAAAGGGGGGAAAACATTGCTGAGCTACTCAGACTGCAGAGTAATGATGAGCCAGAAGCATGAAATGCACACTATAGTCTCAGCCAACCTAGCTACCCTAGCATTCTCAGTCAGCAGGCAGACAAGTATTTTAGTTTAATTACTGCTTAAAGATAATATAAACAAGCACTTTGGATTACCTGACAGACAAAAACCCTTCAAGCCTATGAAAATATTTCTTCCGGTCAGATATGAAAATTTCAGATATTGACATTATTCTGTCTATGAGCCATTATGTAAGCCCTGAGATTTCTTGACGAGCATTATTGTTGCCTGAGAAACCGTGCCCACTCGCGTCTTTAAACAGTACAACCCGTGTGCTCCATGTAACATAGAAGAATCCCCATGAATATCTTATTGTAATGTAGCATTGTCTCAGATATTCTGTAACTTGTCCAAAAGCAGACATCAGTTCTGAAGCTAGCGATACCCACAGTTTACCAGAGGCCTTTATGGGCGCCACATCCACGGACACACTTGCTACAGCACAGAGGCCCTTCAGTATCAGCACTGCAGTGGTGATGTCTAGCCACCAATCCTCTATAAAATGTTATATAAATCATGTGTAGCATAGACATGGATGACAGGATTAGTTGTAAGCAGTGCACTGCTTACAAACAAGGAGCCCAAATACGTTATTTTCCACACTGATGTAAACTCAGCTGACGCTGAATAATTGAGGTGCCGCTGCCTGAATAAGAAATTACTTTGTCTAGTGTTGACCGGAGTAGAACTGTAAGCCATTAATTGGCAACAGAGTTGTGAATATGTGCTATCATGGGTTATATACACACTAATGTGTTCATAATAAGGTACAACTTCCCCTGTTTAGGGTTAAGAACCAATTCTGTACTAGTTGGTGGATGGATGTTTTTACTATGGGCTTTAGACAGCTGATTATAAAAGGCACAGAAGATGGACAGTTTTGAATTTCCATGACAGCTTTCATCCAGGTTACAGAAGATTATCCGCCTTACATGTTCTGCCACTTTGCAAACATTTGCAAACCTATAAGTCACAGGTGCTTTTGTTTCTGAAATACAACAACTTTCATGCATGGCTTAATCCCGAACTTGTGAGCACTTTAGAGTAGCCCTCGGAACACGTTTTATTTGGTACAAATTAAAAGTTTTTTCTGAAATTTAGAGCCAGTTACACATAAGGATATACTATAAAGCAAGGTTAATGTGTTAGCAAGATACACTGAACCTTAAGGGTTTTTGAAATCACAAAGGTGTCTGGTTCTAACATGACATCTTATGTTCTGGTTGGAGAATGAGCACAGAACCTAAAGATACATTTTTGGGTTAAAAAATTAAACGGATCACCACCTATGAGACATCAGCCACAGAAATGCTCCTTTTGCTCTTCTAGGTTTTGACACTAGTTCAACACAAAAAATAAGCTAAATTTCTCACCAATTACTACCTCTGGCAAGGGAAGAGATGTATTTGCCTCTGTGCGCTTGGTTGTTTGTGAGCAAGATTCAGGAAAAACAGTTTGCATGAAAATTTATGTAGAGGTACATTTTATCTTATTCTAAAGGTGATCAAATGAGAATATTTAAATAAAATTTGTCATCTGCAGAGTTGACATCACCTTGCAGTGCATTTCTCTCTCAATGCGCTGAAGAAAAGACACCAAAGCGAAGACGTATGTGAATGAGTATAGCGGTTTACAGTTCCAGAATAATTGAGAGATACTGAGAGTTTGGTGGATTACATGCTGGCAGTTACTCATAAATTAATGGAGGACAAGTATGAAATTGTCCTAGATAAAGTGATCTATTTCAATCGGATGACAATAATGCCTACCCAGGGTTCTGCTGTGCCTTGGCGGAAGTTTGTGCTCTCCTGGAGCTTCTTTTTGTTATTAATATATTGATTATTTAACCATACGGTCAATCCTTTTTTGTGCTAGAGACTTCAAAACATTTCAGTCAGCCTTATAAAATAGCTTGAATTAGCTAATTACAATAGCTTATTGAACAAGCTAGCAATGTTTATGAAAAAATAAAATTAAAGTAAAAGGAGATTTTCATTAGGATCTATTTGTCCCATGTTAAATGTTTCATATGCCCACAAGCTGTAATATAAATCTAGTTCAATTCCATCCTGTTATTCAAAAGAACAAAGAAAAACTCAAAGGTCTTAACATTGATCAAATGTTGCAAAAAGCTCTCCCTGGCTTCACAATAAAATCCATGAATTGGCTATTTGCTGGAGTGTTTTCCCAATAAAGCAGGAACAGGATGTGTAATGTTTGATAAAACAAAAGATTTACTACTGATAAAAAGTGAGTTAGTGACTAGTTGGTTTTTCAGGTTGTTGAAAGAAGTTAAAGAGTGTTTTTAACCATTTCACTGAGGAAGCAGCCCTATCCCTATGATTGAACCTGAACAATACTTTCACATCTTTCAGATAGTTTCCTGAAAAATAATGCAAGTACATGACGATAATGTCACATAGACTGTTTAGAAAGAAATATGATTATGTACTTGTGCTCATGTGACAAATAGAGCTTGTTGCTTTTACTAGGAGGGAGGAGAAGCAAATTATTACTTTGGTTATGTAAAAATAACACTGCTTGATAAATGTAAAGACAAAAATCATCTGTGCTGAATGAAAAGAAAAACAGATAATTATTCCTTTGTGTATCTAAACCAGCAAACCTTTTCCATTAAAACTGATACTGTGAAGATTTAAATCAAATGTAGCTACACTATTTTGTCACCATTGTATTCACTAATTGTGGTATGTCGTGACCACAGACTGGCATAATGTCTACATTTATGATGTATTGAAGAACAATTCAACAGTATTGCAGAATTACTAACTGTATATATCTTACATAATTTCACAGTAAACTGCTCAGCTGTTCAATTAACATACTCACTATAACATTTACCTTCATTGTCACCATAATTACTTTTATATTTTAAAAGCACTTCAGGTATTATCATTCTTACTTACTAGCCTGATACCTGGAGTACGTGGGAGTTGCTTAATTATACAGTACACATTATTTAAGTGAACTGTTGAATTTTGTTTTGAGATATTTAAGCTACAGAAACTCCAAACAACCGTTTGCTTGTTGTATTTGTTTACAGGAACCATCATTGTCACAACGACCATCTAACTCCTCCAACAATCTCACTGTAAACACTCATTCATTGTGACATTCCATAAAACAGCTAACATCCTTAATACACTGCAATTGTTGTACTTTTTTGATCATGTTTGTGCACAAACAAATACATTTCCTGGTACATATCTTAGGAAGATATTTAGGTCAAAGGTCTAAAGGCAACACATAAAAAGATAGTAAAACTTGGTGTTCATAGAAACGTTAATAATCTACCAAAGCCTACACAGGTCAGTAAGGCATTAATGCTGCTGATACTCATGCTGTACTGTTCTCCAATCCACATACTAATGATACAGAAAAAAGTATTGTAGGTTGAACTTCCAGTGGAACACATTTACAAGCTCCGACTAAGGAAAGCCTGACATCAAAACAGGGAGCAAGTAAAAATATAAAACCAAAACCTTCTGCACAACACCATTCTTGATTTCAGTGTAAATCAAAACATTCACTGGCTCTGGGGGTGCCCAATTGTTCCCTCTGCAGATAAACAGAACATTCGGCTTCAGTCTTGCCCAACACAGGAGATGTGTGGTGAGAGCTTTTTTTTATTTTTTTATTTTTTTATTTTATTTGAATCAATTCCTACTTTTCCACATGATGAATACCCACACCACTAAACATGCGCTCTGGCTCAACAGTATCTATACTCATTCCTGGAGTTTGACCCAATCCCTACTGAGGAAGACCAGGCAGTAAGATCAGCACCTGCATAGCCTTAACAGTGTAGAACAAAAATGTAATGATTCTCTGGGTGATGATACTTTTACTTACATTTTTACATGTCGCTGCTCAATGTCCACTCTGGCTAGTTCATCTTCCTCCAGGTCAGAGTCCCCTCCAGAACTGCTTTCTGTTACATCTGAGTCAAACGCGCTTTCTGCTGAATGAAGGTTGGCTGACCCGCTTAGATACAGCCTCTCAAGCTCCAAGGGCATAGTACCACTTTTCAGGAATCGACGGAGGCCATCTCTGTTGTTTGAGGAAGAATGACGTCCAGTCCTCCATGTAGCTGTAGGAGTTGCCGTCTCCGATTTGCGGTTACCTGCCAGTAGACGATTAAGAGCCGAGTCCAAGAAGCCACTAAGCTGCTGTTGAATGTGTCGTTCCACCTGCTTGGCTTGTACAACCTGAAGACGTTTGCGAAGACGTCGTAGCCGGCTTTCAATCTCAGTTTGGCGGCTGCTGTTGAGAAGGGTGCGCTCCCTAACATGAGCTTCAAGACTATCAGAGGAGGAATTATAGGGTGGAGGAGACTGTAGTGCAGTAGTGCAAGATGGGGAGCCCTGCTGGCTGCTACCTGGTCTTTCTCTGTCAGAACCCTGTGGCTGATTGGTAGCCATGTGTGATTCAGTCTCCTCCAAATTAACTTGTTCAGAGGGGTTAGAGTTTTCACGGGTAACGGGGGAAAGTAAAACAGACTGTAGCACTGGTGGTTCAAGGTTTTTTCCATCTGTAGTTTGGGAGACCCCAGACAAATATTTTAGGGTCCCTTTCACTGTGGTATGTCCTGATAAGTTAGCTGTTAACGCTTCAGTGTCCAAGGGCAGGTTCTGAGTCTGAGAGTCTATGGTGGCCGAAGGCTTGTCACCATTCACTGCAACCATGCAACCCGGGCCAGACATTGTGGTCAGCTTCTTGGCAAGGCCATTGACAGGTGCCATGGGTTGGCTACCTCCGTTGGTGCTGCCACTCATGAGGCTTTTGAGCTGGCCACCTGACAGTTCTATCGCCTGCCTCTTCCTCAACAGGAAGTCTCCTCCACCGTTCAGCAGGGAGCTGGGCAGTATTTTGTGACTTTTCAACACAGACTGTTTGATGAGAACTCCTTGCAGCTTGATTGATTCCTTAGTTGAAGGGACAGGTGTCACATCAGAGCATAAGTAAGAAGCCACCAGTGGCTGAAGCTTGCCCAGGGCAGAGGCCTGAGCCACTGAGTCTGTTTGGGGCTGCTGCTGCTGTTGTACCTGGTCACCACCACAAAAGTCAAGAGGGCACTCTTCAGATGTGGCCTTGCACTTAGCGGGGCCGCTACTATGGATCAGGATGTTGCTGGCGTTACCGTTGTTCTCTGCACTGGCCGGTGAGAGACTTGAGGATGGGGCAGCCAGTTTGAAGCGGATGTGGTGAGCTTCGGCTGGGGCGTCGGTGAGAGCGGGCGCCATCGCAGCCATGCAGTGCAGAGGGACGGGCACCGCGGCCTGCTCCACACCACCCACTTACCGCCCCACCTTTGGACAGCCTGTAAGGAACATAGGAAAAAATGATGGAGAGAAGAGACAAGAAAAAAAGGCTACACAAAGACGTCTAGTAAATGCAAGCACTCCTGATCAAATCAACGTCAGATCTTAGATAAATGTTTAATGCGTCAAACAACTATTTACAAAAATGTAAATAGAGAGATGGACCAAACACAACTGAATGGTGCAAACATACATACACCCTTTACAAAAGCCTCCAAAAATTTGAAACATTTTTATCTACATTAAGTGTATCCACTATTATTCAAAGGAACCAAGTAAAGACTGAATGTTAAATTGATAGTATTAACAAAAGTTAAAGCCTTAAATACAACAGCTCCTTCCAAAAGGGAACGTCAGCACTTAATGACTAAGTCCAGTCCTTTGACTTAAACAGAATATATATTTTAATACATACTTCTCCTTATAATATACTCCAGGTAAAAGCTATATGAAGGCAGGCTGTAACTACATACCATGAAACCCATCACTGTGATACTTGCACTACAGGTTCTGTAGCTTTTAGTTATTGGAAAATTACTAACTACCACGCAAAAGTACTACCATGCCCAAAATATTTGGCACCAAATACAATGAAGTAAATGCTCCAATATGAGCTCTTCATATCAGGTCTCACACAATGACTCAAAAACAAGTCTAAAACAAATGCTGACAACTAGTCTAATTAAATGTCTAATGAAATGAACTGGTAAATCATTTTGTTGACCTATCCGTTCCAAGTGTTGCTAAAATAAGGATCCTACAAGAGTGACCATAAAATAAAACTTCAGGTTAAGAGGAGGAACATCTGAAAAGAGAAAATATGCTCTCATAGTTATATATATTGACTGTTAAGTTACAGAAAACACCATTTCATTTAATCACAATAATTTCTACAGAAACCCTCTTCCTTTATTTAAATTAATATTCAAAAAATACATGCATTGATGTTGGTTAAAAGGATCCTGACAATATATTTCTAATGTCAGTAAAACATCGAAGCTATGTATCAGGTCATAAACAGCCACTATAATACGGCTTGTCTGCATAAGCATTCATTGTCGTTTATTTACAACGCACATATTTATATAGCAAGCATTTGAATTCAATTCTGGGAATGAGTAAACAGGAAAGGGATGCAAATTGTTCAAACCCCACTGCCCTACATGTGCCCTGGTAAGTCGGAGTGCAAGGTTTCACAGAGGCAGTGTAAGTAGGTAGGTGGATTTAGGGCCCAGCATTAGCACATGATGTCATCATGTCTATGTTCCTGTGTCAATTTCATGGTTTATCCTATTAAACCATTTCACTTCATCCAAATATTGCCACCATAATTAATCAAAGACGTATGACAACAACGAGTTTGTATGGAAATACTGAATCAATGGTTAACACGTCATCTAAAACGAGTACCTGAATATCCATTGAAAACTTCTAAAAATTCTCCCTTTAAGTCATAGACCAGATAAAAGGGAGTTGCATCTCCGCATATCGTCTGCAGGGTCAGATGAATGGGAACTCAGTATTTCACCGCAGTTTCTAGTCAGCGCACACTACGCCATATTGGTATTTCCGAAGCAGATTATGCAATACAATTTATTTATCTAAACCACCTATACCGCATCAAAACACATCAAAATAGTTAATGACATAGTGGGGAAATTAAAAAGCTATAGTTGGCAAGCAGAAAACCTTAATCGATTAATCACAGTGAAACGTCAGTGTCTGTATAAACTGTCCAGCGTTGGAGATGCGACAAACATACACATCCTACGTTAGCCAACCATAACGTAATCACCGAAATGTCTTGCTGAGGTTTACTAGACATTTGTAATTGTATCAAATGGCAGTGTGGCTTCCACTGCTCAATGCAAGCACGAGTGCAATAACATTATATCACAACCTTGATCCTTACATTTCTTATGCGGAAAACCGTATCAGTATTTTGTAGCATTGAGCCGTGCCAGTGACAATCAGCACCCGACCATCAAATCAAGCATACACAAGAAACCTTTGGAATAGCATCTCTCTAACCCATGTCACTGTAATGCTTGAAAATAAATGAACAATGCCTTCGGCTAACATTAGTTCAAGAAACCTGCTGATGTAGGAGTCAACCTCCTCCAAAGCTAGCGTGCGGGTCCCCAAAGCCAACTGCAGTGAAACACTACCCATCATCATCACATCAAGGCTCATTTTGAAGCTTTCTGACTAGTTTCGTATGCCATATCAATTGATGCTCAAAACCCATTCTGAGCTTTTACACATAGATACATTTTGGTCACTAACTACGCAACTTGTGATCACCTCAGAGATAGCTAAAAGTCAATAACACCCGACGTAATGTGCATTATACTTCAAAAGGCAACATTAACGTCAGAGGGAACGTTAAATCCAGGTCACGTAACATCAAGCGTTAGCCTTTAGTCACAACAACAGGGCATTTTTACTCGTTATCCATCCCAATTAATTTAATAGCGCTATAAGACCTAACGCTATTGCATAGCAGAGACATGGCGTGCATTGTAATTAGGCGAAGGAAATAAATACAGGCGGTACGATGTAAATCGGTGGTGACCATCCTCTGCCTTGAGTATAGGCTGGTGGCAAACAGTAGGTAACCTTGGTGTACATGTCAAAAGCAGAGAAGTTGGGAGTAGACACTGCCAGTCTAGCTAGCTCGCTAACAAAGAAAAAGGAGGAACCTACCACGTGACGAGGTTGCACTATCCGAGGGAATTTCGGCAACAATCCCCTGCAGTTTAAGTGGAAAAAACCCACTGATGCTGACACAAAAACGCGGCTGCTTTCGATCAATTTGCCATCAATTAATCAAAAAATGCAAACAGCTCGTCAAAAAGGCCCAGTTCCCAGACCCGCTTGGGCTCGTTCCGGAATCAGGCAATGGGCGAATCAACGATCTACACCTTGCTCGCCAGCTAGCTCGCCTCGTCGTTACAGCGAATATATGACAAGGCCCGTTAACAGTCACTCCTATTCCAAATTACTTCAAACGTAGGCTATTTCACACCAATCGTCTACCAAAAAATCAAATTCTCCGCCAGCGAAAGGTAATCCAGATGGCAGTTTGACGCGTGCTTTTTTCTCTCGTTTAGGGAGAGACGCTGAGAAAATGGCGGCTAGCTCCTCTCCCTCGGATTTGAGTCTGACAAACATAGAGGGGCTGTGTGTGTGTGTGTGTGCGCGCGCCTCTGTGTGTGTGAGTGAGTGTGCTACTTGCTGGTAGGCGGGAGACATTTCTCATACTCGCCACTAGAGCAAAGGGCAGATAAGAACGACATAAAAGCTCTAAAGAAGATACCACAGGAGGGCATTGTCTTCCAAAACATAACACTACGTCAATTTTGTACTTGTTCGAAACAGTCTGAAACAACATGCTACTGATAGCTGAACTGGAAATATTACAACTGTGGGTTAGGGCTGCAGCGTGTGTACAGTAAATATCCCATTATGCTAAGTCACTCACTCAGACTTTTATCCACACAAAGCACCTGTAAACAATAACAATAGTCAATACATGATGAACACCAATTGATCCGCTGAATAGTGAAAATAATGAGCAACACATTATGCAGCTCCTTTAGATTACGAGGAATTTATATTAAGAGGTGGTCGCACGAATAAAGGGCTGAGTCCAGACTGCCTGGCTTTCGTGCCACTTTTTGCAAAATAAATAGATCGAACACCACTATGGCAACCTTTGTTGAAGTACAGCGAGTGTCCACGTGGCGGAGCTCCATCCGACTGGTCAATGCCCAAATGTGATACACCATGAGGTGGGGAGGAAAGTTAACCTAATGTACTTCCAGCTATCACTTAAATACAGGGATGACACGCAAGCAAAAATAACAAGAAAATTCAATTTAATGCACAGGTCTTTTAAATAACTGCAATCTTCTACTTGCACATCAGCCTCAACAACTGTCTAAAACACAAGAAGCTGTACAATGTTAGACTCACTTGAAAAAAGTTGCCATATTTTGGGTAAATAACAGAATAATTAGGTCATTAATTTGGAAAGCCTAGTTTTTCAGAATCAATAGCAAAAGCTTAATGTAAATACAAAACAGTTAGTCAAAAAGCCAATTGTTCATGCGACGTCACCAAAATTAAATCATCACCAGCTTATGTTTAAACCTACCTCTGGGTAGAATTTCAAGCAAAGCCATCCATGAATTCACGAGTAATTGCAAAAAAAACAAAATGTTGTATCTCACAATGGTTAAGAAAAAGTTATTATGACGTCAAGTCATGAGGTCACGATTTAACATCTAAAAAAATAAATCATCAATAGGATACGCCAAAGCCCACCTCTGGATAGATTTCATGCAAATCCACCCATTTATTTATGAGTTATTGCATAAAGTGCCCTATCTGACAATGGTTAAAATACAGCTATTATGACATCACGACATGAGGCCATGATCTAACGTAGGATATGTGAAAATCTACCTCAGGCTTATATTTCATAAAAATCCATCCATTAAGTTTTTCTGTAATCTTGCAAACAAACAGACAATTTATGAGTATTTGCAAAAATAAAATAAAAAACTCTAAGATTACCCTATCTCACAATGGTTAAGAAAAAGTTAGAATAATGTCACGTTGTGAAGCCTTTGTGCAACATAACAACAATGTAATCATAAGTAGGATATACCATAACCTACCTCGGTGTAATGGCCCTCCCATGGTGCCTTATCTCGCAATGGTAAAGAAAAGTTATTATGACGTCACGTCGTGACTGTAGGCTATACCAAAAGGGTTAGAGTTCATGCTAATCCGTCCTTTATTCATTCATTATATTTTTCTGCTCATCCTGTTCAGGGTCGCGGTGATTGGAGCCAATACCAACGAGAGTCACTGACACTGCGAGAGACAGGATAAACCAAGGACCGGTCGCCAGTTCTTCGCTAGTTCGATACATAGAGACCGACAACCTTTAACGCTCACATTCACTCCTATGGGCAATGTTTTTGGACGATGGGATTCGTTTTTCTTTATTGTTGCCAACAAACATACAAACAAAGGTAAAATCATTATCTCTTTGTTGGAGGTAATATTACTAATAAAATTGATTACTATTAATAAATACCTTTAACCCCATAGTAGTAGTCCAAGGAGCCATAATTCCAATTATCACGCACGAAAAATAAGAAGACACCTAAAAAAAAAAAGAATACATACATATTAGTAACACATTTTTATAATGAGACATTTTGAGAAGGATCCGTAAATAAAGTTGCCAACTGTCGTAACGGCAGCGTGAGTACGAAAGATTTTTTTACGTCCAGCTGAGAGGCTAGCGCTAGCTGGCTAACGTTACCTCTATCAGGGGTTTCATTGCAAATTTATAATGAAAAAGTTTCAGCTGTTCAGTAATTTTAAAACTGGTTATGGATAATTAAAAGTAAGTTATGAAAGGGGTTTCTCTATGGACTACAGTGTCAAATAAGACATTGCAATTGATTTCAGTGATAAAGATATCAGTACTTTCTGTGGACGCTATTTCGAGAAAGCTAATGCTAGCTGAGCCAATGTTAGAGGCTGAGGCTGGCCAATAACATCAAGCTTGGTTAGCAAGCGGAGCTAATGCTCGCTCGCTAGCTTGTTTGCTTCCCGATCCCATACTGACTTCTCAATGATTACTGTTTTTGCGCGTTTGGCAGAAAAGTGTACAAAATAAATCCAACATACTTAAATCAACTGTCCTAAGGTTTGTCCAAATGAGAAGTTTTTCCTAATGAGCAAGGCTTTCACGAATTTTCAGAAAATAAGAAGAGAAAATCTCACTTACCTGCCTGTCCTGTTAGTAACCGTTTACGACTTGATAACAACCTTCCCCCGCGTTTCTATTGGTCAACGCCTCCATTTCGGGCTTTCTATTGGCTCGTTCCGCTGTCAATCGTAGCAAATGCCCATACAGCGGAAATGTGGACAAAAGTTCATATCACGAACTTCATTAACCACAAATAATGTTTCCTTTTGAAAATGTTTAATTAAGTATCATATCATCACTACATTTTTAATTACCTGCATCTACCGTGTTGTTGTATGTGTGTTGCTTTCATAACTCGCATGCTAGCTGATCATTCTTCAACCTGATGTATTTTCACTCACTGTAACAACAATATCAAACATTTAACGGATCCGTCTTTGGGAGATTACCTCGACATTAACCATCATACTCAAATGCACAATACAAATCATTAGCAGATAGGGCTGTTGACTCAGTATGAGATTGTTTGGTTTATTTAATTTGATCATCTTTCTTTTATCAAATGCAAACAGGTTTTGCTTGTGGGATTAGAATTGAATGGTATAGGTCCTTCAATCCTTGCACCAAGTAGGACAGAAGACACAAGAGAAAGCATTTACCTCATAAGAGATGAGTTTAAGATGGAGCTGGTGAGAGGGGAAACAAATGTAAGCAACGGACAGAGTTAGTGTAAATCTATATAAACGAGGTAGCATTGTGCTAGGGCACAGCAGTTGGACCGTTCTCAGACATTACCATGGAAGTATTGACCTTTTCAATAACCCCTGTCCAACCCATCTCTTCACAGCACACCCACTGTTAAATATTGGATAAAAATGATCTTCATCTTGCATCTTTTGCAGCTTCAGTACAAAGCCCTGAAGAAGAGCATTGTTGTCTAATGCAAGCAATACATATATATTGTAAAGGTGCAGCTTACTTTATATACTATACTGTTAATACTGTTTCTGATGCATGCATTGGTCCCTTCTCTTGTCTTATCGATTCTTACCTACATTCTATTTTCTTTTCACATCTAGGTACATAGAATATGTTCGTTACGCAATGTCCTAATCATTGATTCTTTTATCAATTGTTGTGAATAGTGGTTCATGCAATTTCAGCATGAACTCAAGTACAAATGTCAGTTACTTTGCATTTACATTTTATGGTTTTTCTATTTCACTACATTTCAGAAACTGGTATTATTATTCTTTTACCAGAAAGAATAAATTCTTTTTTTCTACCAAAAGTAACTACTTAGTTTTCAAATTACAATTTTTCATCCCCTTCCTGTCAAGTGAAAACCACATTTCTCTCAATATGATAATTTTTAACTTTACATGTTGGGGACATCTGATTCTTAAGAAAAAAACAAAATATTAAAAAACAAATTGGATTAGCTGGAGAATTTATTGACAAAGCTTATTCTAAAATATACAATAGTAAAACATTGATGAGGAAGATCTTTCTACATAATGAATACTTTTGCTCTTGCTTTCGCTTTGTTTTTTTTTTGCTCCCAGTACTTGTAAATACTAGTTGAACTAGTAGGCCTACTTTTAAGCAAGGCTTTGAATGCAGCACCTTTATATTTCGCCGCACATTTCCCCATTCTTTATTAGTGCTTGAATGCTTCTTTCCCCTCTCTTTATTATCATACAAACCAAACAGCCTTGGAAGACATTTCCAAAAACTGTAAGTAAAGTAGAAACAGTGATAGAATGTAACTAAGTGTGATTATTATTAAAGTGCAATACCTAATTAATCAATGAAAGAAACACAAATTAAAAAATATGGCATGATGTGTAAAATCAAACCATATATGAACATTTGCTAATCTTTATTTCCTTAGTTTGATTGAAAAAAAAACACCCCATTATTAAATATTTTATATTTTTGCCTCATCAATGTAAATATATTATATGTCAGCAGCATGTTCCAAACAATTTGGGAAAATGGCAACAAAAGACTGGGAAAGTTGTGAAAACCTTAAAAACAGCCAATAAGAACATTTCCCACGTAAACAGGTTCATGTATTACAGATAATCATGACATGGTTGGGTATCAATAGGGCCTACATTCTCAGCCAACACTATTCATTTACAAATTATTACAATCTACTGTTTTGTTTATCATCAAGACTTTGTGGGAATTGGGCTTGTTCACATACAGGGTTATTTTGTTGTCTTTTCTTTTCAAGCTACCTTCTACTTCTGCTCAGTCACTCACAAATATATAACACGAAATGTATGGTGTCTAGTTTGATAATTAGGGAAAAATTTTAGGAAAAAAATATACAATTGTTCCAACTTCACAAATGTGAAAGAGTACTGTATTTTTGTTGTATTTATTATAAGGGCATTTTAAGGATTTTGTTTGGATTAAGAGTGTTGCTCGGAAAAATTGAGAAGAAATCACTTTGGGCTTATGTTGTAATTGTTAAAACATTTCTCATCATTACAAGGGTGTTTACAGACCAACTAATTTATGGAGAAATAATTAGAAGATTAACACATAATGAAAATCATTATTAAAAGTAATGATTGGTTTTGGTCACTTCAACTAACCACAACTTTAAAATCCTGTTCTTGGATGAATGTATGAGTAATTAAACTCTAAAGATATCACATATAATAGCATTGGCTGCATGAATACTGTCCGTTTTCCTGATTGTTCTTATACATAGTATAATTTGCAATGCAGAAGTTCCAACAGGGAATTCATTTTAAATCTTAAGGATCTGAATATTTCCTCCATTACCGAAGAGCACAATATAAACGTAATCGAATAAAGGTAGTGCGTTCGTATTTTATATTTCATAAGATTTCATATTTACATAGAGACATTAACACATAATCCAGCCCAGTTGACAGAGTTGACACAGTTGGTACCCCCAAAAGACATCATCTTTATAGTTCCATTATACATGCATGTAAGAACCTCTAAGTCTACAAGGTGCAGTAAAAAAATAATATCCTGATTCTTGGGAGTGATATAAGAACTATGAGTATATTTGAAATATGACTCTGGTGATCATCTGGGTTTAAGTAATTAAAACAATGACAATTGAATTTCTACTTCGAGTCAAACAGATCCTCCCCCTGTGGAGCCTCAGCTCCTTACTCAACACTATATAATGGGCAGGGCTTTCTAAGAGGTAATCTGGACCTCTTTTCTTGCCACAGTCCTAGATGTTAGAAAATGTTGTGACCTGGACACAAATAAGATGATGTGTGCGTGCATTATTGGTGTTATGCTGTATTAGGAACATCCATTTTGAGCAGCAGTATCCATGTAGTTAACGAATAATAGCTTAATCGGACTTTTAATTCTATATCTGAAGCATTCCCCACAGATGTCTCTCGATCTTCCTTACTTATTATATCCTTGGCTCATCTTTGTGCTTTCTGCTTCCTCTCTATCTTTCTTGATGTATGCAATGTGGCATTAAATGGCACTGTGTTTGAATCTGATATATCAGTATTTCATTAAAGCTTGAATCCTGTCAGCAAATATTTCCCCACCCTCACTGAAATGTGTGTTAATTTGGTTTAAAAGTGGACAACTACAGTATTTATTTTGGTTAAAACGTTGTGAAAACATCTTTATGTAGTTACACTAATACAACACTAGATGGTGCTTTTACCCCACACTGAGCCACTTCATCAGGTGACCTCTGCACAGAAGAATGTCGCTTTGTTGCAGATTCTTCTGTTTAAAAATAGAGCAATGTAGTTATAAACCATACTTTAATTTTTACTAAAAGCACCAACATTTAACATTTCTTATACACATATAGACATTTAAAAACACTGTGGCTTTTAATGCATCAGAGATTCTACATTACAACCATTTACAGAAACATGGATGCAGCTTTGTTGTAAAGGCAGTGCATGGTGGCCACAGCAATGCCTTCTCCAGGCTCCCAGCTCATGTTCTGTTGATTAGTCGATGTGGCATCAGGTCAATTCCCACATTCCTTATCTTCAGAGCTGGTTTGATGCTGCTGTCATCAGTATGTTCTTGGGCAGATGCCGGCTCTGATAAGAGCTCTGTATGACTCTGGTATTTATCGTCAGAGCTCTCACCGTGTGAATCCGTGTGCAGTGCTCATGAAGTGGTTCCTTTCCCAAACTTGGACCTGCTCCAGGGCATCTGAGACTCGTCAGTCTGGGTTTGTCTGTTTGAGCCTGTTCTTTGACACAGTCCCAGTCCTGGCCTGCATTCTTTCCTCAGTCCTTTAGTGAGTGCTGAATAGGGGTTGCCAACCCCTCTGGCCTCTACCTGTTTTTTCCTGCAGGTTATTTGTCCATACCTTTTGCAGGTTGCCTCCCAGACCCTACATTAATTGAGTTTTTCAAGCCTTAACCACCCAACACTCTCCATTTGGAGGATCAGCATTGTTTGGCCTAATCACTGCACTTCTCCAGGCTAGTGTCCTTTCCCTATACTCCCTTTAAAGATGACGTGTATAGGAATATGTTGCTTACTATAGTGCATATCTATAAGTTCCTATGAATACATGGTAGTGTGTTGTAAACTAATTATAAAATTTGTATAAACTATACAAATACTAAACAAGGGAAACTAAATGGAATTGCAGCCATATTTATTTTAAATTCCTTCAGTAGCTTCAGAGTTGGGTGATCAGTTTTCCCCACACTGTTGAACAACATCAATGTTCATTATCTGCATTATATCAATTAAAAGAATGTTTTAAGGGATTATTTTCATGTAAAACTAAATTGATAAATGGTTTATCATTCAGTTGAAAGCTGATGCTGGTTAGTGATTAGTATAGGCTTTGCTTGAATATGACATTATTATTTAACAGTTGAAAACATGTGCTGATATCTCTGGAACTGCCTTCCTGCGATTCCCCTGAAAATATAATAACAAGGAATTTGCAGAGTCAGTAAATGGCTTTACTCCCTCTCCAGCAGGGTGTCACATTTTTAGTCATTCATTCATTTTTATTAATCATAAAACTGCATGCCATTTTATTATTCAACCTCATTTTTCCTGCAAACCATCTGATTCCTCCCTGCATTAACTGTCCAGACACGATTAAGGATCCTACAGCAAATTTTATTCTGTTCAACTGCTCAAAAAGAAAAATCCTTATTAAAGGCCTTTAGCTCAGTCATAGCTCAGACATGTTTCCTCAGCCTGGGAAATATATTTAGGATTAGATCATCTCTTTCTTTTAATGATATTTCAATAAAAGAGTGATTCATTCATTTATTATTTCTAGATTATTGTAATGCAGCATTTAAATATTCAGGCCACAAAAATGATTGCACAGCCTGAGTTGTTTCAAGGTGCAGCCGTCAGACTTAACTAAACCACAAGTTTGATAATTCACTATCTCCTTTTTTTTTTTAAGCTCCTCTTCTCTTTCCACCGGTCCTTTCTACAAAAGACTTTCAGGTATTACTCATGACTTTCAATGCCCTGCATTGTGCGGCATTCAGCTACCTGGCTGAGCTTCTCAATAATTATTCACCAGCCCTTAGCTTAATACTTTCTAATAAGACACCGACAGTTATCCCCCTTTCAGAGCTAAGATCAAAAGGTTACAGAGCAGTTTTTGTTTTGTCTTCAATCCTCTGGAAGAACTAATCCGAGGAAGTCCGACTAGAAACTCACCAAAACTTGCCTTTTCTGTGTGGCCGTTGCTGAAGTTTTAATGACTAATTTATTTTATCTACATTTTCTTTCTCAATTGTTTTACCGTTTATTTTTTTATGTGCTGCTGTCATTCATTATTCTTACAACCACTTTCTAGTTCTTTGTGCGTTATTTCATTATTTCATGCTTTATTTTTATTGTATGCTGACCTTTAAGTTATTTTTTATATATATTTTTTTAAAGAAATTATGATAAAATTGAATGCATGACATTTTCAAATTCTTCAGATTACCAGATATTATTGTATCTAATATCCATATTCGACCCATTGGAAGCACAAAAACTGACACCATCAGTTGTTCTAAATACTTGGGACCTAATTGTTTATGCATGCCTCTCTCATCGTAGCACCCTATATATGAAAAGGTCCCTTTTGTCTTCGGCAGATGAAAGGGAACCATTTTCCATATCAGCTCACTGGTTGAATTTAAACTCGGTATTCCCATTGTCAGGTCACATGATATTTTAAAATGAGATGAACCTCCTGTTCACACAAAGCATGACAGAAGTAGGTTCAAATATTACTATGCATACAAATGGAACAAGCTTCAGAATCTCATAAAATTAGATTCTTTTATCTCATTTGTGTAATTTAAAAGACAATCCTATATATTTTTCATCTATCCTGTAATTGCTGTCAAACAAATAATGATACATTCTTTTCTATGTGTCACGCTTGGTTTAATGTTGCATTCTCATGCATATTTAAACACAGGATTATTGAACTTTGAGACAAACACAGTATGTGTGGTGTATTTCTAACGGGCTTGAATTGATAGAAATGAGCATTTAAAGACGCGAGGGAATAGCAGACTAACTAACTAGACTATTAAGTCATTATCTTAGGATACACATTATGTTGAATTATTAAAAAACACATTTTAAACATGAGCCACTGTTCTGTCTTTCTGCCCCAAACTGTTCCCTGCAGTAACTACACACTCCCAGCCCACATGTTTCACTGTTTGTCAGCTAGCTCTTTAGTCCACCAAATAATGGATGCTGCCTGCATATATGTTGCTATAATCTGCTCGACCACCAACATCAGCACCACCTTCTCCTCAGGGATGGGTCAAATGAAGAGAATTTATTCCACAATGTTGTCCTGTATGTATGTATTGTGTATAACTTAATAATTACTATTATTATTATCATCTTGTCTTCTAATAATATGAGGGGAAACTGAAATCCGGGTTTCTTCAGCTGAAAATACAGTTTTGGGAGTCTGAAGGATTTTGGCTGTACAGCATCGACTCAGACTTCGACACTGTCACCAGAATAAACTTTTCGGATTATACCTTTTGGTAACTATAGATATCTTAGTTTTGTTAGTTTCACATAATTATTTTGACAATATGTATCACATCACCTTAGTATGTGACGCAAACAAGAGACGACAGTTTGAAACCAGCAAGCACTTCTGGCTTTAGAACATTCATTGGCCACCTTTATCGGAATGTATATTCTGATGGACACATCAGGATCCGTTGTGAGTGAACTTGACATTGCCACACTCACAACATACCCTGGTCCTTTCTGTTTGGACTTTGTAAGTTCTCCCCATGTTTGTGTGGTTCCCACCAGGTATTCCAGCATCCTCCCATTGCCGTGCAAAAACATGGAGTATAAGTGAATTGATGAATGTAATTTTTTTTGTAGGCATGAATGTGAATGAAAGAAGATATTTGCCCCAAATGTCGGACCTGTAATGAACCGGTGGTTTACCCAGGGTGTACCAAGACTCTCGCCAAAAGTCAGTTAGGATATAGGCTGCAGCTCACTTGCAACCCCGCACAAAATGAGAGGTTGCAGAGACTGCATGGATGGATAATCATTTCCTGATCTGTTTTTTGTGGGCCGAAACCTCCCAGACCATAACCCTTTAGTTTTTTGCTAAACTGTTTGGTTTAGCACATTTTGAGTCACTATTTCTTACTGAAAAATGTGACTGAACCCGTTTATAATATGACCCAGTGGCTGCATGTATATGGCAAAGAGTAGGGGGCCAAGGATGGAGCCATGAGGGACAACAAGGAGGAAGCAATAACCATGGCTATTAAGAAAGTCCTATTCAATAAGTAGGATTTTGTTTTTGCATATTAAAGCATGTGAGTGCTTAAAAAACAGAATTCTGTCATTTGAGCCAAAAACGTCAAATAAGGGTCAACTACATTTCTAAACACACGTTTTACCAAAAGGTTGATTTAATCAGATCAAAACTGCCTATTTTCCATGGAACACAAAATTTCATCCAATAATTTTCATCAGTGTGATTATTCTTACTGTTCACAAACAAGCGGAGAAATTTAAAGTGTCTAAGATATTAAATGAATAAATAACCCAAATAAATAAATAAGCAGAAAAATCATTTTTCCATAGTTCTTTTCTTCTTGATAAGTAAATTAAAGGTTTGAAGTGTTGAAAGAGCATAAAATTGAAACATAAAAAATGGAAAGTATGCACTGACATAAAATATTTTATGGCGATTGAGTTGCGTAGAAGGGCTAGGGAGGTCTCAGAGGTCAAATGAAGGCAGGAGTGGAGATGTAGGTGTATTGATTTTCCTTCAAGACCTTTTCTGAAGTAACTGTGAAGCAGAATAACCTTATCAGATGTGTGCCCTGAAAGGCATGCAAACGAAATACACACTACAACAACATATATGACTATGTGTTAGCAGTGTTTATACCAGTAATGAAAATGAAACAATCCTGAGTAAAGTCTGAGAAGGAACTGTGATGACTCACAAAGCCCAAAACTCTGATTGCAAAATGAGTCCATACGGGGGCAGTAACAGTTTGCCTGAAGCTGCTCTCCAGTTTGGCCTCTTTAAGTGTTTACATGGAACCTAATATCTAATTCAGAATTGTGGGAGAGTGAAGAGCTCTAACCACGTGTGCTCGTTTGAAAATCATTATTGGCATTGTCACAATCAACGCATTTGATTTATCATTACTTTCCGTGTTGTCCTGCATTGGCATGACATCAGAGACTAAAAGCAGAACTAACTCCTTTCTCTGGTTCCTTTTCATGAGAAAAAAAGGGTAAATGTTCACTTGGGCAGAAGGATCTTATTTAAAAGCTCATGTTCAGCTGTGCTCCCCTCTTGAGACAGACGGACAAACACACACACAGCTTAAAAGGAATCACACGATGCTCAAATCGTATTTGCTGTTTGCTTTTGTCTCGCGGGACGGCGAAGACAAATGGCATCTCGATCCCGAGCAGAGCCTTTAAAGCTGGTGTCCCTTAACGCTAGGTGGATGCGTATATGTGTGTTTTTGTATGGAAAGTGCATTCTCTATAAATAAACTGGACTTCTCAGGCACATGGTAAATGTTTCATTCACTCAAATGTACACCCACTTTATTATCTCTTCAGGTTTGAAAGCAAGAAAATGACAACATTGAAAATAAATAAAAATAAATATAGATGTGAATAAAACTGTGATTTCATCGCCCACTACACGTACCACAAAGCAATGAAGAATTCAGTGTAAATTATTATTTTTCTCTAACGGAACGCTTTAATTGTGCTGGAAGAAAAAGATGTCAAAATCTAAAGCTGATTCATTTTCATGGAGGGTAAATACCTTAAGATTTTGAAAAATGCACCATAGCTAATACTTAATTTGAGGGTAGCGCTGTGCAATCTGATGATTTCTATTCATATTCTGCTCCATTTGTGTGTTGCACAGCATTGTTTTCAATCATCTGGACGACGCTGTGCTCCTCAGCACAGAATGCAGACGGGCAGGAAATTTTCATGAAGGCAGCACAAACAAGGAGGCGAGTGAAAGTGTCACAGAGTGGGGTAAGACTGAACAAACTCTTTAGGCAAAAGATAAAGAGCTCCTCCCTAATAGAGGTGCTACATCTGATGCACGGACGTGCTCTGGGTACGAAAAGTCTGGCACGGACTGGACCGCACAGCAGATTAACATTTTTATCACCTGCACAGGAAACATGTCTACAGATGAGGGCCTTTAAAGCAGCAGGTGAGGGTTTAGCCCTCAGTGCAGCGCATCGCAAAAATAGGAAAGAAAATTCTGCTGCTGCATCTTATATCTCCAAAGACTAAAATGTGACACGTCTCAATGTCTCTCTGGATATTAAATGAACTATATCAGGGATTTCGAATCAATGGCACAGCCCTATCTGAGCACCTTGAGTGGTGTTTTTTCTTTTTACCCACATAATCTCCCATCACACAGGCGCAGTAGCGAGGATCGCCTGCTGATAATGGTTTGCATGAGAATAATACACATCACAGTGGCTTAAGAACATTTCATCACAACCAGAGCTCATCTAGACAGTGATATTTTTTTCAAAATCAGGATTTTCAGGGCAACACAAACATGAGGTTCATATGCAATTTGGCATAAAGAGCAGTTGATAAAAATGCAGAGGTGTCAGGCATACTGGTATAATAGAAATGTGGACTGTGTGCGTAGCCGATCACATGGATGATGTGCCCAAATGATTCACAGTGTGTGGTTTGTATTTTTGGTTCGCAATTGTGACAACTCTAATGGATCTTAACAATGCACTCCTGTATTCACACACATTTACAGTATATACACGTTAAATAAGGAAACAGAGTCACGGCGTAGCTCACTCCGATGCCATGCTGCAGGTCAAGCGGTAACCAAAGAAAGTCACTCGGTAGATACGAGCGCTACGACAACACTGAATCTGTCTCAGCTGATAATGGTTCTGATCGGGAGTGCTTGTAGAAATGCAATAATAGTAAGTCTCTTTGTTGCGCTGAAGAGTTTTGTTCAAAGACACTGCTTACCGTGTTCACACAGGTTTGAGAAAATGATCCACTCAGAAGCATTTTATGCTTTCAATCAAATCACATGTGTTCATTTTTCTTGCTTTACGAGGTTATTGAGTGGAATGGGACTTTAAAATGCAGAGAGCCAGTGATAATTAGTAAAATGGAATTAAGACACTGACAGTTAAGACCCCCTCAGCTCTTAATTTTGAATTTCAGGTCCAGAACTTTAGACCTTACGGCACAGGTTCACACCTGAAACAAAGGTTCAGGTTTTCGTGGCATCTCATATGTTTTAATCCAGTTAATTTTGGCTTCATGCTGAAAGCACATTACAGAACTTTTCATGACATACCTATGTCCTGTCTTCATCAGTGGTGAAGGAAATAATCGTGTCTTCTGATACGTAGAGGACAAAGCACTGTTGATTTGGAGGATCAGCAGTTGGATGAAAAAGGATTTAACCTAATGAGTCCCAGTTGGACTTATATATGAGTTTAGAAACAAAATGCAAGTCTCATACCGAAAAGCTTGCCTTTGGATAAATTTGCACAGCTTTATGATCATACAGTGTCATGACATTCTTCAGCCCCTTCAGACGTGCATCATTTGTCAGACCAAATAAAAGCTGTAAGCTGGAAACAGGTGGGTCAAAGGGAATGTTTAACATTCCCTATCAACCATCATCTAGGTGGGGAGTGCCTCCTTATTCTCAATGACGGATGATTTACATAACAGCGTGACTGACAGCAGTCCTTGGAGGAAATAAATTACGACACCACTTTAGAAGACGATTATTCTGATAAATGGTTTATGAACGGCTGTACTAACTTTTTAAATTAAGTTTGGAACACTTTATAAATCATTAAGCTGCTATAACTCATTACATAAAACATTATGACCTATTGCTTGCTGAAAGGGAACCTGTATCGATTATTGAAACATGTATTACATGTTGAGTATAATATTTTATTAATGACTCGAAAGGTGTTCAGCCTAATTAATAACCCAATTATAAACCTTCATAAATCCTTTATAAAGGCAGTTTTACTGTTAAGTGGTATCTAAACGACAGTTTCAGTGTTTTTAAGTGTTATTTTTCCTTCCACTCTCCATGAGCAGGTCATTTTTTCATTTTTCTTTCTCTTCATTTTCTTACCTTTTTTCCTTTTTCTTCTTTTGTTGCTAGCAAGAGTAGCCTGCTGTAACTTCCTGTAACTGGTCTAAAAGTTCAAAAAGGCATTTCACACTATAAACAAAACAAACCATGGCTCAGTTTGATCTGGACCTACGCTTCTTCTTCTTTTGCTGGACGAAAGTGTCCGTTTGTTTGGTCTAGGCCTGAGTGCGAGGGGGATTCCCACCGACAAGTTTGGTCTGGATCAAACTGAAGAGGCCGAAACAATAGGTTAAAGTACCGTAGGTGAAATACGAGCCCCCAGAGCTTATAGGCTAATACTGGAAATCCTTCAGAAAACCAAACTCGTGTCTAGGTTCACAACATTATCAGGAGGAGCACGCACACGATTCTGGGTTTCCATGTAGAGCTACGATATGCTTCTCCTCTACTTCCTTATCAAGTAGTGAAATGCTGATTGCCTTCACCTCACAGCATCACGGAGTTTCTCAAATCTTTTTTAGTTTTACCCACTGGCCTGTGAAAACTCACTTCACCGCGCGTAAAAAATTCACACGGTGCTGGGTGAGGAGGCAGCGTAACAGGAGGAAGAATATTGCATTAATGATAATGTCGCTCTACTTTAAAGTGAATCGTAATAACCTGAAGAGATCAATGTAGAGTTAACAGCAAGGTCAAATTACACTTAAAGCTTGGATCTAAACTCTACTTTTGATATGTGAGAGTATAAAGCCGCGTCGAAATGTCCAAAAGCAGTAGCTGCTTATTTACATATTTTATTCCAGCTGAATGAAGATATTGCGGCGACTATTTAATGATCCACTCTAACCATATTGTAGGCGTACTTTCTGAAATCACAAAAAGGCCTTCTAGCGTTGGCCCCTTACATTTGGCCTTTATGCAAATCTAGGTTAATTGGACATGACATTGTGTCATTGACGTCCTCATTTAGCTGTCAGGAGGGGAGTGAATGACTTCTACCTTCACTTCTAACCCACATGTAACGCATTTATTCACGGCTGGCGTCTTATTTTGGAGCAAAACTCTTCAGTTCACAGTATGGAATGTGTTTAACGCTCTGGAAATTCAATGAAAGCAGCTCAACCGCACGAAGCTGACTGAGAAGAGAGGAAGACGGCACGTCACAAGATGAACAAACATGTTGACCAGACAACCGTCTGTGACAGCAAAATAAATAAAAACATATATTAAAATAAAGTAGGAATTTGAATTACTTAGTCACCCACGGTGAAGATTTGTGTCCAGAGACTGCTGGGTTCAGTGTAGTGCGTTGGCACAAGCTCAAAGTTCTTAATAATGAAAAATGTGCAGGCAGGAGTACAACAGAGATTTTCGATGCCTGCCGAACCACGAACGAATATGGAGTGCTGTACATTCACACCCAAATCCCAAGTCTCACAGATCCAAACTCAGCTCGGTCACATGCATCTTTTGATCCACTAACCTCTCCTTTCACAACTTCTGCAATGTCCTTGTATCCCTGTCCTCATCCACTTTCTCCTGAAAGTCTGTATTATGTCTCTCCTGAGGCTGAGGAGACTGAAGCAGTCTCTCCCTCGCTCTCTAGCTTGACCCCGGCTCAGAAAGTGTTTTAGTGTACTCCATGGATGTGGCAGAAACTCGACGACAACTTGGGGGGGTTCTCCAAAAGCGCGACGTCGGGACAAAGCCGGCCCCCTCTCTCATAGCGACGTGGACTGCTTGATGCTGTGGAAGCTGACCCGTGAAGGTGAGGTGGGGATGGACATAGCCTGGGTCATCCGGACTCGGATGGAGTGCTGCTCCTGCCAACGGTGGAAGCGTTTCCTCGCAGCTGATCGTACCTGTCAACAACAAAACACAAAGGGTTAGTCTACTGATCCTTGTGTTAACTTTGTAACATTGATGTGTTTACTCAATCAGTTATATCAATTTTTATTTTCTTATTTATTTATTTATTTGTAGAGGACGATATAAAATAATAAACCTAAATCTTAACATTTGATGCGTTGTATCAGTTTGCTATCTAAAAGTCAATATTTATCATATTCATCATTTTGTTATAATTATACTTATTTTAATGTTCATGTATAAGTTAACACATTAAAAACACAAATAGAAGGTAAGATGGATCAAGATATTTAATCTTTTTGTTCAGTATAGAAAGCGAAATATTCACAAGAAAACCCGGTTGAATATGATTCCAATGGAAATGCAAAAGAATGCGGTTGTTAGTTATAGAATTAACAGGTGCACAATTTAATATTTTTTAGTGACTCTCCGGGTTGAATTCATACTTTTCTGCATTTTTTTCCATAGATTGTTGGGAAATTTCTTAGGAATTGTTTTTGGGGCAAGCATCCCTTGAGGTTGAGATGGAACCTATCCCAGCAGACTTCACGGCAGGGGGTGAGGTACATCCTGGACAAGCAGCTAGTTCGTGTCAGGATAGACAGCCAGAGACAAAAAACTATTCACTTTCACATTCTTACCTATGAGCACCAGTTCCCTTACATTGCAGGTTTTTGGACTGTGGGAGGAACTCCACACATAAAGACCCAGAGGCGGATTTGAACATGGAACCTTCTAAGTGTGAGGTAACACTGCAACACCATGCTGCCCCTAAATAGGAATATACCTTACAAAATGACCATCATACTGACTCGAAGGAGCTTTGAGGTCATAAAGTCGTTCAGAAAATGTTTACGGAGGTAAACTAAACTCAAAGAACAGATCGCTTCTCCATAAGCGTACATACAGTCAGACATCTTTGTTCAATCGGCATTGGCCACCTGCTGAATCTAATTAGCAAGTTTAAAGCACTTTCTTTCTTTTTCTAAGAATTGAATTAATTATCATCATTGACGTCTGAACCCGGAGCAGACGGATGAGCAGCTTTTCTAAAGAGCTCTCTCTTGAGTTCCATTCATGACAAGGAACCAATTAATTCTCAAATGAGACTCCAGGAAAGATACATTAGTAAAATAAGACAAAACCATCAACACTCTTTTGAGGAACTGACGTGTACATGTGCTGATGTTGAGAGCTACACATTACTACCTGTGAGTTAGCAAAAATGCTTACAGAAAAACTTGTGGATGGATTTGCATGAAATTCTATCCAGACTTAGGTTTTTGCATATCATGGAGATGACTTCATTTTGGTAATGTTGCATCATGACCTGATGACGTTATGGCATAACGTTTTTATTAACATCTGCGAGGTAGGGAACTTTTGGAGGAGTTCTGCATAACTCTTAAATTAACCCTTTAAGTCCAACAATTACGACGCCGTAATTTAATCACTTGTCTGATTGATGGTTTTGCGGCATTAAAAAAAAAAGGTAAAAATCAGAGCGATGACGTAACCTTGTGGTGAAAGTGCTGTCTTGAAACTCGTTTGGTTTCGTTTGGTGTGAATAGACAAATTAATGCATTAAATAGTTGAGCCGCACACCCATTTTGCGCCTGTGGTGGTGGAGGGATGCAGCTGGGGTCTCAGTGTGCTGATTAGAGATGCAGATGTGGAAGCCGCGAGAGAATGACGAACAGTTCCAGTGTTTGAGAAATACCGAGAGAGTCTCTGCTACATTTAGAGGCTGGCAGTAATTCATAAATTCTGCATGAAATTTTCCTAAATCTTCTTCATCTTATTCTTTTGACTATTCCCTTTTTTTATTAGTTCCGCATATTGATTTGGCATAACTTTTTTTTATGTTGCATGCCCTTCCTGACACAACCCTCACAATTTATCCAAGCTTTGGTCTGGCACTAGAGTTTCACTGTGTGGCTGGTTTATGAAATTTTCCCAAATAAAGCTATCCAATTGACTCTGATCTCATTAATATCTACCTTGGGTACTACTGGGCCATGGGGGAGGTTTGCGCTCTCTAAGTGCTTTTTCTAGTTACAATTACTTTCTCTTTTAGTCCTTCCCAGCATATCTTTTGTTCATCTGTCTAACTTCTGTCTTCCCCCTCTATCTGCTCTTGTCAAAATGTAACAAAGCACTAAATCAATACCCTTCACAATACCTTCTTCACATGCTGGTTAAGCCCCTTGCTGAAGCTGCAGCATGGTCTGCAATGAGATATGCATTCATCATGCGAGTCGGCTAACACACTGCGGGACAGTGTGGGACAGTTAGCAAAGCGCAGCAGTCAGCTGATGTTAGATCTGCACCATACTCAGCTAATACCTTGCAAGGTAATGATTATTCTGTGTGAAGACATTAAGCTCACATGTCTTCATAATCAAGCCTAACACCCATTGGCATGAAGAAAAGGTCACGTGCGTGATAATATAATTATCTGTATGCACAATTTCTGGCTTATTTGGTACTATATGGTTGTTTTCATCAACAATGGTGGAAAGTAGCACCGTAGTCAATTTCCACTTTTAGGCACAGAACTATCCTCGGTAAGGTAAGACCATAAAAGGCCCTGATATCAATCACCTCCCTCCAATGACTGATGAGGTTGCAACATGACCACAAACTTTTCAACCGAAGGTCAAGCATTCTGTTTTTTATTTTCTTTTACGAGAGAGATTATTTTCTGTTTTGGAAAAAAAATAAAAATAAATCACATACATCTGTGAACCAATCAGGAGAGAGCAATACATCAATCACAGTGATGTCCGCTGTTGAGTTATTTTCTTCTGCTGCCAGCACTGTCAATCAAATCTGCCCACGCCACAGCCACACCACAAATTTAAACTGTTAAAGTAACATTGTGCCAAAAGATTTAAGAAAAAGATTTTCAATTGCGTTCAGCTTGAAGAGCCAGAGAGGAAAAAAAACACAACATTTGATTATCTCTTACTACGGAGTAAATAAGTTATAATTACACCATTGGTTGTTGTTGGTGTTGAAAGTGCTATTTCTTTCAATGTGAGTGCATTTTATCAATAAAAACATATTTCTGAATCTTTGTATCCACCTAATCTTCTGCATGCACACATACATAGAAACATTTCTGGGCTATTTTAAAAGGGTTTCAGCCCTGATTTCTCAGTTGACCCAAATCAGGGTTGACATTGTCATCAAGTGTATAAAGCGATGTCACTTACGTCAGCACATGTCAAGTACTAATCATGCCCTAAATATAAGTGCTTCCAGCTCTATCATCACTGAGCTCCCTGCAATAGCCCACAGCAAAAAGCCTTCTAAAGGGTGGGCGGGCCTGAACAGAGGAATTATAAATAATTGTGGGGGTACCTGGAATGTTAAATCAATACGTTGGAGTGAATCTGCTTACCTCACTGTTTAGGAAGCAGTAAAATACGGACACAAAGAAGCCCTGCGTGAGAGGAAGAGGGAGATAAAAAGAGGAACAAAACATCATCAGAGAGGAGGGTGTTCAAAACATCAAGTCCCTGATCCCGTTTTCATCGCATACACAGAAGCTTACAACATTCATGCCATCATCTCCGGACAATAACACAGTCATAATGCTGTCCGCTCATTACAATTACAATACAAAGACAGACAGAAATCTGTTAGTCTCAAAACCTTAATCTCATCATACCTGGAACGATTCCAAAAATGAGTTAAAATATATGAAGACGATTTGAGAGATCTCGTCTTCCCCCGGGTTGACGAAGAACAGCATATAGGTGATTCCCAACAGGGGGAGGAGGACCAGGGTGGCCTTCACAGCTTTCCTACAGATGAGGCAGCAAGTGACCAGACAATCATGACAGAAAATACTGTCTACATGCGATATTGTCTTTCAGATAGAGACACAGGAATGAGGTCAGTCCATATGGGTACTGCAGGTGACATGTATAGTACCTGTACTGTATTGTCTCTGATGTGGTGGAGGCTCGCAGTTTGGTCATCAGGATTCTCACGATGTTGAAGAGAAAGATGAAATTGATCTGTAAGAAAATCAAACAGAAATGATTTTCGGCCAGACTCTTTGTGATTCAGGTATGACAGTGCCTAATTGTGTCTACATAAGACTGCATTCTTCTCAGCGGTTGCCGTTGTTGATGGGATTTAGATTTTGTTCTTTCAAATTTCATACAGTGCAAACAACAAACTCTAATTTTGCAAACAGGTGATACTGTAATCCAGTGATACAACACTCATTCAATCATCCCCAGAGAATAACTACCCCTTCATCGCTCCGTAGTCATGAACATCAAAGCCATAATTAATAATGGTAGAAAACGCTGAAGTGGGATAAGTAAAACCCACTCTGAACGTGATATCCAATTCCTTGGCGGAGGTCATTATTGTTGTGAAGATGTTTTACAATTGGAATTAGGAACACGGTTCAATAGTTTCACCTGCAACTAAAAGATTTGATTATTTCTTCCTCTACTCATTTTGGCAGCAGGATGCTGTGTGTTGAGTTCTTTCTAAAAGCTGACATGTCTCCCAGTGTTTGGACTTCTATGGCGCCCTATGGCTCAACAGACTAAAGTACAGAAAAAACATGTTTAGTGTCATCCATTCATCAGCCGTATCCTTTAGCAAAGCCTAAAACGGTGCTTCTTAGGATTACATTTCCACAAAATCAACAGCTCATGCAATAGGTGTGAAATAGCAAAATGGGAGCAAAAATAGCTCTAGGAATACTTTCCATGGCCAATTGACCTGACCGTGACCTTAACAGATGCATGGCACTTGTTTAAGGACTTAGCTCTTGCAAATTCCATGTATTAATGTTTATGTTAACACTTTTAACAACATGTTGTGCTTATTTAATATAGCGCTACATCAGTATATTGCAAACATTAAAAGCCAGTAGTGAGGCAGTTTTAATCACACCACCCTGAGAGGAGGTACTGCAAATATTCTGGTGACCTGACTATGGTCCTGCAAGATCAAGTGCAAAGCAAAGAGATAAACGCCTAAGAAAACTTGCTATTTAAGGAGGAGTATTTTTCTTTTTTTCAATACAAAACCAGTAGAGAGATATTGGAGGCGGCAGAATCATGCTTTGGGCAAAATAATGGCAGGAGAGACATTAAGTACCTCTTGGAGTTTTTTTTTGATAAAACAAGGGAATTTGCTGCTTTGACAGGACTAGGAAGGTCACTCCACCACTCAAAGCCCAGCATGGAGAAAAATAGTCCAAAATGAACTGAAATAAAGCCAAAGTGCGACAGCGAGAGGGGTGTCAGCCGAGGTAGTGGGCATGCATGACGATAAGGATTCTTGACAGTATTTTGGAGTCCTGGCCAGGAGACGAGTCATGAGTAAGGCTTGTACAGGGGGCCAGGGCGAAACCCAGACAATCTTCAAAATCTGCTGGATCATTCACAAGAGCCCTGCCTGAGGACTGCCAACAGTCGGTTTGAGTGCGTGGCTTCAAACAGACAGTTGGCAGGGTGAGGACGAGTCAAAATCCAACAGCTATGCTGAGAATGCTGAAGGACAAGTCTTGCGGTGGGTTGCTGCCAAGTTTATTATGTTATATCTTATTTCCTGTAATTTACAGTTTGGCAGCTGAATCTGGAGCTGCAAGCCGGTGAGAGAGTTCTCCAGTTTAAGTGACAACATTAAGATTCACACCTGATGACTTATTGAAAAAAGAGCAAGAAAAACCTCTCTAAAGAGGGAAATGACCAAAGGATTCCAATATTTAAATTTAAATTGTATGCTTGGTTGGTTAATTGTTCAAACGTTAATCATTTGCTTATATGAAAAATGTTGAGGTTTCCAGCATTTCAAAAGAAATAATGAAGACATATTGAATCAGGAGCTTTTATAACACATTGTGCTGCACTGAAGGGCAAAGACAAAAAAGACTCTTACCACTAACACAAGAATCATGGGTCCTTGGTAGATGTAGTCTGTGTACACGCCCGCTCGCTTCCCAAACCAGCATCTGACAAGTCAACAGGAGATTTTACAAGCATATGAATACATATTGTCTGTTGCTTTTTCCTCTCTGACTTCATTATATTTGCTCACACATTTTCTTGTCACTTATTCACACAAAATATGAAATATAGAGCCTTTGTGGAAAATGTGTTCATGATTGAGGTGATACAAACAAGAGTTATCTGGACTAGACAACAAAAATAAAAAAACAAACCCAAAAACTGTCAAACAAAATGCATCAGTACATAGAAATATCCCCCATTCCAGGAGTGTATCTTGTTTTGCATACATGGTATGAAGAGGATCAACCTCCACAGTCACATTAAAATCAGCTTTCCATTGAGAACTCGAAAAATGAAATTTGTAGAAAATCTACTCATCATGACCAATAATCTAAGGTGCAAAGGTTGGCGACGTAAATACATGTAGAAATAGATACTTCACACTTAAAAATCATGGTTCCATGGAAAAAAACAAAAAGATGTAGAAAATCTACTCTTACTTTCAAGGATATTAATAATAAAAATGTATTTTATTTAGACCTTGTCCAAATCAATTTCATTTGTTCAGCTTTTGTAGTTAGCTTATTAGCCTAGCAGTTAGCCAGAAGCCCTGAAAACTTACAGGTGACGACGGATTTGTTAATAGTTACTTTCATTTTTTATTATTTATTAGTCTATTATTTGTGTAGCTTCAAATACAATTGGAATAAGTGGAAAGTGGAATAAGGCAAAGGATTGAAAGAGAGGAAAAATAAGTGTTAGTTTTTAGTTTTAAGTTAGTGGCATAGAAAACAAATAAACAAAATAAGAATTCAATAAAATGAATATTAAACATTAATCAGGAACATATAGTTATGCCAGGGGACAGGGATGATCCACATAAAAACTTTCAATTGTGAGCATAGTTTAATTGTTTTAACAGCTTCTGGGTTTTAACAGAATCAAACAACTTTAATTTAATTTAATATCTTTTTTTGGTTTGACTTTAGCAAATTGACATTTATGTATGTTGAATTTTGTAAACAGAATGATCAAATTGATAAGATAATATCAATTGGAGTGAGACTAATAGAAGTTCAGGATATCAAATGATTACATTTTACAGCCTGACAAAATACTAAAACACACAGGTGATGAGGAGTACCACTTTCTTTTGTCATCAAAACACTCACAAGACGCTGACCTACTCAACTTCCGCTTTTCCCTTTCAAAAATAAGAGCATTTAAAATGAACCGCAAGACTGCTTGGTAGAAGAAGAAGAGGAAGAAAGATAATAATAATAATAAGAAGACAGTTTTTTCCTAGTTACGTACAATCGTAGATGTAACACTACATAGCAAAGTTGGTTTTCTGCATTTAACCCATACCCGAGGAGCAGTGGGCAACTATTTGCAGTGCTCGGCAAATATAACCATAAACAATGATTACATATGTCTGCCAGGTAACAGGGGACAAGGATTATAACAGTTGTTGTAAAAACATATATTTTGTAATGGATATCATGAATGAAAGCCTTCCGTAACGAGAGAATGTTTTAATTTCTAACTCATTAAAAAAAAAATCTATCTGGCTGCTTCAATTTGCAAACTCGCCAACCACCACTACGATTAGACGGACGGACGGACGGTCGGACGGATGGACGGATGGATGGATGGATGGATGGATGGATGGATGGATGGATAGATAGACAGCAACTGCTGATTACTTATGGCTACTTTTAAAAATACCCACTGATAGATGCTCAAATGAAGAGAGTGAATAATAATTCAATTCTCTGGGTCTGCAAAACTTTGAAGCAGCTTTCAGCCCATTCTGGTTCACTCTTAGGACTCTCATCTGGCTGTTTTAGAAAGCCATTTAGCAGCTTACCTACTCTGCTATACACAGCAGACAGAAACAGAGACTGGTTGGTGAACACCGTGGTTGCATTTAGCAGCTAAAGAGCCCAATATTTCCCTGGAGAATATAAAATGAATATTGGAGTTGCACTCATCTAGTGTACACAAGCCAAACTCAGAATGAATGAACAGCTGTTTGTTGTGATAAATCTGTTTGATGTGTAAATGGTGTATGTAAATGTTGCTTTGTCTCATATGTGTTTGCAGCTTCTTCTGCTTCCCCAAAAGATTTTTTTTTAACTTCCCTCAACTTTGTTGACGAGTCAGATTTCTGTGACGGTTTGATCCTTGTTGGATGATCTTGGTTGTATTGTTTGGCAGCAGGACGATGAACGTGGAATTGAGTCAATATAAACGGCAATGTTTCTGTTCAGGATAAAGGAAAATGTCATCCACTTTTATCTGATGCTGAATGCGCTTTTACCTGTTTAATAGGGGCAAACCCCCCCCCCCCACTAAACATTTATTCCAGTCAAGCTCTAAGCTGCAGGGTTAATGTCTGATTAAGAATATTGTACCACGCAAATGTAATTACAGCAGGTTATTAATAGACACTTATCTCCTTCAGGAAATACAGGTTTGACTTTGCCCTCATTCTTTCATTAAAGGGCCAAGAGAAAAGGCTCTTTGAATGTCTCAGAAAGATCAAACATCAAGAAGAAAAACAAAGGGCTTACTTCTCATTGTCGTAGTACAGCTTCCCGATGGCCCACGCCACGATTATTGGGAAAGGTATACCTGTGAAAAAAAGCCCCAAAAAATCCAGACAGAATGATAAAGTGATTGTGTTTTCATCTTTCTCTGCTATTGAGATCATAAAATACCACTCTAGGGGTTTAACGCTGCAATATGAAATCCTTGTCTTTTTTACTTAAGCATATCAACCAGCACCTGCCAAAGCTCTGTCAAAAGTAATTGTTGCTCGTTTGCTATGATCCACAGAGGCCAGTCAAGACTCGTCTCAATCTGGATATTTCATTGTGAATAAATGAAAAGCCGGACTCTGGCTGATGATAATGTACTTATAGGGGTATAAAAAAGCAGACAAACAGCCATTACCAACATCTAAACGGCAGTAACAGGACCATGAAGAGCAGGCCAGCTGCCATGTCACACATTTAAGTCTCACATTTCTGGAAAGTTTCCACTTCATTAGCAATATATTGTCATCAGTGTGCTGTTAGACCTGAGGAAATTTCACCCTCAAAGCCTGGGATTACATGAAAAATGTAATTTGCCCTCTCATCTCTTGTCCATACTACTCCGCCTTGATGCTCTCTCTGCTCTAGAAGGCTGTGTCCATGCTAAGTGAAGCAAAGAAAATTTGATCTTATTTATTTTTTCACAGCCGTTGTGAAATGTGCTGCCATCTCCTCTTCACACAGAGGCTTCACGCTGCCCTGGGGGAAATGTAATCCAGCTGGCACAATACACCTAATCTCAGCAGCACATAGTTGAGTTTGACAGTGTGAAACGGAGTGTTGCTGAACTCTAGACCGATGCATTTCCCAACCGCCACAAAAATCCTGCTCTCCCCATCAAGTCCACTGCTGCCATTCTTGGCTGAAAACCTTTCTGACCTTCAGTTTGCTCTGCTGAAGTGAAATGTGTCTAAGTTGCATGCAGTTAGTTTTGCAAATAAGATGTTTGGTTTTCTCTCTGAGAGTTTAATTAAGAAAAAGAAAATGTCTGTCCAAGGACAGAGATGCCCCCCGCCGTGGAAAAACTCAGTCTGTGCTGCTGAGGCTTGACAGTAAATAATCTCTATAACTGGGCCGGTGCCGTCGTCCTCTGACAGCAAGGGTTTATCCCTGAAAAGTCCCCAATCTCCTGCATTGTCCAAGCAATCCTCCTGATTGAACTCCTCAAATTTAATGTTAAGTTATGTCTAAAAGCCAGTGTATTTCATCCAAAAGCTCCCCCCAGTGAGTAAAATATGGACTATGGGATTAAAGTATGATACAAGATAGATCGAGTCGATTCATATGCACCAAATTTGGACAAAGTGTTTCTCATAAAAAGGTTTCCCTAGTGAGTAAAAAATTAACCTTTAGGGTAAAATAACAGAGTTAAAGAAGAAGTTGAGATAATGATAAATTTGACAGAAAAAAGAGTTTTGAAAGATGTCATGAGTATATGATTATTCTGAGTTTTGGATGGTGCAGTGGGAAGCGCTGCCTCACAGCAAGAAGGTACTGGGTTCAAATCCACCTCTGCCAGCCTTTCTGTGAGAAGGTTGTCCCTGTGTCTGTGTGGGTTCTCTCCGGCTTCCTCCCACAGTCCAAAAACATGCAATATAGGTGACCTGCTGATTGTGATTTGCCCGTAGGAATGAATGTGAGTGTGGTTGTCTGCCTCTATGTGTACTCTGCCTCTCGCCCAATGTCAGCTGGGATAAGCTCCAGCCCCCGCGTCCCTGAACAGGATAAGAGGTTACAGACGGATAATCATGTATAATCGACTTTAAAATGAGTTCTCGGGGATATTTGGAAATATACGTATCTTGTCATGGACTAAAAAGAAAAGTATAAAAAGAAAGTTTGAGGAGGAGATTGATATAATTCTCCTGTCTGCTGAGTGCTGAGCTCTGCTCTTGATGCTAAGCTAACTGTTTCTTCTCTATAGCCCCATACATAACTCTCATAAATGAGAATGGTGTCAGCCATGAATAGTTAACCCTCTGGGATCAGAGGTCACAGCGGCATGAGCTCTCACCCTAAGTCTTTATATACCAGCCTTTATTGCTGGGATCACCTCTACGACCTGACATTTACTTCTTCACTGTGACAGTCTGTATCAGGATACTGAAGCTAAAAATCATGCAGGGTTTGGTTTCGGGATCACACGGTTATGACCTCAGACTCTAAAGGGGTCAAATAGAGACAATATTTTTACTCACACCAGCCGATGCAGATGAACATCCACTTGCGCAGCTTGTCGGTGGAGTAGGTGAGGACGATGGCGGTGTGGAGGTAGCAGCCCTCACCAAACATCCAAAAGAAGTTGGTGGAGTGGAAGTAGTTGAAGGAGGCTGTGACAAGACGGCACCAAACCTACAAAAAAATCATATGTTGAATAATAAAATCTATAAAACATTTTACCACTTGTCAAAAAATACAATATTCTATGTCAAATCTTTTCATTCTGGAAGATATTTAAGTTATGTTCATCGATCAGGTGAAGAAGCTCCTTTAAAGATTCAAGGTTTGATAACTGAAAGTTTTACTCTTGCATAACGACTGATAGATTAAAGAAGAAATACTGTTGAAATGAGTCGAGGAACATAACAGGAGTATATTCTTCCACAGATGTCTCAGTGATTCATTGAATGATTTTATCATGAGTGCAAATAATTATCTGAAAAAAGAAAATTGAATAGCTTTTAGAGATACTACAAATTTTATATCAACTGAGATCGATTTTAGTCCCAGTCATGAAATTACACTGTGGAGTTTTCACTCGAATTTGACAGCATTGTCATTATTCAGTAATAAAAATGGAGGCTCCATAGTTCAGGGGCAGGAGTCTAAACCAGGGATCGCCCCGGGTCTCCTCAGATCAACCCGTCTCTGTGGATACACAAGTCAGGGAACTTTTGGTTCCGGTCCAAAGCTGGGATAAATGAGCAGGGTTGTGTCAGGAAGCACATCCAGCATAAAAACTGTGCCCGTTCAACCATGATGGGGATAATCCTCTGCTGGCTAAACCTAATCAGGAGCCGCCAAAAGAACATTGACAACAACATCCTTAGTATGAAATACTACTGGATCTGGCCTTTCATTGAAGAAAGACTTTGAATATAAGTTATATCTGATAAATGGTTCAAATGTCAAAAATGAAAAAACATTTAGTAATTTTTCCAGTAAAACTTTTGAAAACCACCCAAAACCTTTTTAATTATGCACCTGAATCTTTTTTTGACACAAATCCTACTGACAGAATGAATAAAATTGGCCACCTTGTTTTTTTGTAAACCTCTTAACAGAGAAAACTGAAAAATATGCTGAGTGTCATCACAGCCAGAAATGATTTGGTCTAAAGAGGAAAACTTGATGGAGAATGTAATTTACTGAAGGATGACCACTAACACGTACAGTTTTATTCAAATACAAGAGTATAGATGAAGTATTTCATCGAGCTTTTAAGTTATATTTTATATTTCTCTTATAACAAATGAATACCTTCAAATAGAAAGCAATACAAATTTATATTTATAAAATATATAATCAAATCAGGATCTACCATAACAACGCTGTCCAATCCAATAATGATTCTTTTCTGATTATTTGACGAAATGTTGTCTTCAACTCTAAAATAACTCAATCACTCTAGAGTTTAATGAAACTCAAATAGGATGGAATGGGGGCTATTTTCTGCAGAAGATTAAACCACATTTGTTGTGCTGTTGACTAAGCGTGGAGGTGGAGGAAGGACGAAGAATGAGGGATTGAGTCATAAATAAACAACAATGTCAACACTTGTCAATGCAACCGTGTGGTTGGAGGCGTTTGATGAAAAGAATAACTTGCAAACTGTCACTTACTTCAAGTTATTGTAAGGGAAGGAGCTAGTTTGGTTTAACCCTTTAATGTCCTGCAAAACTGTTTGGTTAAGCACATTTTGAGTCACCATTTCTGTGTTAAAAATGTGTGCCACTTGAATGAACCTGTAAATAATACGACCCAGTGGCAGCATGTCTATAATAAACAGTAAGGGACTGAGGATGGAGCCCTGGGGGACACCACAGGCCAAAGGGGCCACTGAGGAGGAAGCATTAACCGGGGTTATTGAGAAAGCATTAACCAGGGTTATTTATTAAGTAGGTTTTTGAAATATATATATATATATATATATATATATATATATATATATTAAAGCATGTGAGGACTTATTACACAACCTTTTGTAACTGGTTACAACAAAAAAACAAAACCCAAAAGTGTAATAATTGTCCAATAGTTATCTCAAAATGTAATCTAATTACGTATGCTAATTAAAATGGATTTTTTTTTCAAGAAATATAAAATATCATCATGAATTTTTTTTTTTTTTACGTTTTAAAAATATGCTTCACCAACCAATTTGCCATTTTATGGTATGATGGAGTGTCTAAGATAGCAAATAAATAAATGCCCAAAATAAATCATTTTCATAAATCAGAAAAAAACAAACTAACAGTCTGATATGACATTCTATCATTAAATGGGACTAAAAATAGCAAATACTCCAACCTCATGATACAAGAATCAATATAATTCAATCAAATAAATTCCAAGGTCACAAACAATTGAAACTCAAAACCAGAATCTTTGAGTTGTAAAGTTTGAGGCACTTTGACTGGTGTTTTTATGGAAGGAGGAAGAGTTGAGGAAGACCTTAGTGATCTGGTTCGGACATAAAATGAAAGAGGATCTTTAATGTAGTGTAGAGCCGAGTCATTTCAAGTTTTATTGAAAAGTAAACAAGCTTAGAAATAAATTCCTGAAGAAACATGGATCCAGTTTCCTCAAGTCTGGTTGAACATGCTTTATTTTATGTTTGGCTTTTTATGCAAACCATTTATGAGGAAGCTGCAGTAGTGTAAAAGACTAGTTCTAAACTTCTGCAAAATGTAATTCAATTACTGTTTCAAATTGTCCTTAGCAAAAGTTAGAGCATTTTTTTTCTGCAAGAGCTGCATTAAGTCCAAATTTGGTGAATATGAATCGACTTGAGGAGATTATCTTGTAACAAGCATATTTTACTTAAATTGTTCAGGTTTTACTCGATAGGTGCGCTTCTATACGAAAGACCCTGTTTTTCCAAAATACCTTCCTAAATGTTGTTTACGATTTAGTCCAAATTGATGCATATTAATCGACTGGACAAGATTTATCTTGTAAATACTATCATTTACTCTTATTCTTCCTATTCAACCAGCTAGGGGGAACTTTTTTTTTTATGAAAAAAAAACAAAACAATTTCCTGGAGGTTGGTCAAATTTGGTGCATATGAATCAACTCATCTTTCCTGTATATTCCATATTTTACTCTAGGATTTCATATTTTACTCACTGGAGGGAGCTTTCTCACAAAAATCAATGTTTTTTTTGACAAAACTTGACATTTAATAGAGAAGTTCAGGGGAATAGCTTGTACAATGCATGGGATAGGGGTCTTTTGGCCAAAAATGCATGGATAATGTTTTTTGTGGATTGCTGTATTAACACTGTCGTTTCGTGCCGGGTAGGATGGATCTATGAGGAAGAAATATCTTTTACTTATGTTATTATTATAATGGTTATGTTATTTATTACTATTACTATTATTATTATTATTTATTTTCATTTAGCACTTTGAGATTTGATCCAAATGTAAAGTGCGTTATAAATTAAATGTATTATTATTATTTATTATTAAGACCATCCAACAACACGCACGCACGCAAAGACACACTTAAAACATTTGCTTTTGGCTTTGTTCTCGTTTTATTTGCGGTGAAAAATGTTACCCTTGAATGAGAAACCTACAGATACGGCGATACGCACCACGTTACTCTCATGCACATCAGCACTTATGGTCAGCTGGACGATGAACCAGGTCGCGTTCCTCAGGATGAAGGAGGTGATGAGGTTCCAGTGGATTATGTTTCTCAAGCAGCGGATGCTTCTGTGAGGTGAACAGAGGAGGAAAAAAGCTCAGAGAAAGGAATGTTATGTCACACTGAGAACAAAGATGAAAGCTCGATTTAATCATCTGGATTACATCTCTTCCCACAGTTTCAGTGCAATTATTAACTTAACTTAAACTATGAAATCACCCTCGCCGTAAAACAGAAGCCGGATATGATGAATATGAATAATGTAGCCTCGAAGTAACATTTCTTATGACTTCCCTCTGCCCCCCCTCCCCCGCGATGGAATATGTAGCAGCATTTTATTCCAGTTGTTTGCACTCTTGTTTGTCCCGTGTCCTGAAAGTCTGATGCTTTTTTAATGCTGCAAATAAATCTACCTTAGGATACAATTAAAAACTGCTTAAATCCCTCAGAGCGGGCTGTCGAAAATAGAAGCCCAGGACTAATGGACGGAACAAACCAACCTTGGTCACAGCAGTGTCAGCCCTATTTGTTGTCACCAGCTGACGGCATTATCAGCGAGCAAAGGCCGCTTCCTCCTCTGGTAGCCATGAATGACGTGATTTATTTCTTAGCATGCATCAATTCATAATAAGTATCACTTACAGCATCTTTGTGAAAAAATTTCCCCGCGGCAATAGAAAATATAGTGACTTTTTATTTGCCGTGTAGCTCTTAGGGAATATACAGCCTCATTAACACAAACATCTCCACAATAGCAAAGACTGTAGTTTGGATTCATTATAACATTTTCAGCAGGAAATGAATTTAAAGAAAGGTACAGAAAAACCATGAGCTTCTAGTTTCTAAAGAGTATTATGCCATTAAGTAACAGATAACTTCCCCCACTGTGTCACACTGTTACTGGAGATTTTAATGGTATACAAATGCCACGGCTGTGCATCCAGGGGGAGTTTTCTTTCAAACAGATATATTCATTACTCTGTGTGCCTTCACTTCCTTGGCATCTTTGCTGCTGCAGGCCAGCACGGCCTGATGGGTACTAATTAAGAGGAAAGATGAACACTCCTGCAGACAAATCTTTGGTAAACACCCAAATAAATGAATTTATACATTCCGTTTGCATCTTCTTATACTGGGAGTAGTAACCAGTGGAATGTGAACTATTTAGTACCAGTATGTTGTGAAAATGCATCTTTAAGTAACCCTAGCCAGCGGGAGATGGCCTATCCATCCATCCTCTTTGGATGCATTCATTGGAGCCCTTTCAGTGTTAAGCATCAAGCAAGCGATAGAAACAAACTAGGCCTTAGCTGTCGTGCCTGATAGCAGGGCTTTGTCCCTGGAAAGCCCCCAATTCCCTGCATGTACAAGCAATCCCACTGATTGAAATCCTCAGAAACAATGTAAAAAAGCTAGTGAGTCAAACATGAACTATTTGAGTAAAATGTAATATATACAAGGTAGTTCTCCCCGAGTTAACTCAAATGCATCATTTGCATTTGGACTAAAAGCTCCCCCTAGTGAGTAAAATATGAGCCTTAAGAGTAAGACTAATTTTTGCGAAATTATAGCCCCAAAAACGTTTAGCGATAAAGAGCCCTCTAGTGTCAGAAATATATAACCGAACTACACCGAGATCAACCCAGTTATTCCTCGCACTAAGGTCTATGTAGGTATATAAGTAGAAAATGATCCCTGAAATAGTTTTTGAGTTTAGCGTTAGCATGAAGGATCTGCTACGTGGGCGGCGGAGATGACGATCCAATAATATCCCCAACTTTTCGGCAATATTATGTCACAAGGACAGAAAAGGGGGTGGGGACTGGGGCCCAAACAGCGAATGATTAAAAAAAAAAAAGATTTAAAAAGGGAAGTGTCTATGGGCGGCTCAGGATAAATCAAAGCAAGTCAGGAGGAACTACACGACAGTCCAAAAGAGCTTAGTACCTGCATCTATCTAAGACCTCCAGCATTCGAAAAAAGCCCACCCACACCAGCAATAAAATACCTGAGGAAAGAGAACAAAGCCCTTCACAGGCTCTTGCTGCCCGCACTGAGGGTAAGAAAGGTATGACGAATGGAGATCAAAACAACATCAAAGACTTCACTTAGGATAATAAAGTATCATCTTTTAGAGAGAGAGAGATATTATAACGGGGTGTACAGTCTTGATCGTCGTGGGAACCTGCTATCACATCGGCCAGCAAAAACAGGACTTGCTGCAGGCTGGAGGAGAGGGTGTGTTGAACTTTCCACCCGCGAACTGGACTGGTGAAACGCTTAAACCAGCCTCTAGTTTCTCAGAGAAATCCACAGCAGCTTGCTTGACCACGAAGCTCTGATATGCTCTGGATTGAAGCCATGCTCCGTTCTGAGCCTAGTCCCCAACCAGATTGTCATAGTAACACAAAATATAAAACTTGCAATAATTTGTATTTAGTAAAAGATGTGTGTTGCGTCATTCCTGGTAGACACATAAAATGTACCAAAGACACAATGTTCATCTTTACAAAACGTGTTTCAAAAGTTAACCTCTCTCCAAAGTAAAGATACAAGTTGTTGCCATGGAATTAAAAAAAAAGAAGAATTTCTAAAAAGCAAAGGGGACTTTCAGTTTGTTAATGAGTGTGCATTTTTAGATGAATGTATGTACAATAGTGTTGTGCACTGGACAAACGCTCCACACCTGAAATATACCAGTAGTTGAACATTTTTCATCAAAATGAGAAAATTAAATAAAGGGAAAAATCTCAAAATATCAGGGCATCACTTTTATCACTGGCATGTTTGTTGTATCAGCCAAGTTTCATGAAAAAACAAAGAACCATTGGTATGGACAAACATGTTTCCAGACAAACAGATGCTACGGCAACTAGCCATAACATTATAACCACTCACAAGTGAAGTCTGAAAACCCTTCATTATATTTTTAGGTCTGTCATCGGGTGGGATTTATGAGGCAGCTGGTGTGTTGGAAATGGGAAAAATGGACACGTGAAAGGATCGATGTGACTTTGACATTGACTACATTTTGATGTCCACACAACAGAAAGAATTGCAGTGGTTAGGACCTACCAAAGTGGTGTAAGCACGGACAAATGGTGACCATTCCCATAGGGACGAGCGCATGAGGAGCAAAGGTTTTACTGTGTTGCCTGTTCCCAGGTAAAAGCTACCGAAGACAAATTGCTGAAAAAGTTACTGCTGGATCTGTTGAAAGAGGCAGAACATGCAACGCATTGCAGAGCTGTTTTGGCTGCAAACCCGAGCACTCAACAGTTTGACAAGGATATTTCAAAACTGATCTATACTATATGAATTATTCATGCAGTTACATGCTCATCATATGAATATTGCAGCTGCCTAATGCGGATCTAATTTTAAAATGTATACTGCTGAGACTCTTAGCCTATCATAACCTATCATCATATGCTGTAATTGTAAAAGAATATTTTGACATGCACAGTAACTAATGTAATGGAATATTTATCCATGAAATGTAGTGGAGATGTGGTATAAAGAAGGAAAAACTGCAAATCATTTTTTAGAAGAATTGCAAAGCTTTAAACAGCTTGCTGAGAAATCTTAACTGGTTTTGAACCTCAACTGTAATTTCTTATTATTAAGATTTCAAATTAGATTAATAATTTCAATCTTTTAATATTAAATTTAGTAAATACATGATTATTACAAAACTGCCTGTACTAGCTTTTCTTAAACTGTATTATATTAATTATTATAATTATATTACTTATTAAGTAATAACAACAATCATATATGTAAATATATACAATGCGTGTACACTACTAAAAAAAAATAAAGTAGCTCCAAGTCTATGAAGCTCTAAGTCAATAAACCTCCGGGATATCAACCTGTTCCGTCAGGAAAGGAGAGGCAATTATCGAGACAACCCCTATTAAGGAATGGTTTTGCAGGTGGTAGCCACAGACCATTTCCCTCTCCTCATCCTTTCTGGCTTAGTCTTGGCTAGTTTTGCATTTTTCCAGTGTCCTCGCCACTAGTGGTAGCATGAGGCGGTATCTGCAGCCCATAGAAATTGCTCAGGTAGTCCAGCTCCTCCAGGATGGCACATCCATACACACCATGGCCTGAAGGTTTGCTGTGTCTCCCAGCAAATTGTCAAGAGCGTGGAGGACATACCAAGAGAAAGGCCAGTACATCAGGAGAGGTGGAGGGTGCCGTAGCAGGGCAACAACCCAGCAGCAGGACCGCTATCTGCTCCCTTTTGCGAGGAGAAACAGGAGGACTACTGCCAGATCCCTACAAAATTACCTCCAGCAGGCCACTCGTGTGCATGTTTCTGCCCAAACTTGCCTTTGAGCACCAGAATTGGCAGATTTGACATTGGCACCCTGGTTTCTTCAAGGATGAGAGCAGGTTCCCACTGAGCAAATGTGACAGACATGAGAGAGTCTGGAGACAAGGTGGACAACATTGTGCTGCCTGCAACAACTTTCAGCATGACAGGTTTGGCGGTGGGTCAGTGATGATCTGGGGAGGCATACCCTTGGAGGACCACACTGACCTCAACGTGTGAGCCAGCGGTACCCTGACTGCTGTTAGATACCGGGATGAGATCCTCAGACCCGCTGTTAGACCATATGCTGGTGCAGTGGGCCCTGTGTTCCTTCTTGTGCATGACAATGCCCGGCCTCATATGGCTGGAGTGTGTCAGCGGTTCCTGGATGATGAAGGCATGCCCGCCAGTTCCCCAGACCTGAATCAATTGGAGCACCTCTAGGACATCATGTATCATTGCATCTACCGCCACCACATCGCATCACAGACTGTCCAGGAGCTGACTGATGCCCTAATCCAGATGGAAAGCAGGCTTTACATATAAATAGACCTAAATGATGCCTGAGGGGATAGATAGAAGCTGATATGGCAGGTACAAATATATCTATATATATAAATATGCATACACCTCCAAAACATGATGAATGTGGTCTAAGCTGTGAATGTCCTCATCTTCCTCATTTAACGACAGGGTCAAGGCAGCGTCAGATGAAAGTGCACCGTCATTGTCAGCTGCAAACCTGCTGCTGAGGCCCTCATGCTTGCCGAACAATGGCCACAGGAACAATTTCATCAAATCCATCTCAGGACTCTTTGACTGCAAAGAGTGGAGATATTTTGAGTCATACACAAGTAAAAGTCCCCTTCATCTTTGCGTGCAGTGCTGTGAAAAAGTATTTGACACCTCCTGGTTCCCTCTATCTTTTGCACGTATTTCATACTAAAAAAATAACCAAGGTGTGTCTGTAAACACAAAATACCGGTTTCACATTGTAATTAGATTTATTGAGCCAAAAAAGTTTATCCAATTCCCGAAAAAGTCTGAGTGCTGCTAGCCCTTAAAAACGGCACATAGAAAGACCCTGAAGCAGGAAGTGGGTTTGTGGGTCTGCCAAAATCAAAAGAAATTCCAGGGGAGATGAGGAAAGATGGTAACTGAATTATATCAGCCTGGAAAGAGTTAAAAAGCTATTTCTAAGGCCTTACAAAGTTTTATTTTCACTTCAGAATATCATTCAATGGGTTTAAGATATATACTGTGAGGAGGGCGGAGTGTAGGTTAACTTCATCAAGGCAGTACATGTACACAATGCCGGCCAACCTCAATTTCGCTGTGATCTTTCAAAAGAAGACCACTAAAAATACAATACGCAGCAACAGGAAACATAAGCAGGTGCTTCTGCTATTAACAGAAAAAATGGGTTACAGAATCATATTGAAACAGCTTTTGTTCGTACATATGGGCTCTTCATCTCATAATCAAACTAGCCGTGTACCGTCATCATTGACTGTGCATACTGAACGACAACAGGCATGCAACCTACACTAGTGGTTTTCAAAGACCATTCCTGCCTTTGCAATGCTGAATTTATCTTGTGCCCGCAAGAAAAAAAAAAATCTTCTCAAGGAACTACAGAGAAGTTCCTTGAGAAGAGGAACTATGATGTATGAGTGAATCATAGTTGTACAATGATTCTTTTTTTCTGGGTTTAATTAGAAATAAAAACTACATTTAGGAATATCAAGAAACATTTAACATCAGTATAACAACCCCACCAATTCCACAACAATAAATAAAACCAAAACACATGGACGTGAATGGAATGCGACACAGCATTTGTTAATTCCGAGCTGCCAGTGAATGCACCATGTAGAGCAACCAGCAAACACAAGCAGGTAGCAGTTTCTGACCTTTTCTGTGAAAGGACTGTTGTTGAACAAGGACAAATTAGTTCTCTGATATGTCAGCATGAGTGTGGTTAATGGAGACGCGGTTCAGGAAGCCAAATAAAGGGTTTCATGTTTCTGTTTCAGATTAATTATATCCCTCTTGCGGCTCATAGAGTCAGGCGCTGACACAATGTCAGCAAAGCTTAAAGTCACCGGTGATGGTGTTGAGTGAGTGCACAAATAAACACAGAGCCCAAAATATGCTAAAGGTTAATTTATACTTATTTGGTGCTATCCAACACAGCAATAGCTCAATAAGCAGGCTGAATCCTTTCCTAAGTTTAGCGCTGTGGGTTTTATCCCTCTCTCCTCTTGTCCTTGCACAAAGAGACAAATGAGGAGCAAACATTTCAGAGCACTTTGAATAAAATCAATACATGAGCGCAGTTCATTTCCATAACCCATTTCCCCAAACAAGTCATTATCGTTAAAGCAAATGGCCCCAACATTCAGGATATTGTCAAATTATTCCATGTTGTTGATATCATCAAAGAAAAACTCTTGATCTACTTCACCGACAGATAAATCACATTACTGAGGCTTAACTTGTTCTACCTGACATTTCAGAGATGCTAAATTCAACTTTTTCTTCTCTCCACTCTAATTCTTCTCTCTCGGCCCAATTCCACGACACTGAACAGACGTTTCAACCCTTTTCTAAATCACACTGGCAGCGCTAACCTTCCCTAAAACGTTTGAGCCATTAAAAAAGTGAAGAAGGTGAGTTATAAATGGCAAACTCCTTCCCTACCCTCGTGTCATCCTTAGCTGGCCGGGACTTGTCCTCCCACTTTCCGTTCGTGTCAAAGCTCCTCTGGCCCTCAAACATGGGTTGTGCATAAACGCTGTCCAGTAAAAAGTCTATTTATTGTGTCTCTCTGTGCCCTTTAACGCTTTTCTCACCCCCAAGGGTGTCTTGGGGATCGATAGCAGCGCCGGCTGTTGAGGGTGCCTTTTTCTCTCAGTTTATTTCTGTTTGTCAGAGAATCCCATTCCACCTCCACCGGTTGTCCCAGTAGGCTTCTGCAAGACTGCTTTGGTTTTTTTCCCGTGCTTTGAAATGGGTATATTATTCCCATTTGTGGGGAAATGTGCCCTAGTTTTTGCGGGCGCCTAAACCCCTTTACATCTGCGGGATTGAGATAGGCGATGTTTCATCCCATGACCAAATGGTTTCTGAATAAGAACGAGGGCCGCTTTGGATGAGGGATCTGACGTTTCTGTCACATCAAGAATGTCTTAAGGATTATCAGCGGACCAGCGAGGCCAACATTTACCTCAAACACAAGAAGAGGAAGAAGGCAATGAGCAGGGCCACCATTGAGATGCAGTGACCCAGGAAGTTGATGATCACAGCTATTTGGTATTGCATCTTGTTTTTTTTCTGCAGAAAGAAGAGAAACAGAGGGTTTAGGTTATTTATGATTGACAGAAGCAATGTTTTAAGACTTTTTTTTTTAATACTAAGGGAAAGGATTATATGTATCGCTCACAATAATTAAATGCACATTATAACCAGTTAGTCAGTACGTTTAATTATTAATTGAATGCCACATTGAACCCTTAAATGTAAAAACAAAAAAAATATGAAAAAATATTTCTTTGCCTATTTTTTATATATTTGGGGCATTTATTAATTTAGTATCTTGGATACTTAACACATACCATATAAAGGCAAATTGTTTGTGTCAAGAATGATATTGAACAGTTAAACTGTACAGTTCTGTTGCATTTAGTAAACAAAGTTATGTCTCCTTTCCTGAACACAATTATCTTATTAAATAATCTTGTTTGAGTATCTCGCTCCTTCCTAGTATGGCTGTTTTTGCAGGGCATAAAAAAGTAAGGTAATGCAAACAAAATCCATGTTTCATTTCAAGTGTGTGTCCTAATCATTTTTAATCTCGGTATTCTTTCGGTGATGCTAAATTGGGTAATTCTGGCTCTTATTGATCATTTCTCACCTCTTTGACATCGCTTTGAGTCACTATCGTCCTTCACTGTCCCTCTGGGACCATGTTTGTCTCCGTGGCCATTTAAGGTCTCTTTAGAGAAAGTTTTTCGCAAGTCTCACATTCTGTCTGTCCCTTCCTCAGGAATATTCCCACACCCTTAAACACATTATCTGTCCTTTGAAGGCTGAACAAGGCCAACCCATTTCGGAGGATCTTTCCAAAGCAGAATGCAAATGTGGCCTTCCTCTTCATGGCCGCAATAGATCCAAACAATTGCTCCTTCTCAGCAAGCCTTAGCCCAACATTCATTATTTGCCTGTGATGATTAGATCCCCCCCCCAAACGATATCCACTGGTATGATTTAGTGAAGGAGACACATCTTCAGTTTCTATATAACAATAGGCTACAAACACACTGTAAAAAACAATTATACAAATATCTGGCACCACTTCTGCCACTACTATTACTGTAGATTTTACTACAGCTGGATTTGGTAGCTACTATAATCCGACTAGACAGCAGCTCCTCTACTTAACGCCGACTACTTCCACTACATGGCTTTTACTACATAGAATCTTTCTAAGCTACTCAAACTGATCCAGTGTTTCTCTGACGGAGGTATTCATAGGGGTTGTGGGAGATATCTTTAAATATATATTTTGAAAATACCAGTCATGCATAATTTCCAAAATACTAGTATAAATTGGTACCAGTTTACAACGAGACTACTACCTTCACAAAGGATTTATAAAGGGTTTATAATTATGTTATAAATTAGGTTGTAAACCCTTTCTAAGTCATAAGCTAATGTTTATAAACCGCTTAAAACAAATCTCTCACGCTATCAATGTGGGCACCTATTTGGCAACATAAGGTTAGCAGAACAGATAAGTGTACTGACAATTAGGCAAGCATCAGGTCTCTAATACCCTTTATAACCAATGAGTTATAGCGGCTTACTCATGATTTATAAAGTGTTAACTTAATTGAACTACGTAGAAGCCATTTGTAAATCCTTTATAAGGGGAGTCTTATTGTAAAGTGGTATCAATGAATTTGAACAACAAATCAAATATAAATCCAATAAACCACATCACATATTCAGTTTCTATATTTCTATATTTAAAAATATAAAACACTATCACGTTCAGTGTTAGCAGTCAGTTTGGATATTCTAGGATTTTGTGGCTGATTTTCAATTTGTGGTTGAAAAGTGGCAGCAATCCAAATGAAAACACGGACATAACTCCAAAAGAAAGCTGAAATAATCAACACAATTCTGTAAGTTTATTTGAAACCTGATCTAATTTACTTGAACTATTATTCTATGATGGCTAAAAATTGGGCGCTCATGAATTTAGTGATGGATTTAAAAAAAAATTGATGAGTATTTATATTTTGATGGGTCTACGCTAAATTCCACACCTTTACAAATGCATTTTTTTCTCCAAAAAATACCAAATTTTCTCATTAAACAGCACTCCATGTTCCCTTCATGGTCCATTATGGACAGACCTTTGTAGACCGTGACCTTCCAAGTGCGTGGGAGGTCTATGAAGGCTTTTATCTACTGAGGCTCAGTCAACGAGCGAAACGTTAGGAAATTTTTTTCAGTTTTGTCTAGGTTGCTCACGGCTAAAAAAAAAGATGGCGGATTTTCACAAGGATCACTTTTGGTGGGTAGTAAACTCTGCACACCGGAAACCCAACAAGACCTATAGTTTTTGAGATGCTTTGCCTCAAGCGTCCAGACATCACAATAAGTTGCATTTCAAAGTTGCTTGGAGCCTTACGCAAGCCAATTTTTCCCTAATGAGATAATCCATATTAATATGACTCATTGGTGTATATTCTAGCAGCAGAAAGGGAATAAAGCTAACAACACATGTTAATATTACAGCGAAATTCAATTAGAACTCAATAAGGGGACCCTAAGTTCCCTGAGAACAGTATTGTTTTAAGTTCCTTATTGAAACCTGACGTGACAACACTGGACTTTGCCTCACTGAGTTCAATATTCCACTAAACACCTGTTATAACTTCCATATTCTGCTCTGAAGTTGCCTGTATGGCTCCCATTCTCTCACCTGATTCCTCTTTCTGTTGTCATCCCTACACGTATTTAAGCAGACCACTCCCACTGAGGCTCTTCCCACTCATCGATGATGCTTTTTTGAGCTTGTTTGTTTTGTCTGTTACCTGTAACCTTCTACCTGCCCACCTATCGACCATCTATCAGCTAGTGATGCCTGCCTACTGCCTACCAGTCTGCCTGTAAGCCTTGTGTTTAAAAAAATCCCTGGAGTCATTCTGCCGTCTCCGCTGTCATCTGCATTCGGGTTCTACTCTGGTTTCTGAGGATTAGCCGTCTGTCTTAGTAGCCGTTTTGTCACTGTAGTTGTTGAGTCTCAATTAAAGTCTGTATGTGGTCTACCTATCATCCATCACCTTCCAAACGTCATAGGAGCCTGCAACAACATTCCTGCTCCTGGTTTGGATCCCTCTGCTGCGCCTGCCTCCACTCATGGTTCTGCATAGAACCATGAGAACCAAGAACACTGTCTGTGACTCAGGGATCCATTGTGATCGGCTTTAATCTACTATACCAACAGTAATCTGGGCTGTAAATGGATTTATGTAACCCACTGGTGTCTACGCCAAGATTAAAAGTGGGCTTTTTTAATCCCAGCAGAGCCCTCCCTAAAACCCGTCATCTATCCCATTTAGTTTTGATGTAGCCACACAAATCCTCAACTCTTTCTATGTCTTTGGTCAACTAATGGCTTAATGATACCAATTATTCCCCTCTGATTCCTGAACATACAGTATATATATAGTGTTTATACATTCATATACTCGATTATTGAGGTTTATCTAGGGGACTTGGGGAGCATGACATCAACAACACATGGCTCACTTTAAAAAGGGATCGACTAGATAGGAAAAGCAATGGATCAGAAATTGTTTACTCAGGCTACGTTGAAACTGCAGGCACAAGTGGCCCAAATCCGACTTTTTGCCCATTTGGTACCCATGTCTGATTATTTTATGACAGTCTAAACAGCACAAATTAAATTTTTTCAAATCAGACTCAGGCCACGTTCATATGTGGCTCTAAATCGGACACATATCTGATCTTTTTCAAAGGAACCTTAGTCTGAACGGTCATGTCGCATTTCATCCGACTTTTACGTCATTGAAGTGAGACAGACGTCACAATTCTCCACCGGAGGAGGCGGGACGCTGCAAGATCATTTTGTGCTCTCTTTTTCCTTAACCTTCTTCTTCCCTTTATCACTTGTTCATAATTTTGTTGGCTCCGATTGCACAACAACTTCAAAATTGATACACACACGCTGACATGTGTATCCATATTTCCTTCCGTGAACATGGCGTGCTGCGTGCGACATCACGTCTTCTTCTGCGCATGCGGGTCACTTCAGGGCCGTAGACTGTTCACACTGGAGTCTGATGGCGGTCGCATTTAAATTATAATGTGAACAACCAATTAAAAAAATCGGATCTCAGCAAAAAATCGGAATTGAGCATTGAGACCTGCAGTGTGAACGTATGCTCAATGAATGCGTCCTGAAGAAACCTTCTAAAACTTTTCATCACTGTCAACATGAGGACAATTTCCTTTAACTTCCAGACCCCACAGACACACAGAAAGCAGAGTTTGGATGCAACAATGGTGTCCGGCTTTTCAAAATATATACCCACACTTTTTCCATTAGATCAGCAACACTTTTCCTGACAGCCTCTAACTACTTGAATCTAATTTCCAATGTGACATCACAGCCTTTCCTGTTTTATATGAGGAATATCAGCTTCTGGGAACTCCTGCAGTCTGACTGGTTACACAGGACAATTCACAATACTGTCAAAGTGTTAAAATATCACCTGGGGTGTGGTGGTACACTAATCTCTCCAACTGTCGAGAACACATGCAAATGGTTGAAACTGCCTTCACCAATTTGTACTGCATTTATAAAAAACACTGCAGAGTGAGAAAAAAACAAGCGAATATAGAAAAGCTGAGAGTTTCCCAGAACACAGCTAATAACACCAGGCTGGGGACACAAACAAAAAAGAGATGAAGAGACCCAGAACTTTTGTTGGCACATGATCTTGGCACGAGTATGAATTGAGTTAGGAAATTAGAAAAACAATGTGAGATTTTATTTCCCTTTGATCATGGAATTTGTAATGTTTTTTTTCTACTTTGATGCCGATTAAGAATCAAGGTTCCGGATATCCAGGATACATTTGCAGTAAAAATTACATTATTTTTACCAAGATTTAGAACGACAAAAGCAGAGTGTAACCTTCGATCTTAAAATAAATTCACTGATTGCATTTTCTGCACCTCTATTATCTATCTATCTATCATCACTAACTTTTGGTCTGATTTTTCTTTTTCCATCCATCTGGTTTTTGTCGTTATTGACAGGGAGTGGAAAGTTTGGATGCTGCTAGTTGAGATCAGCATAGAGGCTAATGATCCACACAAGTTAAAGTAAACAGAACGCTGGTCTTAATATGTCTTTGGAAAGAAACAGCAGTCCCTAAATCTACTTAGCCTGTGACTCATTTAAAACCAGGAGGAAGACATTTTAAAGCAGGGACATATTTTATACACCCAAAATAATAATGTTTGAACCATATTTGAGTGTTGAACTAAAGGGTGTGTGCAAACATTAATCATCAATATTGACAGCGTTTTTCTGAGTGTTTTTCGTTGTATGTTCTAACATGACCAGGAGGCATTAGAAGTGGATATTGATTATGTTGAGGGCTGGCTTTCAGCAGTCAGTGTGTGGAAGCCTTTCAGTATGGACATGAGATTAAACTGCAGTTGTGGCCACTTGTTGGTGATGGATTGCTGTATTCAAATTAAGCCTGGCTGATGTTTGTGCAGGTCAAAGGGTAATTGAGGACGGAGGATAATGTTGGGGTTGTTTAATTATATACCTCTTTTAAAATGTGTTTGAGCTATAGACGACGTTAGAAGTTTGGATTAGGCATGAAAAAGTATGGACAGCATCTGGAATGAGTGCAAAAGAGGAATACAGGAGTGCATTCTGGCTGGCAGAGGCGAACAGCACCTAATTGTATTTCCGAAAAGTAATGATTTTCTAGAATCGTCATTAGCGCCACTCCTGCCGCTGTGTTCGCGCCGCCGCCGCAGATCCTTTGTGTTAAATCCAATATTTAATAAAATAAAAACTATTTCATGGAACTTTTTCAAATTTTAAGCCAACATAGATCTCAGAACATAGAAGAACTGGGGTGGTTTTGGAAAAGGTTCGTTGCTGTTTATGACACAAGGCGAAGCTTTATCTCCAATTTTTTTTAAGCCAAATTTTGCAACATTTGGTCAAATTGGGTCCAAATTTGATGCATATGAATCGCCTCAAGCAGTTTTCTCTTGTGTATATAAGGTATTACTCTAAAAAGAAATATTTTACCCAAAATGGGGAGCTTTTCCTGAAAAACACTATTTTTCGGACATGGCCTAGTTACAATTACTCAAGTACTTTACTAAGTAATTTCCATTTTATGCTACTTTATACTTTACATTTCATCCCTGAATATATACACAAATACTACGCTTTCTAGTCCACTATGTTTGCCTGAGCAGTAGTTATTAGTCATTTTTGCACACCATCCATCTCGTTGGTCAGGAAGTGTGTAGGTTGACCCTCGGCCATCGAGTTTTCAAAGTTTTGGAACATATTGCTTTTTGAGAGGACTGCTTGATAACATGTATCACCTCTTGCGATCCAGTGTCCTATATAAACATTAATTAATTCTGCAAGATGGTCCCATTTTAAGCTTTCTGCAAGTCCGCTCATACCACCCGACATAGTTGTAGACAGCCGACAAAATGTTCCATCGGATGAGAATGTCATTTAAGTGAAGACCTGATTGTCTTCTGAGTGGGTATACAGGGATGGAGTGTATGGTGTACTAGATGATGCTATCGAGTTTGGCACCGCTTTACAACAAGGCACCCCTTGTTAAGGATCTATAAATGGCTTCTAAGGAGTTTACTAATTAAGTTGCAAACACTTAAGAAATGATTAATGAGCTGATATTAACCATTAGATATAAAGGCTATCAGAGATATATATAGACTGTTTATAAACATAAACTAATTATAAACTGATTATAAATCATTTATAATGGTAGCCTTATTGTTAAGTGGTGCCTCGAGTTTTATTATATGTATTCACATTTATGATGCTCAAAGTAAGCGGGGCCTGGGCCATACTGGCACTACCGGTTACATTCAGAGGTTTAGTTATTGACATGTACAACAGGTGAAATGTGGCACATATTGGAAAGAGGAGTTTGAGGATGGAGGATGTAAGAGAAACGTAGGAGAAAAATGAAATGCCAAAGAGAAGATACACTGATCTGATGAGGGAGGATATAAGGGTGGTGGGTGAGACAGAGAAGAGTGGGGAGGACAGTGGGAAATGAAGGAGTAAACTCCGCAGTGGCAACCTCTAATCAGGAGCAACCAAAATAAGAAGGACCAGTAAAAAGCTTCCTTTAGCATTCTGACGCCATGACTCAAACGTCCACTCTTAATCTACAATTAGCCTCTTGCTAACAAGTCAAATTTGAATCATGATCTCAACATGTTAAAACCAAGAAACAAACTATTCTTAAAGTAATTTATGCAGCACTTATTCTAAATACTGTTAATCTGTTGTCAGATGATAAACATCTTTCATAACGTTCTTTTTTTTTTGTAAATTGAACAGGATACATCTCATTTGGTTCTGATGCACCGCAAATGTAATTTTTGTTATTGTTTGAGAACCACTGAATGAAATAAATGAAAGTAGTTGCACTGCAGCAATTCATTTGTAATAGCTGGTCTTATCTACTGCTCTAATGCAACTCCCAGGACATAACCATCTGCTACAGTGAAATACATTTTTTCACCAAACAAGGACTTCTGACTCTGTCCCTCGTCTTGTACAGCAGATAAAGGGATCATTTCATGGAATGTTTGAGAAGGAACGATTGGAATGATTTAGTGATAAGATGTGAGCATGTGCACTGTACTACAGACCTGACAAAAATGTGAATCAGTCCCTGAACAGACACTGACTTAAGCAGGACTGGATGACACATCGGCAGATAAATCAAGCAAACAGAAGGATTTAAGATGGATAGCAGAGCTGTGACATGAAAAGAGGAGGTGGACGAGGAGATGATAATATAAGACCCACCCACCTCCTGCTGCCTCAGGCCCCATAGAATATGTGAGCCATAAGAGTCAAAATCAACTCACCTGACTGCCTTTCCTTTTATAATAAAAAACAAAGACACTTTGATTTCAACCTTGAGGAGAAGTTTCCTCGAATAAACTTTCCAATAAGCCTGTGATCCTCTCTCCGTCTGTTCCCACTGGGAACGTTGGATATCCGGTTCAATATAGGCTGAACTTTAAGGAGAAGCTCTTTCCACTCCCCCATCTTTTCCATGATGTCAATCATGTGACTTGGCCTGTGATTTATTTCATAGCAACAAAAAGAAGAAAAAATATCAACCACACATTATTAAAGGTCAGACACTCCATATCCATCCTCTGCAGGGATCTATTGGAAATCTGAGGATGGGAACTCACTAAATTAAGGGTTTTGGTCAACAACGCTGTTTCCTAATGCCGACAGATCTATGCAACAAATAAACTGCATCCAGTGAACTAGTTGACAGGTCAGTATGTTACACATGTTGGTCAAAACGCTCAAAATAATAAAGGGATATTTTTGATTTTTTTATCCTCAGTAAAAAAAAGAGCAACAATGAGGTGATGATAACAGGAGTTTTTACCCTAATCTTGAAATCGCTTTGAAATGATTTGAAACATCAGGGGATGTGATTGGGCAGCACTAACCCCTCATAGCGCAGGCATCAATGTTCTAATGTTGGAGTGGGTTCCCTCCCATATTCCCACAATACATGTAATTCAAGTGAACTAATGACTGTAAATTGTCTGTAAGTGTTTGTCTGCAAACGGCCGTTTATCATTATGAGTCAGCTCGCCTCTCACACAATGTCAGCTGGGATAACCTCCAGCACCCTGAAAGGGATTAGTACTTATAGGAAATGGAGGGACGTGAATGAGTCAGACTGGGTGATATTACCTTTATTAGCCTGAACCAACACTGTACTTTACTTTGATTGGATCCCACATAATGAGCATCTAATACCTTCACCTCTCTAAAGATGCTTTTCACAATCTGAGTTTTGTGGTAAGAATAAGAATGAAAACACAATGTCATTTAATTATTATTATTATTTGGGGTTCTTCAGAGAAGTAGTCCAGAAAGTGGGTTTGTTAATCCTGAGAGGAGGGAAAGTGGGTTTTCTTTTCCAGAAAGCGAGGTAAGCTTGTGCTCATCATCTATTGACACAAGAGATAGATAACATCATCCTGTGTATGATAGATTCTGTCCATTCATTTGGTCATAGTCTCAGTAAAGTCATCAGCCACCACCACCAGTGTCCAGGCTCCAAGGGGGGGATAAACTTGCACCTGCTCAGGGTAGACACTGTAGGATCACAATAACCCAAAAGAGACACAAAATCATCTGTTGTTAAAATACCAACTCCATCTTAACCTCATTCTGTCTCTCCTGGTTGAACTCTATATAGATCATTTCGGGCAAAAACTGATTCCTTTCAACTGCTCCGACTCAGTGCGCAAAGAAGTGCACAGAACAACTCTAAAACCAGGAGATGATTAATTCAGCCAAGCAAAAAAGAATAACACACAAAACCTTTTCATGTCAGTATTACATCTACAACCTCTTATTGTATAAGTATGGTGGCTTGGCTCTGTTCCAGGACATCCCTTCCCTTCCACCTGCCTTGATGGAGACGCTAAGGCAAGAGGAGCAGCAGCCGGTCCCATGAGAGTATTGAGCCTACCCAATGTCAATGACGGTTGGAGAACTTGTGTCCAAGGACACAGATGCCTCTGCTACTGGAAAAAATACATGTGTGCTGCTCCACATCAGCACACATGAACCATAAAGATCAAATATACCATTTTAGTTGAATTCTGTCCAGTATAAGAGCTGCAGCTGGACTATTTCCTTTACACAGATATGGATATCTGTATTAAATTCTTATATATTAAATTGCAAAGAACGGATATGCTCAAGAGGCTTTATGAAGCAAGAAGTATGACATTTGGGAAACAGAAAATCAGCACAGCTGATGTGGGCTGGCTGATGACCATCTGATATAGTTTCGACTGTGAATTGAGCTTGACCTCAGTGGCCCATGTGCACTATGCTACATTTCAGTCAGAACCACTTCAGTCATAAAAAGTTTATTCTATAGTCAATTTAATTCAGCTACCTCTCCTTCCTCTTCCATGTTGTCAGTAAAATGTTATTATCAAACACGACTGGTGCCTGAAGCCTAGTGTGTCTTTGAGATTTTAGCTTAAGAAGGAAAGTCATGTTTTTATAATACTTGTGGCATACATTTGCTCTCCAAACAGACTCTCAATCTTTGCTCTGAAAAAATAACTACACCTTAACCTTTCAAAATTAAGCCATGTGTGTCCAACTACTTTATTTAACATGGTGTTTGTGTCTGTGTAGATGTTTGTTCACTGTGAATGTAAATCTATCATCCTATCATACAATCGTATCATATTGTATCTGAATCTATTCTACCATATCGAATCTTAGATATCACATTGTATCATATCATAATGTACAATATCATACCTTATATCATCTTATTGTATCTTATCCTATTGTATCTGATTGTGTTTTACCATATTAAAGCATGATATGATTATATAACTCATCACGATATTATATATTATCATGATATGATTATATATCTTATCACGATATTATATATTATCATGATATGAGAATATATGACATGAAAATATATCATCTCATATATCATATAGTAATGTATAATATATAATATTTTATCTTACCCTGTTGTATCTGATCGTGTTGTACTATAAAAAAATCATAGACATCATATTATACATTAGGATCTAACATCATATCCTCTTACTGTGTCTTATCCTACTGTAACAAATCAAAGATGTCGTAATATATAATACATGATGTCCATAAATTATATATTATATCATATCAAAATATAAGACATGATATAAAATATGAAATCATATCATAATGTACCATATCACATATATATTTATATATCATATTGTACCTTATTATTTTGATCTGATCGTATTTACCATATCAAATCATATATGTAATCATATAATTATAAATATAGTTTTAGCATGTTGATCACTTAAATCTAATTGTGCTGCTTATGTTGTTCATGTAAAAGCCCAACTAGGGACAAGAGTTGAAAATCAGCAATAGCAATAAACTCATGCATTCTTTGTATTGGAACTATGTTAAACAGTATCGTCCCTATTTCAATAAAATATATCTATTCTATGTCATGTCATGTAGTATATTGCAATGCAAAGTATCCTATCGTATCACAGCGTAACGCGCCGCACCATGTCACATTGGATCATATTGTACCGTACCGCATCACCATTGCATTCAATCCTATTTCATCATACTGTACTACGTCATGTTGTGTCGTATAACATTACAGTTTGATGTATTGTACTATACCATTCTGTACCGTACTATATTGTACAATCTCACATTGCATTGTATCTTACAAGGTTGTATCGCAGGGACATTGTTTCAACAACTTTTTGGAAACAGGGCAGGGCGAAGTTTGAGACCTACCAGACAACGTTGCCCTGCAGTGAATGGGAGCTAATGAATCTATTCATAGGTGAATCCCTCATAATTATGTCTGACAGTAGATGAGGAGCACTAAGAGGTTATGATAATATGCTAATTAACATTTTAGCAACCCTTTCATCACCACAGTCTATTGTGTTAGAGTGGACTAATTCATTACTTTATTAATGGGCTGCGAGATGTTTTCAGCGGCTCGTAGTATTGAGAAATCACCTAACACAATTCATGTTTTGATCTTTAAATGGAATTTGTGGAAGCTAAATACATTCACTGTTATCTTTGAAATGCAGCACAGGGCTACCCATTGTATTAGAACAATTAAAACAGGCAGATGCTTTGAACAAGCCCAGGGTTATTGCGTTTGTGGAAGCTCAGCTATTCAATATTCAGTTTCTGCAGATGGTCAAAGGAGGCAATGCAAACATAATGTCTCACATAATTCATCGTGTTATTTCAAATTTAGCATAAAGTGCTTAAAATATATATTGTTATAGTCTGATTTAGGTCATCATGTTCTGTCTGGATGCTTTGTCCTCCATTCCATCAAAATAAATAGAAGCGCTCATCACTATCACTATCTCCGCATCACAATACACAATAAAGGTTGGCAATTGCAAATGTGAATGGATCAAAAACTGGAGCACAGCAGGAGCTTGACGGTGTCGTGCTGTTGCTTTCAACCTAAAATACCCGGCTTACAGCAAAAGGACAACACTGTTTAGAAAAAACATTTTAAAAAAATGGCACTTGCGTATAATCTTTAGGCAGAATGACATTAAAACCAAAGCCCATGAGAGGCAAATTCAAAACATTAATTGTGCTTTGGAGGCAGATTTATTCAAGGGATGCTCTGGTTTATTCCGTAGCACATTTATAGTATTTTTTTTAGCATTTGTATAACTGCTTTAGCCTCTAATATTTGCAGCCCCACAGCAACCAAACCCTGAGTCTATATTTACTATAAATAAGCCCAGAGTCAACCTGCTGCACTCATCTCCCACCGATAACCTTTCACTTTTGATTAATGCTGCTGAGAGGTTGTAGGTGAAAAATCTCATTTTACAGGACATATACACAGAAGCACCAAAAATGATACATATAGAGACATGTCTCACCTCCTCATTAAGTATGGCCTTACACATGGAGTAGTTCCCCTTCAGGGCCCACGTCCCATTTGCAAGGCATTTCCTATAAACATTATCTGCAAGGAGAGGAAGAGAAGAAGGTTGTTATTAAAAGCCTTGCTGTCCGGATTTCCCAAATTTTTAACCCGTATTTGATTTTGTCCTTGCTTTTTAGCAATTTATCGTTGGAAGTACATGAGAAGTGAATTTCGGCACAATTTATAGTCACACTGTGACCTTTTCTGATTTTGAGACTAATAGGGAAGGATATCATTAGAGGAGGTCTGAAAAGCTGTGATTTTTCACACATTTGCTGTCATGACAGCCCATCGCACCTCGGCCTGATCACCTTTATATTTATTTTAAATTTCCTCGCATCCGACCCGTGTTTTTTTAACATTTTATCAAAAGATGTTGATCCACATCAAACTTTTCAATCCGCGCGTCAATCTCAAAAGACATCAGGAAAGGAGGGCATGGGTACATTAAAAACTTCAGCCCCCTGACTCATAAGTGTGTGTGTTTGTGTGTATTTTCTATTAAAAACATACTCTTCTGCACACTACTTTATAATTTGAGCTGAAATAGCAGGGGGCCCGAATGAAGGCTTGATGGGGAGAATTATATTTTGCTATGCAGGCCGGCTGTATCATTGGACACATTTCTTGTCACATTGGTGGGACAGACATGACATAATCTGCAACAAATTTGACATTTGTCATTTAGCATTCAACATTTTTTGAAGATGAAGGAAATCAAATCATCCAATAGGACACCGTGGAGATGAAATACTGCAAATGAGGAGCTTTAAACCTGAAAGGAGAGACATGTCAGACATTATTCAAAAATATCTTTTTTTTCCTCATCAGCAGCTATCTGCGGAGGAACAGGTGAGACTGTCGGATCTTAAATACAATACAACGAAAAAAATGTTTAAGACTGAAGCTTTGAGCTCCAGTTAATTTGATAAGCACAAGTGAAATTAAGTTACTCGTGCACATAACAACATACAGGATCTAGATTTGGTTTGGGGATTATTTCATCTCCAGCGAAGGTTTTCTGAACATGTGGTTAGATCGGGACAATCAGCAGTGGCAGCACGTACAAATGTGCCACTCAGTTCATCACTCATCCAGAGCGGGAAACTTTTCAACTGAGTTATTTGGTACGCTTCGGTCCTGACGTCGAGCGGGGTCATTAGACACCTTTTCCAGTCTCAGCTGCTGTATCCTCAGAGCCGGGTAAAGAAAATAAAGACTATCACAAACTCCGTTACAGATGCTTTTTTTGTTTTCTCTGCAACAGGGAACTTTTTGAGAGCTGTCACCATCCAGAAATAATGAAGCAGGATATCAATAAAAATGGAGCCATTGGCTGTTTCAGCTTGAGAGGACCCTCACTGGTTACACCAGACCAACATTTAGTACACTGTAGAAGTACTATATAATACATTTTTATTATAACAATGGTGTACAAGACTATGTTTGTGATTTCTGCCACATTTTTCTAGAAACCCAAAAGTGTTTTGCTGGTTTGAGATAATTCTCCATACAATGCATACATTTCATATTGGTCGGCATGATTAACACAATTCCTTAAAAAATTCTTGAACTAGTGCAGCTCTGCGAATGGAATTCTGGGTGTTCATCGTCGTCCTTAGATAAATCCAACCGATTATGTTGAGCTGCTGAATTATCCCCTCATGCTAACGTAAATTGAGATTATACTCGATACAGAAGATGAACATTTATTTTTGATTGAAGTGTTGGATGGATTGTACAGACATTCATATCCTCCTCAAAGGGAACTCTAGTAACTTTTTTGCTCAATGATGATGTGAAAATTGCATTTTGTTGAATATTTTGCTTAAATGGCATCTATGCTCTTGACTGCCATCAGCCTCAGCTGGACCTTGTGTACAGTGCTTGTCACGGCTGCATGCTTTGAATGTCTTGTCTAACCCTCCTTCCTTTCAGGCTCTGCTCATAAGTTTGCCATCAAGATTGCTCATGAGGTCAAAAGCTCCTGTTCCAGCATCAGAGGCAGAGGCGTCTGGAGTAGGAACTGCTGGTTGTTAATTTATGATCTGTTGGTAATATTTGGCAATAGTGTTGTTTTTATAGGAGTCTCTCTGTGGTGGCTTTGGGTCAGAGTTGAGTTTTATTGGGCTTAACAGTGATAAAAGATCTGTAAAATACAATGAAACGGCAGAATGTGGACAATTTATTCTACTTACATCAACATGCTAGTATTGTTAAGTGTTTGGCTCTAGTGCAGTCTAACCCAGTTTTATATCAAACTTGTGCCTCTGTTTTTTTTTAAATTAAAGATTCAAGTCCTTATAAAAAATGATATTTATCTCTGTTGTTTCATAATTACGTAAATAATTAAGATAAAAGAAAATGCAAAAACATGGCAACGACACCCATCCAAACAGCAAATGAGAAACCCATGTAACATTAGCAGGACATAGTAGTTTGACCAAAAAGGTGTCGACTGAGGTCAAGTCAATTCAAGTCAATTTTATTTGCCTACCGCAAATCAATTTCAAGGAATTTACACAAAGGGCAGGACTAGACAGTACTCTTTATTCAAAAGATACCCCAAAATGCTCACATTAGAAAGCACTTTGTGACAGTGGTTAGAATAAAATAAAATAAAACTGTCTTATCATGGATATTCACTGGTTGGGTTGAGAGACAGTAAGAACGAGAGAGAGAGAGTGGGGAGGACTGATAGACATGTACAGCAAACCCAAAACAATAGCGACTATAATAATCTCATGATTGCATTTCACAGTAATTAGAGTAATTTCTGGAATAACACTGTCAGTAATAAAGACAGAAATAAATGAATATGAAATCTGAAATAAATGCTAGTCAATTATAAAACACTATTCCTAATCACATTCCTTCATACGTACTAATGCCAGCATGGTGTTTTGATGATACGAGAATTGAAAATAGTTTGCAACCAGAGTATCAAAATTAGTAAGATCATTTGGAAGATTTTTTTTTTTTTTTGTGAACCCAAGACGGACATTGTCAAATTCATCAGTCCTGCAGGATGTAAAATTCAGACTGAGCGGCAGCAGTATTCTTATCAGTGCGGACGTGGCCTGAGAAGAAGGCTGATGACCCTAAATGCATGTTTTAATAATGAGACTCTTTGGGATGGGTACAAGTGAAATGGGATTAGGTAGCCTGAGGGCAATAATGTGCAATGAGCAGGGCAAAAATAGCATGTTCCCGGTGGTAAGGGGATTGTCATTCCCAATCAAGATTACCTAGCTTGTGACATTCCCTACATCCCAAATGCAATATCCAAGAGATTTTAAAATCCGTCAGCAGAGAATTACCTCAAAGTCAAAAGTTAAGAGTGACAACGTTCTTTCTTGACCGACTTTAGAGCAAACACAGAATTAAAGGTTTTAGATTACAGGTAGGTTGTTAAGGAAAATCTTTCAAGTAATATATCAATAATTTTTTTTTTTTATACTTTATTATTTATTGCTCTTGAGAATATCAATTTTGTTTTATCAGACTCGGGACAAATGAGTCCTATGAAAGATATTTTGTCTCATAATTCTCTTCCTTTATTCACATCATATTTACATGATGCTCCATGATTGGACAACTTTCCTTTGGGCTCATGCATGATTAAAAATGTGCATAGATTATTGTCAAAACACTAAGGTCACTTATTTTGGAAAGCACACATTTGAAAACCAGAGTTCAGCATTTTTAAAAGCAGGTTCACCGGAAAAAAAAAAAAAAAAAACTCAAGCTCAAGCTTTAGTTTTAAAACAGAGACTAGTCAGCAGTTTTCATGTAGAGCCAAAAGCTTCAATGTATAAATAGAAGAACCTTCAAATGAACAGTTATAACCTTCACTAGATTTTTTCTGGCACAACACCAGAGAGTAATTCATGGCTGTTAAACCTACTTATGAAAATAGGCACTACGGTCCTAAACTTTTTAAGGCAAGGAATGGAACACAATTTTATGTGAAAAGCAAATTGATTTGTTTGTTTATAGCAATATTTTCTTTTTTCCGGTTTTGTTTGTTTTTGCTTACATGGGAAGAGGTGAGAAAAGTTTTACAGTTAAGGCAAATTGAGATAGATTTAACAAACATGAAATACAGAGACACAAGGACAGTGTTTAAGAAGTGGATAAACAGTTAATATGTATTGGATAAATGGTTCAACTAAGCCTATGGGGGTAAATCTTCAAAAAGCCTATAACCCACTGCGCTGTGCTGTGAACCCCCTTGTTTGAACTCCTCAAATTAAATGTGAAGTTTTGTCCAAAAAACAGTGTTTTTCATTAGAAAGCCCACTCTAGTCAGTAAAATATGAACTGTGGTAGTAAGATATATGTACAAACTGGATGTCCTGGAATCGATTCATATGCACCAGTAAAATAATATATACAGTAAATATACCTAGAAAGACCTCCTCAATTCAATTCATATGAATCAAATTTTGACCAAATTGGGACAAATTATGGCAAGAAATCTTTTGGAGAAAGCTGCCAGATGAAGATTCCATAATATTCCCAACTTTTCTGAAATATAAATATACTGGAACAATTGTTCATTTGCTTTATTTCTGAGGGTGGGATGAGAGCTTTGGTATCAGTTTTATGTCATTGTGTTAAAGTACAATGCTGTGAAAAAACCAGAACTCCAAACAAGTTTCTTGTATTTTTACATGAATGCCATAAAGAATTGTGCCGGATTTCAAACCTTCCACCTTCCTCATCGTTCGGCTGTTCCATTTAGGGGTCGCAACAGCGGATCATCTTGTTACAGATATTGATTTGGCATAGGCTCTTCACTAGATGCCCTTGCTGACTTCACCCTCCCGATTTATCCGGTCTTGGGATCGGCACAAGAAGTACACTGGCTTGTGACCCCTATGTGATTGGGTTCTCGGATTTCAAACAAAATTAAAGAACAAAAACAAAGACAAGCTGAGAATTACAGTTTTAAATTCTTCAATTACATTCATTGAACAACAAAGATTATATGAAATGATCAGGGCCTTAGCCTGGAACAATAGCGGAATCTCCATAATGTACGAGTCCTTCAAAAGTCCCTCCAAGAGGTCGGTGAAGGCTCATTCAGGAAGTCACAAAAGACCAAAAAATATCCACTAAACTGCAGACCTCTTGTTCAGAGTTCAGCGCTCCACTATTGGAAAGACATTAGCCCAGTGGAGACACGTGAGGCAAAAGCCACTGTTAACCCAAAAGAACATTGAGGATTATCTGAATTTTGCACCAACACACCTTGATGACCCCCAGGTTTATTGTGAGATATTCTATCGACTGTTGAGATGAAAGTTGGACTGTTCAAAAAACAGCGGTTCTGTTACATCCGGCGTAAACCAAATGCATCATTCCACCAAGTGAAAATGAAACATGAAGGGGCTTTTGGCCTCGACACCGGGACAACTAGACATAAATAAAGGAAACATTAAAATTCTGGAGGTGAATGTCAGGTCATCAGTCTGTTTGTTGCAGCTCAAATGCAAGTGGGTCATGCAGACAGACAGTGATCACAAGCAGGCAGTGGTGGCGTCCATGTAGGAGAACTAGGCATTGCCTTGGGCGCCGCTTTGGCAAGGGAGACGATTAACCATCCAACTTCTTTTTTTTTTAGCAACGCTGCTAAGAACTCTGTCAAATCATGCTGTACCTGCAGCTGCCTACCGCCCCCAGCTCTCATGAGTCAGTGGCAGCCCAGATCACTGACACTGATTTGGATTGTCTTCAAATAAAGACTTTCTATGTGTGGAAAAGGATTATTCCACTAAATATAGCAACTATAGCCACTTAAATAATATGGCATTGATTTTAAAAAGAAGAGGCTATTGAAGGAGAAAGCATTCCAAAATCAGAGGGGTTTGTTTTTTCCGATCTATCCATCCCTGGAGTGTTAGCAAGGAGGAGGCTAACACAATAGAGGAGACAGCTAGCACTGTGCTAGTAATGCTGTGGGAGAACGGTTATCTCAGCTCCAGGAGCCCGGGAGCAGAGTTGACGTGTTGTATAATATTCCATTCATCAAGCTTAAGAACGCTTTGGATGTACATTACTAGAAAAAGCCCTGACTGACAACGACTGCAGAGATGTTTATGAGCAAGAACCTTTTGAGGAGTTGACTGTCATGGGAGCAATGAGTAGATGTCTCGCTGCTGGAAATAAACCACTAAACGGCCTCTAGTTTACCTGTAACAATGGGATGGAATCAGTTTTTTCCTAATGTCTTTATAGTGTTATAAGTTTGTCTCATCCTCCTAGTTTCAGTTGCTTAAGGAGAAAGCTGCTTCTCAAAGTTGAAACTAATCTAACTAACTAGTTAACTAGACTAATATTACGTCAGACCACCTCTGAATGTGGTCTAGACAAAGTCTGGATCTGAACCCCATTAATCAATCAATCAATCAATCAATCTTTATTTATATAGCGCCAATTCACAACAACAGTTGTGTCAAGGTGCTTTCCAGAAAGAGCAGGTCTAAACCAGACTCTTTATATAATTATCTACAGGACCCAACAAATTCCTCCTTGAGCAAGCACTATACAACAATGGCGAGAAAAAACTGCCCTTTAACAGGCAGAAACCTCGAGCAGATCCAAGACTCAGGGTGGACGGCCTACTGCCATGACCGGTCGGGTTTGAAAAAAAAAGAGAATGAGAGCGAGAAAGAGAGAGACACGGATGAGGAGAGATACAGATGGGGGAAAAGCAGCAAAGATATCAGCTATAATCCACTTTCTCCAACCGCTCCATGGTCGGGCCGCAGCAGCAGCAGGGATCCCAGGTTGATACTAACATTAATATTTATGTAACATATAGTGATAGCTTATGGGGGAATACTATACAATAATAATAATAATGATAACAACAATAATAATAATTAAGATGCGGTGGTGGATCCTGAAAAGAACAGTTCATGCTCACAAACCTGCCCACACTACTGTCCTCCGCAGCGATTTCAGAGTTACTAGATAAAAATCACCATTTCACACTTGCATTTTGCATTCATTTTAAATGCACGGACATGAACCCCTTATAAATCCTCTGCTCTTCTTCTCCACTTTTTCTACTGTTTGCAAGAATGACCTGAGCTGATGTGATGACCGAGTTCTACACTGAAGGTTTAGAACGTGTTCACGCCGGCTCGCTCTCATGTCCTTAAGATGAGGTGTAGGCGGAATGTTTCTGACACTCCTTGGTAAAATCTTTCTCACACTTCATTAAAAGTTGCAGGCGGTGTATTCAGCAGCATTCAGAGAACATTCATGGCTTACTTGTGATAAGAACAATGTAGCATCCATACTCTACCGCACTGCACAAAACGCTGCTTATGATCTTTAACATTTTTCTTGGGTCTGTCGAGGATGCCGAGAATGAGGCACTGAATGCTTCGTCAAGCACCGGTCGCATGGGTCCCAATCTCAAGGTCCCAAAAATAACTGCTGATTTTATTTAGTGCAAAGCTGGTGTTTTGCCAGGAGTTCTATTAATGGCAGCCAGGTTCGTCTGTTCAGCATCTTATACGGCTCATGGTGGATTTCATTCGTTGAGGGGGCGGACGCTGTCGTACATCATCAGTTTCAATCGTTGCTTAAAGGCTGACCATTGTTATTTCTGAATGGTGGTTAAAAACAGCGACCAGGCTGTGCCAGGTGCTAAATCCTCCCTGTGGAAACAGGAGCTCAAGGTTCATGAGCCTGGAACACAGTCATCTCTCCAAGCACGCAGCCAAATGATCCTCTTTCCATTTTATTTCTCAACACTCAACACTAAAGGCCACACTGCTTAGGAGCAAAGATCATTTTACAGAGTCATCTCTGGCGCGAAAAACGCTAAACTGAGCAGAGACACTGCGTAATTGTGAGCGCGATAAACAAGCAAATACACTGACCCACATTTGGTCACACTTGCTTCGTGCTTCAACGCATCGGATCAATGGAGAAGACGCATCTTCCAACGCCGTGCATTTTAATCAGGGCTCTAATTAAGAAATCAGCATCAGCAAGCGAAAAAAAAGAGCCCTATTTGGACTAAAGGAGTTGTTTCTTCCTCACTCCTGTAATAATCTGTAACTCTATGCAGGTCAGCTGCTGTAGCTGAAAACTCCGTAGGTACTCTGCCTCCGTAGGTACTGAGCTGCAGTCTAATCAATTTATTGATATGTTTTGTATAAAATCTAATCTGCACAGTCTGCAACATAATTAGTCATACATGACAAATATACCACAGCACAATTCAGAGGGATTTTGTCTATATCAGCGCAGTCATTTAATTATGCACACAAGAGAATAGCACATATCCTGAATAATTTCTGTTTGAGATGAATCTACCTAAGTGCAGCTAAATTGATTCGTTTTCAGAAAAATAAAAATAATCTATTTTTGTCAGCAGTTGCAGTCATTTGAATTAAATGAGTCCTGATGTGCGAAAATTTATATTTTCTGCTTTTTCATTATTCATTATTTGAACCATCTTAATTTATTCTTTTCAATTAGAGTCACATTAAATTCTGATTTATTGTGAAATTTTTAACTATTTTCAAAATTTTACAATAGAAACAAAAACAAACCATCAATTGTTTAATGAAGAAAAAAATAGGAAAATTAAACCATGATGAAGATAATAATTAGTTGCCTTTCTATAAAAAATAAATGATTACATGGTGTTAAATACCCGAAAAGTCGGGAATACTATGGAATCATCATCGTGTCTGCAGCAGATCCATTATGTAAGTGCGATAACTTAAAACTATTTCATGAATCGTCTTCAAATTTTACACTGACACACACCTTAGTGTGAGGAATAACTGGATTGATTTTGGGAAAGGTCATTTGTATGTTTCTAACACTAGAGGGAGCTTTATCTCCAAAGGTTTCCGGGCCATTGCTTATCCTTCGATACTATTTCTCAATGTGGATTCATACTTGTAATAATTCCCGCAGAATTAATAAAAATTTAATCCTGTGCATCTTTTGGATTCCCACAACTAAATGAACATCCTGATGGAGGGATATGGATGTTTAAAAAGTTTGCTCCATCCATAGAGCTCTCTCAAGCTCTACCTAATCCACCGCCTGACCGATCACAGCTGTTCATTGCTCCAATTGACCCACGCAAAGATTCCTGTACGTTGTCTGGATTATAATGTTAAAGTTCATTGCTGAATTTAGAATTAATTGTCTGGAGGAGAAGAGGACCTTGTCCCTCGAGGCGTCTTATCATCTGTTGTTTGGAAGTATTTCGTATTTACCTAACTCGTCGCTACCTGTTCAACCACTTGCTGACACGCCACAGACTGCTGTATGAAGAATGATGTATGAAGGCCAGGAAAAACATTGTGGACATGAATCATCCGACCTCAGACATTCATAATAGCGACCCTGTACAGTACTCCACTATCTATCCAGCTCACAGAGACGCTGAAATCACCGATACAATCACATTCCATTTGGCCAAAGATATGAGTTCAATAACCACTGTGAGCGATGAAGGCTTCAGGAGAATGTCAACACACCAGACAAAAAGGTACATGATCCCCTTGCACAATTAATTTCCCAAAGTGGCGCTACCAGCGCTGCATGCCATGGAGGGGAAATTGCTGTGACCGCTGACATATAGTTATGCAGAAAAATGTGCCTTATAGTTCATAATGTGATTGAAAAATCATGATAAATTGTCTCAATATTGATAAAAAATAATCAGGATTACCATTTTGGCCATAATTATACATCTCCAATGATTATGGCATATTTAATGGCATATCATTTAACAAAATTGAGTTTGGACCTGTTTCCTCCACCACTGCGAAAAAAGGGTAATTAATCCTCTCCTCACTCTCTTCCACAAACCAAATGAATCGCCAACTATTCTCACTCAGTCATGTCAATACAGGTTAGTGGTCGTACATATATTCTGAAAACATGCATAAGCACTACTCGTGTACATGTTTGCTGCCAACTCTTTATTTATTAAAATAAAACCTTGTTGAAGTCGTCCAAAATGGAGACACTCTTGAGATATGGCAGGCAGTAATACACTGAAGGGAATAGATGCAGGCTTTCATGCTGGGTATGGGTTCTGGCACGCTTTGGTTTGGTTCTGCAGAATGAGCCACCTGAGGGTTTACACAATCTGTTTTTTGAGAAGCGAGGAATAATCAACTTTCCACATAACTGAAGAAGAAAGTACAGGTATCCGTCTTTTTGGCAGTGCTCATTAAATCCCTTCTAAATCACTCGCTTCCGTCTCTTCTGTCTTTGATGTTCTCCATCTGTGTGAACATTCATGAATTAATATTTGAACAGATAGATGCATTCCTCGCGTCGCTAGGGAAGTTGAATCAGGGTGAGGGGGTTTTGCCACCTTACTGACCGCGAAACTTAAAATAAAACTTAAGCCCTTCTTCTCACCCCCTTCAGCCAGTCTGTCGCTGAAATGGCCGTCCACGTAAACACGAGCATTCGCGCTTCCAGCTGCACACAAACGACATGCATGAAAATCCCCTGGCCTTCCTCTGGGGACCATTAAGGGAACTTTAAGCTTGGTAGAAATTGGAAAAGTAGTTTGGTGATGGAGCAAGAGATTAAACAAGAGAGATAACAACGTCAGGCTCAGTCACAGACCCAGCGGAGGGTGTAGCACCACGGGCACCTGTCATGAGTCAGTGGCTGAGCAGCGTGGACAACGCCCCCTGGAGGTCTGTCGTCCTCACCATGCATATGTTTGATAACAGGCTGCGATGGTTGCACGGGATGATCGCACCAATTAGGCTTCATCCAGATTCTCAGCTGAAAGTTGACTCAAAAGGAACTTTGGCGTAATGGCCTTTATGCAGAAATGATTACATTTTTTCCAGCACCTATGAAAGAATTATGGGTGCTGGCTACTATAAATGTTAGCCTTCCACGCTCAAGCATGTGTGCTAAATATGCAGCAGTAATCGAAACTTAGCTGCATGTATTATTTTTCCTTTAGATTTTTTTGTCAGGTGATTACAGGTGATTGCAGGTGATGAGACAGCCTTTTTGATGGCACTCATGTCTTGACTGTTTGTTCTCAGTAGAGGAATCCCTCCTAATTTGTTAATGTGCTGACTCTATTTGAAAAGTAAAAACCAAAATCCACTAATAGGAGACATAAAACGATGATATAAACATAGATTAATGGGACAAAGCGCTGAAGTGCTTCAAATGAGCAGGCGGACATCTATTTTTCCTAATATTATCAGATTAATAAATGACGTTTTGAAAAACAGACCCACAGAAACACATGGGTCAGCCAATTAAGTTGAGGATTTGTGGCAGTGTAGTTTTGGAAATCCAGCCTCGATCCCATTTCATGCAATGGAAGTTTCCCACCACCGTTTGTTTCACAGAAAAAGCTCAGACACAATGGATTTACATCAGTCATTATTATTAGCCGCAGCAATGTATTTAAAGAGAACATGGCTGTTTATCAGTGACAAAGTCTGACTTTAAATGGAGACGAACAATCTGTTGAGAACAATCTTCAAAATTGGGTCAATACGATTGAAGTTCAGCTGCTGATTCCTCTTTCTGTTATCTGTAAATGAGCTTCTCCTCACTGCAGAGACTTGCTGAATCAGGATTGTTTTTCCCTTGTCTGTGAATTGTGCCCTGCGTTTGTCTTTGGCTTGAGAGTTGAGCTACAGCTGAAATAAGTTCCGGGTCGTCAGTCACTTCATCTCTACACGAATTACTCAGCCGAAAATGGAGGCAGGCTTGTGCAGTCATGGACCTGAACCCTGCAACGATCTCCCTGTGAGGAAGGTGTCACGCAGACTCACAGCACTGCCATTTTTTATTATTCTTACGACTCCTCCCTCTGGTCTGTTAAACTTTACTGCAATTAGTAGTGAAACCTTGTTTATGTAAGGATTTATAGCTCATGATCGTCTTTATTATCTTCAAATGGTTGGTTTATCAGTTTGTCAGCAAGAAGGCCTGCCGACCCGATGGCTTTGCTCTCATGTCTGTTATGGTTCTGGTTTGTTTCCTGATTTATTTTCAAAGATCATCCATCTCTTGCTTTCCACTTCCAGTCATTGTTTCTATTGTGACCATTATGCCATTTGATTCCGTCTGTTGGGTGTTCTGTGTTTTGACACAGAAATCCTTCGTCTTGTTTCAGCTTTTAGTCCTTTGTTATTCATTTTCCCCTCTAGGTTACTCTCTCCATTTCCAGATTTTCTCCTGGATTCACCTGCCTCCTGTCGCACTTCCTCTGTGTCCTGTCTCCTTTTCCTTCTCAGTATGATCTGAGGCCCAGTTTATATGACATACTCTTCCTGCTGTATCACTTCATCCACACTGGTTGCCTGTTTTTTCTTGTGTCTGCATTTGGGTCGGCATCTAGACTGCTAGAGAACGTAACACACTTTGATGCAACGTGGTGTAGAAACCATTAAACGTTGGAGGGGGATGGACTACGGGACAGACACGTGAATCATTTTTTACTATCGCAGAATAAATAAATGCTGCACTGCTCGTATTTTGTGAATTCAGAAATACAGCGAACACACACACACACACACACACACACCTCATGCATAACTTTATCCATCCATGACACAGACCAAGCAGAAGGCAGAGATGTAAACAGCAATGTAAGCTGCTCACTTTTTTCATCTAATCCAGCCTCACACTCTCAACACAACACAGCAAATGAATAATAGGATGCAGTTTCAGACGCACACAGCGGGTCTCCACAGACACCCCCCCTCATAACCATATTTTGACACAACTTCACTGTTTTTGAATATAATGTGTATTTGCATACTGTACTATATTCGTATCAGGGTTGCTTTGAATTAGCATATTGCAGATTAGTGGACTACTGTCACTTGATGAGGCGTCTCAACACCCCCATCTGAATCTTAAAAATATAGTACCGTCCTTTTATTTATATATTGTGCTCCTTTTATTTATATATTGTGCTCCTTTTATTTATATATTGTGCTCCTTCAAAGAGTTATCTGTCACGATAACTATACCCTTGCATATTCGGGCCGTGTCGATTTTCATGTCATTCACACCTTTCATTCTTTCACGCATGCTCAGTCTCAATTTCCTGCTCTCCTGGTCTGGGGCTGTTAATAACATATCATCTCGCTGATGCTCAGGGTGGAGACCCTTCGATCACAATGCCCCTCCCTGCAGAGTCTGAGGGCTGACAGACTAATTATTACATATCATTCGCTGTGATGAACAATTAGCTGACTTGCCTCACCTGATATAGAAATGTTTATTACTGCCACCAACGAGAACTGGATGAGATAATCACTTGTTTGGTTGTCTGCCAGACGAGATGTCTCACATTTGTAAAAGTTGATTCGTATAGGGGAGGATTCTAGGGTACGGAAGAGTTTATTAAATTCAGAGGTGGATCTGGGTAAGGACGTAAATGTTGGGTAACCTAACCTTTTTATGAACTTTGCAAATTCAAAAATTAAACAAACCCTGGCAAGCATGACCCATTATGTCCCATCACGATGAGTAATACACTGCAGATTGAACTGAAAATTTGTAGGGGCCAATATATATTGGATGACATCATGGTAATACAGAGGAGAAGAGACTCCTCTGCCATCAATAAGTAGGTGACATAATACAACTTCAGAGTCATTCAAATGGATTTCATGGATCTGTGAAGGGTTAGAAGTTATATCTAGATGGAAAATATGTGTAGGAATAGGTAAGAAAACTATTCTTTGTGCCAATAAACCCCTCTGCTTACAGGGGTTCTGTAAGCAGAACACATCTGTAAGCAGAACACATCAGTATGGGGGCAGCATGATGGTGCCGTTGCTTCACAGTAAGAAGGTTTTGGGTTCAAATCCTATCTGTAGGGAGTTTCCATGTTCTCCCAGTGTTAGCATGTGTTCGCTCCCGGTACTCCGGCTTCTTCCCACAGCCCAAAAAAAATGCAGTAGAGGCGAATTGGAGTGTCTTAGTTTGCCGTGATTGTGAGCTGTAGTCTCTCTATGTGTCGGTCCTGTAGTGAAGCTTGTCCATTGTGTATCCTGACTCTCAATGACCCAGTGTCACATGGGATTCGCTCCCGTGCCCCGGAGTCCTGAACAGCACTGTCGGCCTGTAGTGTCATGTATTAAAGCTCATTTATACTCCCATCTATTTATGAAAATAGACATGTCATTTACCTGATCTTGTACACTTAATAAATAAGAGTCTCTACGACACATTTTTTGTTTACAATCTTGGTTTCATTATCAATAGAAATCTGAGGACCTGCAGGCAAATAGGTATAAATATAACACAGCAGTGTTGGCATCTAATGTTCTCCGTATACAGATATGTCCAGTTCGGCCCACATACTTCCATTTGTCCACTACATTGTCTTGGATACATCCACAAAAAAATGGCGACAGAAGGCTGAATTTAAATTAAATACATTGCAACATGTAAACGGTGGGGTTATTTTTTTTACTTTTTTTAAAATGTTTTTATCGTCTTTGCTGCGTTTCAGACATTGTCCTTGTCTTCCAGGAATTATGGCGTTCACTTCCTGCTATGATTTCCAGTAGTTCCGTAGTTTCCCACTTCTTCCATACACATGCAGGAAAAACCTACTAAATGAGCAATGTATACAACTTAAACGCTGAGCCACAATAGACCTTATCTTATCTTATTGACAACCTTATCTTATCTTTAGATTAGCTGCTAATGGTAACCAAAGTCTTCAGTTTGTGAGCCCCACACATTAATACATCATTATACAATTTCTCATGGAGCTTTTATGTAACTGCTGCCATCAGTAATGAGAGATGTCATAAGATAAACCTCTGAACAAACCTTGTGATGAATATGACTGTAAATTGTTCAAACAATAAAATAATTTTAAACTAGAGCCAACATTTCGACCAAACAAATCTTTTTCAACCGTTTGCACTGAGAAAACTTTATTGTGAAAGAAACAACCTTGTCTACACATTAAGAGTCCTTGTCAAGAGAGGGTTCTCAGAAATTGGTATTCAAAGCAATGAATTAAGCTCTTGCAGAGAATGGGTCCTAAATTGATTAGTTGGAAGAATCTGTGTGGTCAGTTTATCTTACTTTGACACAAACAGAGCTTCGTGCAGAATGTGTTTTTTTGGGAATGGAAAAAACTGCGGTCAGCTGAACTCCTCATTGGTGGAAAGGTCAAATATTTCACATTGATTAATGATAAATCAAGCTCAGGAATATACCTCAAACTAGTCATGTTACATTTAAAGTTCATTTGTTCCAGTCAAAAGTGGGTTTCATTGAGGATTTTAACATAAAGTGAGTGAAAATCGCGACAGAATCTGCTTTAAGTTCTCACAGCAAAATCATCCTGTATCCAGAGACCCAGTTTCCCTCTTCTGACTTATGCTGGTAAATCTATCTGATGGCATCTTTCTTTGGCACTTAAGGCTATGCTTGAATAGAGATTACTTTAATCCTGGGGGTAAAAATTAACCTTGCAGTGTCAAATGTCTGTTTAGCTCCAGCTGAATTATAACCCAATTCTCTGAAGAGAATCTCTCTCTGAAGAGCTCCATCAGGGTCCTGTGGGAGTTTTAGACGTTAAATCATTAAAAAAATCCATATGCTTTTATCTAGCAAATGTACTTAATTGTGTTTACACTGTTTCCCCCAGATATGTTGCTTTTACCTTCAGAATGTCCCGACAGACACACATCACAGAGGACATATAGGCATCTTTGATTATTTGTGGAAATTATGTTAGCAATAATATTATACACTGATCAGCCATAACATTATAACCATTGACAGGTGAAGTCTGGTTAACTTTTGTTATCTTGCTACTAAATGCATCTGTCAGTGGATGGGATATATTAGGCAGGAGGTCAAGATTTTTTTCTGGAGGTTGATCATCTTTTGACAAGTCTGCAGTGATAATTCCGTACCAACCTGATCTAAGGAGAGGCCACTGGAGAGGCAGCGAAAGAGTCATGGAATTGATACATGTGGGGAGTGAAGGCTTGTCCGTGTTTTCCGATCTACCAAAGGAGCTACTGCAGTACAACTTAATGCTGGCTCTGACAGAAAGCTGTCAGAACAGTGCGACTCAGTGTCACCCTCACTTCATTCTGAACAGCTCCTTCAGCAGCCGACTCCTACTCCCACAGTGTAAGACACAGCACTACTGCAGGTCCTTTGTCCCGACGGCAGTCAGATTCTATAACAGCTCACTCTAAAACTCTGTCGTATCTGAATAACAGGAAGAAATCACCAAACTCTTTCATCATTTATCTACCTCACAATTACTACACGCCAACGGATTTCACAATTGCCCCACCGCACTGGACTATTTTAATTTATATCAGTTTTTGTTATGGCGTTTGGATTCTTTTCCCATATTTAAACCTTATCTATCTTTATGTAATGTATGTTTATTTTATATATATGTTTAAATGTCCTTGTTTTCTATTGTCACTTTACAACATTTGAGCAGCTGTAACGCACAAATTTCCCCATGGGGATGAATAAAGTTCTTTCTATTCTGTTCTATTTCTCAACTCCATTCCTATAGTGTGTAAAATATTCTCCACCTCCCTGATATTTCTGTCTCTCCCTATCTTGTTATTTTCTCTTCCTTGTATCTGTGTGTCTGGGCGCTGTACATGCACTTCCTGCTAGCGACTCATCTGTACACCTGCTTTCAGCACAGCTGACACTACTCAAGACTCCGGTACATAAATACGCCAGCCCTGCACTCCAGTCCACTCTCTGCCAAATTTTCCATCTACACATGTGAAAGCTACACTTGTGAGATTTTTTCTGGAATTCCTGTATTTTTGCCTGCACCTGCCTATCCCTGCCCCACCGAGTCCACTTGCTGCACCATCTGCTGCTCTCAGCCATTCTGTAAAGCCAAATCTGACTATAGCCATTCCTCACCGAAGACTGCTGCTCATTACCAAACACACTTTCGTTAAACTGTTTAAAACTTGTCTCTACCTTGTCTGCCTTCTGCTTTTGGGTTCAGAGAGACAAACCTCTCATAACACACGGCGCTATTCTAGTGGCAAAAAGGGGACCAAAACAATGTGGATCAGTTTGTTTTAATGTTATTACTGACAGGAAAAGATGAATTGAACATGAACCTGATGCTAATGAATCCACGTTACAAATAAAAGAGCAGCAATTTCACGGGCCACTACACTAAATTTTAAATTCTATGCAGGAATTCTGCATTTTAGTTAATGCAAAAAAAAAATAAAAAATGAAACTTCATGTTTTGTAAAAAAAAATATGGGTCCCTTTTATTCTTCCATGTATAGGGAATTCATATTATTTGGGTGTCCATCCGTCACGTCGTTGAAATATCTATCTCATGAGAGCTTTGAGATGTAATGAGATTTCTTCGTTTTCTAAAATTATCCATTTGGACGCGTCAGATTTTAGGTTTACAAAAGGTTAAACGCGAGGGTGTCTGCAACCTCACGTTCATTCTATCCTGGTGTTTTTAATGTTGCAGGAACATATTGATGGAATTACTCAGCTGATGGTGAGAAAATGACACAGAAATATATACAAAGATAATATGATAAAGTGATGACATTTTGTATCAAAACGTGAAAGGTCAACGTTTAATCATGTTCTGCAAATTAAATTTCATTGTTATTATTCAACGGCATCAGAAACAGAAGGAGTGTTTGTTAACCAATTTCAAATTTGATCAGAAGATGTTCTATCTCTCTCTCACACACAAACACACGCACGCACGCAAAGGCGGAGAGCAGATTTTCGAAAGAGTGCTACTAATCTCTGCGGTGACTGGGTTCATATATGCTCTCCTGATTGAACAGTTTTGGTGGACGGTGCTTGTAGTCCCGACTGGTTTTGCTGTTGATCCCGCCACCGAGGCCTTCTGTAAAAACAGAATCCTTTGTCCTGGCAAACAGTGGTAACGGAGATGAGTGGGGAGTCGAGCCAGAAACCTCAGGAACGTCTCAAAAAAAAGAAGAACAAATAACTCTCCTCTCTCTATCATCCCCTGGCAGTTAATAAATGATTTTATCCAGGAAATTAGTTTTAATTTTATTTTCAGCTCCAATTTAAGACACATTGTAATAAAACATCTTTATACTGTTCCACAGTTTTTTAGAAAAAAAAAATTGTAAACTCTCTTTCTCTCCCTCTGTCTGTCAGTCTGTCAGTCTCTCTCTCTCTCTCTCCCTCTCCCCCCCTCCCTTCCTTCCCCCGCTCCCTTCCTGCCTCCCTCCCTCCCATCAGAGAGTGCATCTGAGTCCTGCGTACTGTTAAATGCTGGAGCTGGGTCATTAGGCCAAACCATTTGCTGTTATTTCACAGGGTACATTTAGGTTTTGTTAATTTTGCTTTGCATTTATTTGCAGTTGATATCCATCTTGTTTTCCCCCATGTGTGTGTTTGTTCGCTGAAATCCCTCTTACTTACTGTTATTTTAACTGTAGAAAAGATGATGATGAAAAGCAATACTAATATTGCAGGATTAACTAGTTTTTAAGTTATCAGTGACCAACCATAATATTATAACCACTGGCACTTAATCCTGGAAGTAGATGTGCTGGAAGCACAAAAAAGGGTTTGAGTGACATTGAGGAAAAAAATAATAGGAAGACAAGTGTGTCATAACATCTCGAAAATTAGAGCTCTTACTAGGTGTTCCCAGGTTGCATCTGTTTGTACCAATTCAAAGTGGTCTAAAGAACAACTTGTGAACAATCACCAGGGTCATGGGATCCCACAACCCACTGATGCATGCTGGGAATTTAGACTTATCCCAGTTACAAAATATTAGGAGTTTTTTTATTGTAAAGCTTTTATTTGGGTTAAAAAAAAATTAAAAATAAATATAAAAATATCTATTTATTAAAATACCTAAAGGGGTGCTGCACATCAAAATGGCTCATATTAAGAACATGCCGCATTATCTATCCATTCTTTGGCCATTTGATCTCTGAATCAAATATCTTTCCTCACATTGCACTGCTACTACGACTCACTACATCCTGGTTCCTTTCTTCTGACAATCCACGGTGAACTGTCCCGATTCTTCTGTGTGTGCATGTCTTATTTTTCACACTTTTTGTCTCCTGCTAATTTTTATGCTCATGCTAATTTCTCTACACACAATTATGTTAACAAGATTTGCCCACGGGCAGATTAGCTGGCAGTGATGGGGAGGGGAAAAGTTCACATGAAATTTTGTTTTGAATCTATTGTTTGCGTTTCTGCTGGTAAGTGAGGACTTACTGGTGGTGTTGTATCGGACACCGTAGAACATCTCTGGACAGGGTCGTGACACCATCTGGCCCGCGCTGCTCCTGGGCCAGCAGGTGCCGATGCCATCAATGCAGGTGTCACAGTAGAGCCCCGAGCCTGAGGTGGGGGGACAGACATGTCACATGACATACACGCAAATTCTTGGCATGGCTCAGGACTACATATAGGCATAGTGAAATTCTGACAATGCTCCAACGGGCTTGGCAATAAAATACCAAAGTGAAGGAGCAGTTCGTGTACAGAGGGATTAATGAATACTGGTGTACTCTGTACACTCTGTATACACTGTGTTTGTACACTCTGTGTGTACATTCTGGATCTTGTCATCACCGACTCTGCTCCTCTCAGTAATCTTCTTGTGTACGATCTGGTTGTATCGCTTGTGTCCCCCCTCACTAAGCCCTACCGTCAAATCTACTTCAGGAAATTGAAAAACATCAACCCAGAAACCATGAGTCGACCTCCAGCATCTTCTTTCTGGAAACTTTGTATCAGCCAATGACTCAGTAGATTTCTACAATAACGCCCTGAGCAGCATCCTGGATCGTCACGCCCCTGTAAAAACTAGAACAGTCACCTTCTCCCGCTCAGCCCCCTGGTTCACCAGCGAGCTACGGGAAATGAAGGCAGCTGGGCGTGTCCACGGCGTTACAAGGCTTCAGGTCTCACTGTCCACAAGCTAGCCTTTTGGGAACACCAAAAGGCCTACTCAAAGTCCCTTAGAGAGGCTCGATCACTGTTCTACTCGAACATTATCAAAACTAGTCCTGGAAATTCTAAGCAGCTGTTTTCCACTATCAATCATCTTCTTAAACCACAAACTCCCCCACTTACAGAAATTACAGAAGAGCTCTGTAATAATTTCATGGCTTTCTTCAAATAAAAAATTGACTCAATCCGTTCTGTCCTTTCTGGTTCCTCATCTCTACCTATCCAGTCTGCTTACTCACCGTTAGAGATCTCCCAGCCTCTAAAGTGTTTCCCAGAAATCTCATAGCAGGAGGTTGAGGTTATCATCAGGACGATGAAGCCCTCCACCTTTGCCCTCGACCCCTTTCCTACAGCCCTGGTGAAAACTAACATCTCTTCCATCAGTCCCCTGATCATCCTCCGCCCACAGCACAGAAACAGCTCTGCTTAGAGTCACAAATGACCTACGGATGGCAGCAGATGCTGGTTCGCCTTCCCTCCTGATTCTCCTTGATTTGTCTGCTGCTTTCGACACAGTTGACCATGGAATACTCCTACATCACACAATTGGACTCACTGCCACTGCCCTAAACTGATTTCAATCCTACCTCACTGACAGAACAGAATACGTTTCCCTTGGAAGTTCAAGGACCCGGACACACACCGTCACCTGTATTTTAATTGGCACCCCACATCAGACCCAGTCTTCCTCCATAACCAGTATTACCTTCAGTAATAGAGATCAGTCACCAACCTCGGTGTAAGATTTAACCCTCAACTCACTTTTGAATCCCACATCAAACACATCTGCAAAATCTCCTTTCACCATCTCAGAAATATTTCCAAACTCCGTTCTTCACTCACCTTGAGTGATGCTGAAAAGCTGGTCCACACGTTTGTCTCCTCCCGACTGGATTACTGTAACGCACTTCTCATCGGGATCCCTGATAAAAGTCTTCAAAGACTACCGTAAGTTCAAAACAGTGCTGCAAGGATCCTGATGAGAGTTCGTAAACACGAACACATCACCCCTGTTCTTCATTCCCTTCATATCCCCACCAGGATTGATTATAAGATCTCTCTCCTCACTCACCAGTGCATCCATGGTAACGCACCCCCCTACCTTAAAGAACTACTCACCCCACTGACCTCTACACGATCCCTCCGTTCTACCCACTCATACCGCCTCCTCCTTCCCCGGACTAAGCTCAGCACCATGGGTGATCGGGCCTTCTGTTCCGCTGCCCCTCGTCTGTGGAATGCCCTCCCTGACCATCTCAGGGCTCCACAGACGACTGACACATTTAAAAAAGGACTTAAAACTTTCCTTTTTAGCAGAACCTATAACTTTAATTAACATTGCTGGTTTTTGGTCAGGCTTTTATATAGTTATTATTTTATTCTTTTATTGATGCTTTTATCTGCTTTGACTTTGTAGCACTTTGAGATATGATCCAAATGTAAAGTGCATTATATATTAAATGTATTATTATTATTATTATTATTTGGTGTGCTAGACTGAACATCGTCTCCTGTGGCATGTCGCCAAGTCTATTTCCAGCATTGTTCTCATCTTTGATGTCAGTCCTTCTAATCTGAATTCACATCAAACTTGTGCCCCTCATGAGGTATTCCACAACATCTCCGCTTTGTGGTAACTGTACAGGGAATCAGTTTCAACATCTGAGAGGAGAGACCAGCTCACCGCTCCACTGGCTTGTGGCATTGATGAGGGTTTGGTTCCAGGAGGAGGCCAGGGACTGTACTGTAATCCAGAGGGAGAATTTCGTCAATAACCTCAATCCTCACCATTTGTAGGCGACTATGAAAATCTCATTAGATTCAGCTTAACGGCTACAAAGGGTGAGCATTAAAGGGCAATGGTAAACATTGATGACAGACCTTTTCCCCAAGCAATAATAGGGTGGCAGCAGCAAATATGACTAGACATGGCCCTAGGCTCAGGCTTTTATTTCTGTGATAGCTGAAGAAGATTTTGACAAAAAGATACGGAAATAAGGTTTCTATATAGGGCAAAGTTGACACTTCGGTTTAATTCTTTCTGATGATTATTAATTGATGTTTTCCCACTGGCTCGTAGCGGGGAAATGAATGAAACAAAGTAGAACAGAAAATAAGCCAAAAGTAGTTTTGTGTGACATAGACTCATGAGGCCGCTTTCAACATCTTATTTCTTTATCTTTCCCATACCCAAATCCTTTGAATCAAAGCCACTAATGGAGTATTTCACCCATTTTAAACATTACTATCTATCCAACAGAAATCAAGCTCTAGTGAAATATCAGCCAGGAGCAGCACTATTCCTTTACATGCTTGGGTCATAGTTTGTTTCTCATACCATCCTGTCATTTAGCAAGTCCACGCATACTCAGTCTTAACCCTCAGGGATCCTACAGGCATGAACTTAGCACTTTGAGATTTGATCCAATGTAAAGTGCGTTATAAATTAAATGTATTATTATTAATATGATTATTAACTCTATTTCTCTGTATCCCAAATAAGTTCATGTTTAGCATGCCAATGCTGGTATATTTTATTCACTCTATGACCTTTACAATTATTTCTTCACTTTCACATACTGCCTTAGCATGACCTCAAAAACATGCTTGTTAGGGTTAGAGGCTTTGATTCCAATAATCTTGAAGAGACTAAGACATAATAGATGGAAATGCCAGGGAAAGTCCTGTCTCGCATCCACATCATTATAATCCATGTGTGTTGAATCCAAAGCAACTGGACTTCTGTTTTTGCTTTTTTAATATATTAAACAGAAAAACAGTCCAGTTGCTTTGCATTCAGCCCACAAGGATTCCCTTTATGCAGTTTCATATAAAAAATAAATAAATGAGTCCTTCACCTTCATAGGCCCGACCCTCCAACCAAATCTCACCAAAATCCAGGAGTCTATTTGTAATAGACAGAGATGGTGAAAGAAGTCCAATCTTGTCATTGTAAAGAAAAATAAAGGATATTTCTCACTCAGCCTCTCTATTCAGGTTCACTACAAAATGTAATGGTATTTTTCCTTGTCATTTGTTCACCCATCCTACCCAGTTCCATGAAAACACTTTAACTCGTTTTTGTAAAAAAATCCCAATACCAATCGATCACACAGACAAATAAAAAGAAAACAGAGCAACACACACTGGGGAAATCATAAACCTTTTGATGGAGACTAACATTTTACCTTGCTCTCATGTTAAATTAGGAGTTTATTTAAACCTTTTTGTCACTGGTTTCATTACTCAGTCATCAGAAGGGCGGGGTGTATCATTTAAAAACTGTCAAAATCTATGTTCCGGAGCCAAAATAGATACTTGAGTTATTCTGCATATTATTTGTGTTATTGTAAATATTGTTACATTAATATCAGTCAAATGTTTGACGGGTTTTTCATCCAGAGGGGTTAACGGTTATTTTGACCACGCGATTGTTTATGTAGATGTTTATGGACGTTTATGACCGTAATTCAAAGAGAAGTTCAAATCAATTGAAATTTTTAACCACTTGCTTAGCTTAACATTAAAACTGAAAGCAGAGGAAATTTGTCCATTTTTTGGACAAATAATTTAGTACTGAAAATACCAGATCAAAAGAATATAAGAATAAACCTGAGATTCTAACTTGAACTCCAATGCCAACTTATTACAGTTGATTACAGGTTTATGTGTTTCTACCATTTAATTAAGGAAAGCCATATAAAGAGTATTACAATCCATATCCAGTATTATAATCCATTAATTATTTAAGATGTATAATCTCGAGGTTCTGCTTCTCTCATATGGTAATTCACTCCTTTTCATATTACTGTAAACCCAATGAATCCAGGGTTTTTGAATTGCTGGTCAAACAGCACGGGCAAGGATTGGCTTCCAATTTGTCGTACTTGTACAATGATAATAAAAGGTCTATCTAAATAATAATACTGATACTTTATTAAGATGGAATATTTCTATGAGGTCCAATAGAAAGATGGTCAGCCCCGTACATTTACTCATGGTTGTGTGTGTGCTTTAATTTAATAACAACACCTAGTATATACACCTCTTGAGTTTGACTACCTTGTTTTTTCCTATATATTTTATTTATATTTATATTAAACTTTATCTGTTATATTTTGATATCGCTGTTTTATTTTAGTTTCTTGATTCATTTTACCTTAACTCGAGCTGCCAAACGGTGTTTCATTGTGACAATAAAGCTATTCTATTCGATTTAAAGGGTTTGATAACTGTTATTGTACTTGCAAGGTCCGCAAACAAGCAGAATAATAGGAAAGGACATTCCGCCAATATTCACAAAGAGAAGTTGTGATTCAGGATGATGGTTTGGCATTTACTGGTTATGGTCATGAAATCAGACAGACTGAAAATCAATGCAGCCTAGGATGTGTAGAAACAGTCAAACACCCAGGTTGGGTTGTAGTGGGCTATAACTGCCTTTTAAAAAGCTTGTAACAGCGACTGTTGGAGATATTTAGCCCGCGTTTGCCCTAAACTTACGTGAGACATTTCCTGACAGCATGAGCAGAGCGTCACATGTCAGATCTGCTAAAGAGCCTGGAGGCAAAAGGCTTATGATGGCGCACACCTGCAAAGAAAGAGGAGTCACAGTGAATGAATCAAACATTAACATAATGACAAAGACAACAGTCCTGGCGCTTGAACCTCTGGTGCTCCTTTAATTCCCTCATGTACCAATCTGTTGAATAGAACCCAAAGACTGTTGGTGCCCTTGAGCTTATGATGCATGAATTAATGCCCCTCGCCAACACTCCAATTTCAAACCATTTTTTGGTCTGCAATCATTTTTCCCATCACTTTCATGTCTACAGATTCAAGGATCCAATAAAGTATACAGGCAAAGGCGTTGGAAATCACCTTCGTGAAGAGCTGTGATGTTAAATTGAAAGTTTGTCAGTCTCTCTGTTGTGTGTGTACGCTTGTGTTTTTGCATTGTGATTCTGCTGCTTTGCATGCATGCAGAGGGAAACAAAAATCTAGTAATGCACATAATTGTAAAACTTGAGAATTCAACTCAGGAAAAGGATTCCTACATTGAAATCTTCTGGGTCTTGTGCTCGAACCACCAGCCTGTTTGTTTCCACCCCAATAATAATGTGCCAAAAGCTTTTGCTCTCTTTATACGGCAATAAAATAGGTGTCTCGTTAAAATTGTTGTTTTTTTACAGCTCAGTGGAATTTGGTGTTAGGATTAATATTTCATTGCAACACTTTCAGCTCAACTAGATTTATTTTGCATGAGTGGCTTCGGAAGATGTTCAAACCAGGAGGGTTGGTGACACAGTTAATGTGTGTACTTTTCTTCATCTGGTTGCAATAGTGACATCTGGAAACCTCTCACTTTCTGCTTGTGTGCCAGCGCCTGTCAGTGCCACTTTTACTAAAGACTGGAAAATTCCTTCTTTTTAGTTTTTGTGTGGACAAAACAGGTTTGTCTAATTAACCCGCTAAAAGGGAACACAGTTCTTGAGTTTTCACTCTTCCCTGTGCACACAAGGGTGGCTATTACCTTAATTTCCTCCGTAAATAAAGCATACCCATCAATAATGCAACATATGGACCAGTAGACATGCCGCAATTTGGAGGAACATTCACGGGATGAGTTTTCCGTACTTAATTGTGATTTTAAATGCTTCATTCTTGTGTAAAAAAAGCACATTCATAGCGGATTGTTACAGCAGCGTTTATTACCAGCCGTGCGTGTGGTCACATATACAATGTTACAGTGCCCCAGATTTCAAAGACGGGTTCCGGATTGCTGGCTGTTTCATGCTCTGTGAATCGTGGGCAGGTATCAGAGGGCAGTCAACCACTGCACCGGCTGAGCCCCTCCAAGTAATTAAAGCTCAACGATAGACAGCTTCAGTGTAATTGGGGGTAAAAAAACCTGCCTGTAATGCTCTAAATGTAAATTAAACCTTGATTATTGTCGTGGTTAAGTAAGACAATAGTGCAAATGTACTTAAAAGTATCAGCCCTGCCTTCAAATCAAAAATTAAGTAACAATGATTCTGCATGGGTTGATGTGTGAGAAACTTCCGGCTACTGTTCAATGACTCAGGAGAGCCTAGATGGACTCTAGAATATTATCTGTGATCACACTATGTTGTTGATTGCTATTTCCCAAAAAAGGGGACTGTAGAGTGTTCCAATTATTGCAGTATCGCACTGCTAAGCTTCAACAGGAAGCTCTCATGGCAAAGCCTGGTTGAAGGAAGAACTCGGATTGGTAATATTAGAACTGAGCTTCTATTCTTCACAGATTGCATGATTCTGGTAGTCTCAACATTCTGTGACCTTCAGCATGAGCTGGTCCAATCGGATGTTGAGTATGGGATCGTGAGAGTTCACACTTATAAGGATGGTTATATGGATTGGGGGAATTGGGGTGGATGAGTTTCTAGACCAAGCATGGAGTCTCAGTATCTTAAGAATCATATTCACGAGCGATGACAAAACGAAGGATGAGACTGATAAGAGGTTTTGTGCAGCATCAGCAAAAATGTAGTTAACAGGGAGTTGAAAGGCAAAGCTCTCAATTTATAGTCAATCGATGCGCCAAATCTCACTAGTGTTCATGATGAGTGACTGAAAGAATAACACTGTGGATATAAGGAGCCAAAATGAGTATCCTCTGCACTGAAATAGGATGAGGTGCTCAGACGGAGAGCGCTCATAAAAGAGCCATTTCTCCTTAGTGACAGAACCAACAGAGGTGTTCCAGCATCTGGTGCCTTCCTTTTGAGAGGAAACCCCAGAGAAGACCCAGAATCCACTGGAGAGATCACATACAGTATTTCATCTGGCCAAGCAATGCCTTGGGATCCCCAAGGAGGAGCTGGAAAACATTTCTGAGGGAGGGGGGCATTCGCAAAACCATGCTACGCCTTCTGCCACTCTGACCTGATCCTGGACAAGTGGAATGAAAAAGATGGATGCATGGATGGAAGGATGATTACTGGGGCAGGAGAGTCTTTGAAGCCACCGCATTGAACAGTGTCGGACATTTCTTTGTTGAGCTGCAGCATTAGCAGCACAAAGCATTCGTAATTCATTACGATTTATTTTAGGCTATTTTTGCACAGCACACAGATTGGGCATTCTAGGTCAGTATTAAAAACTATTTGAATGTGCCTGCAGATGGATGTTGTTCATGATAATATTCTCTCACTTCAATAATACCCCTGCTGTGATAGCATGCAGGGAGGTCTGAACAGGATTTTGAAAAGTACCCATTATCCTGAGGATGATCGGAAATACTAAACAAATAGAAGCAGCTACAGACCGTTGGTTTCCCCGTGAAATGTCACGGAGATAAAAGCAAAATGACACTGTGATGTCTTTTTCGACACTGCTCACTGAAAGCAGAGAGAAAATGCTGTGTTGGATCACTAAAACATGATTGTGGAAGAATTATCTGATAAAGTTAATTTGCATGGAAATCAGGTTGACATATTTATAGGTCTACTTTATCAGGATTCACTCTTTGATTAAAATGACTTGATTAAGAGTATTTTTCCCGCTGACCAAAACATCATATTTTAGTAGGTCACGGGGGTTTTTTCTGATAAGAAAGAAATCGGCACAATAACAACATAACTTCCAACCACTCGGGTAGAATAATAATGTAATATCGAACAGCTGTGGTGGAAAGAGACTGGTGCTTGTTTTTAATCACTTCACATTACTTTATCTTCTATACACCAGTCAACCGCAACATTAAAACCACCTGTCTAATAGTGTGTAGGTCCACCTTTTCTGAAACCTACTCTGTTTTCTGTCAACTTTCTTTCAGAACTTTGTCAGCAATTTGTACTGCAGTAGATCCTCAATGGGATTAAACCATTTGGGCTAGCCTTGACTCGCCGTGATCTATTGCTCGTCCTTGGACACCAGTAGGTACCAACCACTGAATACTGGGAACACCGAACAAGAACCACAGCTCCAGAGATGCTCTGACCCAGTCGTCTCCCCGTCACATTTTGGCCCTTGTCAAAGTCACTGAGATCCTTAGGCTTTCTCAATTTTCCTGCTTCAAACACATTCCAGCACATGTGCCATTGTAACTAGATAATCAGTGTTCTTTTGATTCCATCTGTGAGTGGTTATAATGTTATGGTTGATCAGAGTATACTTAACAATATTTTTTTCCTGCTACACAATTTAACCATAAATAAACATCATTGCGAAATATGGAACAATATTAATTAGTAGTTTTGCAACAGCCTAGAGGTTACACTGTAAAAAAAACAAAAACAATCTTTTTAATTTATGGAAAAATACAGCAGCCTCAGCTCAGAATGTACAAGACACGTAAACTGTAGATTACCACGACAAAACAGCTAATGTCAACCTGTTTCCAGTTTACAAGGACAGATAAATGAATATAAGTCAAATTACGATAAATTCAGACTATTAATTTACCTTGAAATCAACATTATTTCTGACCATTAAAAAATGAAGCTATTCATTGTACTTTATTTTAGATTATTCATATAATGCTTATATTTTTACGTCAGCCATTGGACTTTTTTAACCATCATTTCTTTTTAAATTTGAGTTACTGTTTGTTATTTAGTTAGACCGTCTCCCAAGGGCCAGTATAGATTTCACTTACATTTTGAAGTGAGGCGGATGTTTTCCTTTGGGAGGAGGGGATCAGATTTTGAGTCTACTCAATTGTTGCAGCCTTGACAGTGTCCTTTAACGCACACAAGTGCACTTGAGTAAAGCAGGCACCTTGAAAGCCCTAGAGGAAGAGTCCTCAAGTTGTATTTTGACCTTATAACTGGCACGTGAGAGGGTGCAGGGTGCCTGGTCTAAAGCCACAACAATTCAGATGGAAAAAGAAAGAAAGGGGATTCAAAAAAGGCTTCAGCGGATTCTTGGTTATTCTTGGTGCACACACAATGGACAGTCGGTATAAGAAGTGATTCATCTCAGGCATCTGCAGCACCACAAGCATGTCTCCTTTCACACCAACAAACCACATGTCCCAATTGTTGTGACCAAAAGGCAGCACAGCAAAGCTCCTATTAGATGACTCATCCCAGGCAAGATTGTTCATTTTCATTTTTCTATACTTTCCCTTAAACATGCATGAGGAGCGGAAGTGAGAGGAAGGGTACACTTGCTGCATTAACACTTTTTAATCCCCTGTGTCCCAAATCCGGTTTTTTTATTTTCAGATTCTTCGGCATATGGGCTCGAACCCCAGACAGAGGTGGAGGCTCGTGTCACTTGGGATCGTTTTCTCGTGCAATATTGACTCAAAGTAATTTTAATATTTGTGGTCACAAGACGTTCGGGTTTTGAACTACTAAAATGCCGATTGATTTTTGTTTTTGTTTTTAGAATCTGAGCTTTAACTTTAGTGATAGATTTGTCTTTAAATATGTATATTTTTAAATAGCTGTGACATAGAAACAGTATCCCACAGTGACATCTGGATGGGATGTTGGTGATAATTCCCCCAGCATCAGATTATGCTCATCCTAAATCTGCTAGATAAAACAGATCTTAATTAAACGTCAAACCAGAGGCGTGGGTATAAGAGCCCAGGCGCGGAACTTACCTCCAGCAGAAAGAAGCCTTTACGACGCATTTCCAGCTCTTTATTGTTCACATCATTTTCACCACGATGCTGTGAGGGGACTCCCTAGTTTGAATCCTCGGAGTTTAATTAACTCGACAGCGACATAATTCAATGGTGGTGTCAAGAACGCGTCTTCTGTTGAAGGCGGGATTCACCAATCAGGTCAACGCATGAGGACTCCGGAAAACATCAGAGGCTCGCCTACATTAAGGTGATTGAATGAGTAGTTCAGGAGCATCTGGGTCTTCAGGTGATTAACTGTCCTTTCGTTCGGGACGGGCGTCTCGTGAATACTCAGTGTCACCGGACTGGAACCTGAATCCACCTTGGAGAAGGGCACCATCCGTAAGACACTATCGATCCCCTCTTCATGGCAAAACGTCTCCAAAGCGCGCGCCTCCCTCCGCGAGCTACCCTCTCATGTCCAGCTCCTGACTCGAGCAGCGGCGGTGATTCAGACCGTCCCTTGAACGCACCGCCCACGTTGAGCCAGTTCCTCTGGAGGACGCGACGCGAGCGAGGAATAGCTCAATTTCCCGTAGTGGAGTTAATTATGCACCAGCTTGGCTCTAGATCCCAATATATATCCCTGTGCAATTCAGACGTGCTTTTCCTGAAAGAAGTTAATTCACGGAGCAGCAGTGAACTGATATCCAACGGGAATTCTTTTTCACGTGCGTTCCCATTTTCAGTTGAATGACAGCCAGATGCACAGTTAACAGATGTAGCTGAAATGCACAGATGGTCCCACCGTGTCAATAAACTTCCGCATCCCCGGGGATCTTTCTAATAAATTCCAAAACATCCTGTTCAGGGCAGCCCTGATGTTTAAAACATGGTCATAAAAGGTCTGAAACAAATAATTCATTCGTCAAGGTGTCATTTAGGATACATGTTTCCTCAGTGCACAAACAAACGTGGGACAAATTACATTAAAAAAGTATAAAAAAACAACAAAATACAGTTCAAGAATGTATCAATGTTATGCAGTTCTAAAGCTTTTCTGCCATAATGAGCCTCTTTTTGAATTATTTTTCGGCTTAGCACTCGGAACAAAACACTTAAGGTGGGGAAAATCCTTTATAAATACATACAACACAACTCTGCCATCAGTGTCTACGTTATTTAACAAAAACCTTCACTCTTAAAACACAATACAGCATTCAATTTAATGAAGTGGCACCACTTCATTAAATGCATGTTAGAAAGATTAAAAATGGTTGTTGTTTGATTTATATAAATAATGTAAAAAGCCTAGCTAATGCAGCCAATCATATTTAACAGTGTAATGTGTTCATCATAGAGTCTAGGTACTAAAACAGCAGGACATTAAAAAGCGAAAACACAAATGAAGAAAATCTAGTTCACACAAACTATATTTCACTGCATGTTGACTTAGAAAGTCTTGTTCATATTTATAGTAATTAGATACATTTTGAATTTAATTAAGTAAGGTGTAACAGTTAATGAATGTGAATCGACCCAAGAGAAGTATCTTGTATAACATATTTTACTCTGATAGACTTTACTATTTATTTTTATCTTTGAATTGCACTGTTGAAAAAATGTTGTTTGTTTATGGTAACCTACGGTAAATAATTAAAAGATGTATAGTTAATCCGTTTACTGGAATCTTCCCCAGCAACAAACACCTGACTTTTTTTCTCCGAAATTTCTCTCTGTAGTTTATTTTATTTTTTTCTTTGATTATTGCACGTACCCGGTCAGATCAGACTGACAAGGACGTTTGGATGGAGTCAGATTTGTTTAAAGTGATTGTACATACAATACCCTGGTTGCCATGATACAGCAGTTGATGATATCAGCATGAAAATCAACTTAGAATTTAATTTTGACTTAGTCTGGAAAGTATTTTTCAATTGTGTTGTCGTATTAGAAGTCGGCCTACAAACTCTCTGAGTGCTCTCTAATTTATACAGTTAAGGGATTCATTTGAAATATTATTCTGGGAAAATGCAAAATGTTCTCAAATTTGGAATATTCTTGAGTCTCAGAGACATCGAGTCATCTAAGGGACAGCTTGTTGCACTCTGGGTGATTTGTTTTTTTCACATTATTGCTTGTCATTTCATTGCTTAAAAACATAGAAAACAAATCCATCGTTAATCACTATCTTAGTTGTCCTAATTTCGTAGCATCTGTGAGCTCATCACTCCGGTTCTCCTCCTTCTGCCTGTTCAAATCCAAAAGAATGTTTTAACTCCACACATGAATGAAATCAGTAGACATTAATTTTCCTCACGTGTGAGCAGAATTATGGCTTGCTTTTAATAGCCATACGGTTGCACAAAATGCTTAATGCACACTGCGCTAAAGCTTTCTTTAGACACGATGACGTGCAAAGAGGCATTATTCTCAAGATGTTTTAATCCAAGGTGACAGTGCCCTCCCCTGAGTACGTCTTGTCATGAAGACTCAGCAGAGGCAACAAGGGCGCCATGGCAGACTGGGTTTTGTGTTACTCCACTTATTAGAATCAACCTGCTCCCAATAGGACCAGCCTACACATCTGTCTGTGGGACTAGCAGGCAGGTTATGAAAAACATGATCTTAATCAACCTGACAGGTGTCGTGCATGCTTTGGCCGAACCATTCGTCGTGGTCTTGATGTAGATTTTCCGAGCAGTGGAGGGTTTCTTACGTGAGGTTGTGTAAAATGGTCCTTTTAATCCCTTTTCCTGCAGCTGGAGGAGCTCGCCATCATCAAGCATGCAGTATCCCCCCCTCCCACCTCCTCCTTTTTCTAATCTGCAACACAATCTATCTTCCATCCACACATGTGATAACCCGAGCAGGGGGAAGTCTACACATGCGCTCCGCAGCATCAGAGGCTGACAGTGTGCACTAAGGGTCATTCCAGATGCATGAACGATGACAATGGCAGCGTTAACTACATGTTTTGGGGTCAGACGTTTTCTCTTTATGATGAACATGCAATCGGCTGCAGTGAAGGTCCAGATGAAGGCCCTGCTCTCCTCACATGGTTGCATTCGCTGATGAGAATGTGTAACCTAACCCACTGAGTGATGGTAGCAGGTACTTGGGCGGATGGGAATGGAAAACGTGCTCCCACTCGACACATGGAGACGAAAACATTTGAGGATCTGAAACGTGACGTGATCAACATTGGAAAAAAAAATTCACATTCAAAAATAAGTAAGAAAATAATTAATACAAGGTGCTTTTAGCTTGTAATAAGAAAAAAAAAGAAGCAGGCAATAGAACAAGTGAAAATTTGATTGGTAGGATTTTGGAAAATAGGACCTGAGATTTTGAGAAAAGGACATCTCGAATGGCAAATCTAATTTCAGGAAGTTTTGTGTCTCACAATCAGCCAGTAATACTAATAAAATATTCCCTCTTTCTTTGAAAGATCATGCCCTTTCACTTATCTTTGTTTTTCTATTTATTGTAAAATACGCATTTTTGCATGTTTATCTCCTTAACCACCTAATCAGTTTTCCTCTACAGAGATTTATAAAGTTTTTCTATCTATTTAGTAGTGACACAAGTTCTAGATTTAAGACCATAACGCTTTTGAAATAAGATTAGAGGGTAATATTTCAGCATTTTAAGAAGACATTTCTCTTTAAGTCAGCTGGAAATACTAAAATTGAGCTTTTGAGCTTTTTTCAAGATTATTTGACGTAACAAGGTGTTCAGCTGCTTAAAAATAAGTCCCTTTGTCTCAGGTTGGGTCTTATATCAAGTGCAATTAGATTCTTAACTAGAAAATAGACAAATACTCTTGGCAAGACATTGAGATTTTGCAGTCGATCTATCAAATCGATCAATCAAATGACAGAAAATTAATTTGCAGCTGTTTCAACTAAAAGTTGAAGGGAAAAAGACAAAAAAAAAACATGGAAGATACAATTTCTCAAAAGTGAGGCTTGGATGCTTCTCTGTGTATTTTTCTAATCAAATAAGTATTTTTAAGACACAACCATAGACGTTAGGAAATTGTGATTCGATTTTCTTTTATAGTTCCTGTTGTTTATTAAACAAATCTACAAGGAAACAATCAGCAAATGAATGAACAACAGAAAAAGTCTTGGATGCCTTACACCAATCAGCCATAACATTCTAACCACTGATAGGTGGCTCAACGCCTCGTTACAATGACACCCGTCAGTGGGCGGGACATGTCAGCCAGCAAACCATTTTGTTCTTCTGAGAGACTTTGACAGTGGCCAAATTGTGATGGCTAGTTAGAGCATTTCCAGAACTGTAGAAACTTCTTGAACCCACCAATGTGGTCAAAGGAAGGACAAGTGGTGACCCCGCGGCAGAGTCATGGATGCCCAGGGCTCATTCAAGCACGTACGGAGAGAAGTCAACCCCGTGTTATCTGATCCCACCGGAGTTACTGTAGCACAAACTGCTGAAAAAGGTTTTTGCTGGTTCGGAGAGAAAGGTGTCAGAATAAACAGTGCATCACAGAGCTGGACCTATACGTCCTTGACTGGTTCTTATTCTATAAAACCGGTTTCATACGTAACGCTGTGAAAAATTAATAAGATATATATATAAAAAAAAAAAAAATTCTGCCATTACCGCTTAATTTACCGTATAAAAACTATTATATATTATATTATTGATTATATTAGTGCTTTCTGAAACTGTATTTTTCTGGTGCCTTTAGGTTCTGGGTCGGAGTCTAAACACAAACAAGAATCAGGCAGCAGTTTTTCCTGTTTTCCTGTTTCCTGCTCAAAGTGTGGCACAGCTTGCGTGTCTTGTTTTGTTGATCTCCGGTTGATTGAAGCTTCTGAAGGCATTTTCATTCAGCTCTGAAATTTTTGTTTCATTGAATTATAAAGGGCAAACACCAAATATCTCCTATCGAACGCTCTCATCTTAGTCAATTTAGGATTGCCTGACATGAAACACTTTTTATAGTGCTATAGATTGCTGCATGAGGTATTTGTATGAGGGTATGAGCAGAGTGACAGTAAGTCAGTCTGTTGGTTATCACAACACGGCCGTACGTCTGCAGGATTATGGTAACGCATTACTGGTGAGCGGGTTGATGAGAGGGCAGCGGAGCATGGATGAAACAGCTGATGCCCATCAGCTAATAGAAGTGTGTCTCTATTGCTTTTCTTGAACTTGTACTACATATTCATCAGCAGACTGGAGGTTGGGAGGCAGTTGCGTTTTACACTGGCATGAACAAAAAAATTCTTCAAGTTTGATTCAGCTGCTGAAGACGAGTCAGGGATGGCGTGTTGGTTCAGAGCAAATATTGACTTGTCGCTTTATTAAAATGAGGTGAGATTAACCACAAGGCAAGGCAGACAATGTCGTTGGGTTGTTTCAAATGGCTTTAAAGTCCCTCCGTAAACTGTTTAAACTAAAATAAGACAGATGCCCTGAAAAGAAAATGTTGTCTCGCCTCATAGTTTCATAGGCGCTTTCTCTCCAGAGGGAGGGTGTGTGTTACACTTGTGTTACACTGTGTTACAGCCGACTTCATTTTGGATCACATTGTCTGCACGAGAAAAAATTCTCGGAGGTGGTGAAAAACTCAATTAGAAGTTCAGTTACTTGTGTTTTGAGATGCTAGGGTAAAACTACAAAGTAATTATTCAACTCCTTCTGAAAAGTTAACAACAGGGCAAAGCACACCACGTTCCCAGCTCTGAAATATAATTACAGCACACAAAGTTACGTAGTTTTCATTTGAAGGACAATTCTACTCAACCTCGTGTTATATAATATTGACTTAAGGAAATAGTAGAATTTTGCCAGCTCGTAATCACGTGTTTCTTCTCATTATTGTCCATTATCTTATATTGTGAGTCACATGAAACCTGGGGATAATCTTTTCTAGGTTTTATTGTTTCATTTAGGCTGAAGTCAGTCTTGATGTTCTGGAAAGCACACAGCGATTCAAAATAAAATAATTTACTGTTACGAACATTAAATGAGTACAAAGTTCCGATATTTGTGTTAAACGGAGTTCAAGTTTACCCTTTTTTGTTTTTTTATTTGGTATATTTGGTATTCTAATTCAAAAATACTGAAGATGAGAATGAGGCGTTTTTTTGTTTTGTTCTTTTTTACATGTAATTGATAACTAAATAATAATAATAATTTTGCACATGAAAACCACAAGATGTGAATGAAACCTTCAAAGAACGTGGGAAAAGTGGGTTTCGGCTTATGTTTGGGTTTTTAAATTAAATTATTGTTACTCTTCACTTTTCAAATTCCAGTGTTAGTAACGCTTGGTAGAGATGGAAAGATAGTCAGAGATTAAATAATTCATCAGTGAATCATATGCTTTCACACTTAGTAGGGATGAGATTAAACTAAAATATCACTTGCATGCTGGTAAGTTTTACCAAATCCAGTTCACACATCAGTGGTGTTCTATGGAATACTATGATGCATCTGCAGAAGTTAGGACAAACTTGACTTCATACTATTTAGGGGAATTTCTATCTGAAGGAAAATATTAAACAATATTGCTCTTATTCAGATATAGAAGAACCGCCAGATGTAGTGGAATAGAGCTGCGGACGCTCCGTGGGTAGAGCAGCTGCCTCCCAATCGGAAGATCAGAAGGTTGTGTGTTCAAGCCCCAGCAGGTCTACATGTCATTGGATCACGGGGCGCCTCACGGGGGCTCCTCACTGCTCCCCCCGTGGTTAGGTCAGATGCAGGGAAATAATTTCACTGTGTATGACTGTATGTGATTAATAAAGGATACATGACATTATTATTGGTTGTACAAGTGTTTCTAAACCTGTTGTCAGTCTCTGAATGGATTCAAAGTCTGCAGAACCTCCAGGCTGCCAACTGCCAAGAGATATTTAAAAACATGTGCTCTGCATCTCTCTGTTCACCAACACACGCAAACACACACACACACAAACAATAAGTGGTTATTAATGAGGGCGTTCTGACCTCATTAATACCTGATCCTAAACAGGATGCAGGCACCCTGATTCATCAGAGGCACCCACAGCCCTCAGTTTGCAAAAATATGTGGCTGAGAATGCTAACAACATTGCAATGGTTCATTTTACTTTAATTTACAATTACTGTAGTAGAATTTCTTCACTTATTATCCCGGGTTTGTTTGTGTTTGCAAGGACGTACAGTTTCTATCAAAGCATTTTGGATCAAATTGTTAAATTCTTTGTGTAATTCTCACAATTATTTGGTCTTTTGTTCACACCGTGAAGAGCTACTATTTGAAGAGTTTGAACAGCCCAGCTTTTTCCTCCTGTTTATGGTTTTGGTGATGTCATGGACGACATCACTGGTCAAGATCAAATGCAGGGTTTTTCTGTATTGAGTGTTAGGTTTGGGTTAGAGGGATGTGTTCAGTTAATTTGATGATGATTGATTCCCCATTTATGCGACAATAACCGAAAGTCATTTCTTAATTTGAGACACTGGCAAATTAAGTGAATAACATTTATTGTCTTGTTGCGGTGGCAGTTGTCAGTGTGTGGGATATATTAGGCAGCAAATGAAGATCTTGTCCTCAAAGTTGATGTGTCGGGAGCTGGCGAAGACGGTGTCACAGCATGTCTAGACCAGCGGGGGATGTGTGATTGAGTATTTGTGGGCTTTGCCGGAGAAACTACCTTGTCCTAGTCCGTGTTTCAATGGGTCAGAGCTGTTTTAATAATAATGAGCCTTGGAGTTTAGATTGTCTTGCGCAATATTGAAGCAGTTCTAAATATATCAATTGTCCACAGGAAATGATGAATCATATTCATCCATCCAATCACTCCAGCAAACTTCAAACACTTTTCTAAGATGGAAACACTTGAGTGACGGAGTGAGATGGTGACCTAGAAAAATGCATCAACTCTGTTTCGTAGCAGGCTGTGTACACTCGCATTCAGAGCAACACTTCAGGGCTTCCAACAGTAACAAACACAACGCTCTCTGTATACATTCATCCCCACAGAACAATCTGCTGGTGCTGACAAGTTGGTTGTATGACGGAGAAACAAAGACAACATCCTGCAGGGAACAAGGAACAACGGTTCTAGCCTGAACATGCCGCACGTTTCTGATGCTCATGTTTCCAACCATTACACTTTCCGTACACAGATATTTCACGTAGTAAACAATTTCAAGAGTCAGTCCTTGAGCCGCCATCGCCAATATGAATCATTGGTGAAGCCTTCAGAGGATGGTGTATTGATTTTGTGACAAAAGAGGATGTAGTATCGCATTCCGAAAAACTCGACAACAGGCATGCTAATAAGCAAAGTTTCTCCGGAGTTTGTGATTGTGCTCACCTAGAAACTTCACAAGGCTCGATTGTTTTATTTTTTTAAAGCCAGACTGTGGGTTTTTTCTTACCTCAATAGCTTCATTAGCATTTCTGATCCCCATGCAATGGTGCCATGACATTTCTGTGCATGATGCAAGGACAGTATGGAGAAGTAAGCGAGAGAGTAAAGATTATTTTTATTATTTGATCACACTCCAGTGGGCGTCAGCAGAGAATAAAATAAAGACAGCATTTCATTTATAATACTGTCCAAAGATGACGTTCTAACAATCATTTTTGTGGAAAAATAGATAAAAAAAACAAAAAAACATTCATGACTAAATTAATAAATACAAATTTCAATATAATGCCAAATATTGTTAAAAACGTTAAACATAAATGTCTCTATTTTTTATCAAAATATAAAGAATATAAAATTGATATGAGAAAAAAGAAATCAAAATATAATAAAGTGGTTAAAATAATGAATTAAATTAAGTATGGATTTAAATAAGATCCAAATAGACCAAAAGTCTAAATAAATATATCTAATAGTTAAAATTAACATACAAATACAAATTAAGAAGTAGCGTACAAATTAAGCAGAATAAACCATAAAGGAATAGCAATATACATAATTTAAAATTCATACCGAAAGCTGGAATTAATGTAAGTAATTTTGTAAAGCTCTGTTTAATATTGTAATGTGTTTTTGTGTTGATGTATTTAAGAAAGAACATTCTCAATCGACTTTTATTCAGTGTCGTGAATTATGAAAATGTTAATTGAACAGATCTCAAAAACAAGGTACAAGTGCAAATACACACAACAAATAAATACACAGAAGAAAACACACATTCACAGAAAGACAGATGTTCCACAGGAAATCGAAGCATGTGGATATCCAAAGTGTGTTTCTGCTCGACCTTCATCCATTACTGTAATGAAGCCAAAGATGTTCAACAGGATGCACAGGTCAGTCTCCTTGAACCTTTCCTCACAAATCTGCTTCATTTTTGTTCCATCTAGCTTTTGTCAATTACTCCATCTATGTGGATCGATATATCTATCCCCTCATCCATCTCCTGTTTGTCCAGCCACAATTTATGTCTCTTCTTGCCTTTTCTATGTCCAATTGGGGCTCTAACTCCCAGAGTCATTTTAAGCTCACAGCAAAAAGAAATAAACTGATATTTAAGATGCAGACTAATCGTCATCATTTGGCATCAAATCCAACTGCTGCAAGGACGCAGAGCCGTGATTTCCCATAAAATCCAGATTGATACCATCAGGATAAACTTGTGTACATCCCACGGGTCACTTCAGGTACATCAGGTAAGGGTCAGTTCAGGACATGGAGACAGAATATGACATTTCTGCGCTGAAGGTAAATTGACCTTCACTTCGTTGTGGATCCACATGATGAATGAATGATTTAAAAACAGGATTTTGCGGGCAAAAAGGAAGGAGTAAGAAAAATTTAGTATGTTTTGGCCAAATTTTAATAGAGGGTCTTTTAATTTGAATGACAAATACAATGTAGATATAAATTATATGCAAATTAAATGAAGTGTAATAGTTTTAAAGTTATGTTAACATTTTTTAAATGATCAGATTCTTTAAGGTCAGGTGACCAAACATGAGGTCTGATTTTGGTAACGATATTTCACCTTCATCGGGGTGTTATCAAATCTATCACAAAAAAATATAACCTGATACAACGAAGCTCCTCACATTTATTATGATCAGCCTTTGAGTGGTCGACTAGAAATGCGTTATAAGCACTGTCAATTCACCATTTTCCATTACATTAAAACGGCCTGCCGAATATTGTGCAGGTGCCATTTTTGCAGCTGTGTGATGTTCCAAACCTTTTTCTATGAAAAGCAGCATTCACTTTTCCAGCAATGTGTGCTCCAGTAGCTCCTCTGTGTGATCTGACAACACGGGCTACGCGTCACTCCATAGCCAACTCAATTTAGCCCTTGTCAAAGATGCTCAGATTCTCAGTCTTGTCCATTTTTGCTGCTTCAAAAAAAAGAAAACCGCAACGAGACAGGAAATAAAACATTTGAGAAAATATATGATACTAATGGTGAACCCCTCATTTTGAGATGTGGCCTTCACTCAGATCCTTCATCTTTTCCCTGCTTCTACCACATCACCTTCACGGACAAAATGTTAACTTTCTGCCTTATAAATCCAAGTCACTACCGGTGCCATTGTAACGAAACAAACAATAAAGGGATTCAGTGTGGTAGTGGATAGATGTGACCACCAAGCAACGTTGACAAACATATGATAAAAACTGTACTTGTACAATAATTTTACCTTCCGTACAATGTTCAATATATAATTCCAAAAGTTCCCTGATGTATGATAATTTCACCCTCATATTGTGGCTAATTTATAATTCGTTTTCACGATTCATTTGCACGATCAGGATGTTGATCCTGGGTCCGTGTTTATGCATCTTCAAAGCAATGTACATTGTCCTGAGCTACGCATCATGTGACAATGAGCGTGACACGGGAGTGACTCCACACACGGGAAATCATGAAAGAGCAACACTGTGATACACACTGATTTATTGATGGAGATGTTGCTGAGGCCCTGCAGGATGCAAAACAGTTACGCATGATAATCTTCTTATATATATATATATATATATATATATATATATGATCATTTTAAGTCTATTGTACGATATGCACTAGCGGATTTAGCTATGGCAACCCAGGGCGACATCTCACCATTTGTTTTTTTTCAATCAAAAAAGAATCTGAATGGTGACATTGCTGATTGGTTTTCGATCGCTCAAACTGCCCGTCCTGTCAATTTTAATGTAAATGTGTTTGTCAGTGAAGCTTGTCTGAGTGGTCGCAGAAGCCTGCCTGCCTGCCGTTTTACCAGGGCTTGTATTTGTATATAATAATGTTATAATAATGAGCCATTCTAAGATCTGATAAGGCAATTTAACCAAGAACTAGGCCGGTTACTTGAAATAATAATAAAAACATAAGAGATACATATCTGCAATCAGCTGTTCAACCCAAAACCGCCCCTGACGATATTTCAACATTATTTCCCATCTGGCAACGCTGCCACCAGCTCATGACAACAGCTAATAGGATTTTGTCAGGCCTGGCGCATAATACCAGGAAATTGGGACTGCGCGTGCTCAAAAGGTGTGAATGACAGGATGGTAGGAGAAATCAACAATGCCCATGTTTGAAAGGGAATAGTCTCTAGTCATGATTGATCCTTTGCTAGAAAGTCCATTGTTTTAATTTCTATTAGGGGAGTTTTGTGGGCACCAAAAGATTGATGTATCCACATTCTGAGTGTGAATTTAACTCTAAAACAGTGACACTGACACGATCTGAAAGCTATGCTTACAGTGCTATAAAGTTCTACTTTATACTGGCACGGCAACAACCCCATAACGACAATTCTAACATGCTGATGGTCAGCCGGCGAATGTTTGGATCTGCTTTTCATTTGCAAATATCATGTTAGCAAAGTATTATGGAAAAAATAAATCCAGGAAATGTGAATTTTGCCTTACAGTACTTGTGGTGAAGTCAGGGGATCACCATTTCTGCCTCTTTCCGGATGACCCGAAGGGTGATTTCAGGTAAACTGGGACAGTTGGTCAATGTGGGCCAGCCAAGCTTCAGTGTGTTTACTTCCTTTGCTTACAAAAGCTGGTCCACAGGCCATCTACTATAGGTTGAGCCTGGATGTGGTACTACTGAAATCCCATGAGTCATGGCGGTGATGTCAGAGAAAAGGGGCTCTTGTTAATAAGGGAGCTCCTCCGGGAATGGCAAGCTAAGGTCAGTGATACAGGATTCTGACATGATTAATGTGGGGGAAATAAACGTGTCAGAAATAAATTCATTATCCCATGTTGTCATCAGGTTGTGTTTGGGATCTATTCAAGCAACAAATTATGGATGAAGGCGTTGAAAAATAAGTGTATTAGTTGTTTTGTTTCTAATATTTGTAGTCATCGTTTTGTTTTTTTTAAATATGTTTTAATCAATGTCTGTTGACAAACGATATATCTGTTCATCTCACCGACTCCCCAAAACACAAACACACTACTCAACATGTTTCCTTATGAGATCAGTCCAGAGTCACAACCATAGAATCAGTCCAGGCCAGGAGAAAATACAAAAACATACACGCAGAGGAAGTCATGTGAAAAGAAGAAGAAGAAGAAACGAGACAAACACTCTAACTAGAGAACAATGGGAAACCGTAAACTGAGAAGAACACGAGGAGAAAAGATGGCTTGGACGTGTGACCGGTAACATCAACTGCGAGAGACACAGACTTAAATACAATGGGTTTAATGAGACAATGAGACACAGCTAGAGGTGGAACACAGGTGATGATGATGAACGATCACACATGAGGAGAAGATAATCCCAGGGGAGACACAGAGAGGGAGAAAGAGCACAAGTGAAACATTTAAAGACAACCCTAGACAAGAGACACAAGAAATAAAAGACAGAAACTAAACAGAGGGAAGAAAGAGTAAAACAGATCACTAAGGAACAATACAGGAAGTGCAAAGCTAACAGTCACATAAAAGTGAACAGGAAACAAATCTAAACAATGCCAATAACCTTCAAAAGGTGCTCTTATTAATAAAGTTGAGTTGAGATGACCATGTAAATGGGTGGAAGAGTGGAGCATGTGCCATGGAGGATTCTGTATAATTGTGTTGTGGATCCAGGTAAATGACCGAGGCCTAAATTTTGCCACATTGGAAAATATTTAATTTAAATCTATTATCATTTCTTCTCATTTTTTGGTCAAACTTGTGTTTTGTACCAAGATTTGGAAAGAAATTTATATATATTTTTTTGCAGTTTGATCTTGCACATGTGACCTTGAGCAGCCCTACTTGAAAGACAAGTTTAGTTCTCTTTATTTGGAACTATTACGTCTTTCTCATTATTCCCGTTATGATTCACCGTATGTGAAACATAAAGACAAAACAAGACCAACAAAGATGAAGAACCAGGCAGTGACAAAACGAAAAAAAATCTCCAATCTATTTAAAGATACTGTTGAGCCTTGGTGGAAGCATTTGCTCCACTGACTATCCTTTGTTTTCTTAACGTAAAATAAAAGTAAAGTAAGGTGATTTACACATTTTCAAATATTGATAAAGATGCCCATATTCACAGACAGAATATTTTTTCTTCTGGCAAAATAAACCACACAGCTATGGCGTGTCTCCATGTCTGTCAGAAAACAGGTGATTCCAGAAAGGTGATATGTTGTATCACTAAAAGACAAAAATGTTAACTTCTTGGTGATGGCAGAAGAAAATTGAAGGAATCTCATGAGCATTTCTCCTCTCTGGACCATCTGATAGTTGTTAAGATGCTTCAGTCTTAAACACGGTGGTGGGCTGAAGCTGCTATCTATAGAGCTTGCTTCAAAAGGGAAAAGTGCCTCAAGTAACGTAGCAGTACATAATTTGCAGAGATGGGTGGGTGCCTCCAGCAGCACAACAGACCATGCAGGTCCAGGACCCAGTATGCAGAGAATTGATTGTCTTGTCAGCGGTTCCGGTGGCAGGCCTTTATTTATCAAGTGGTTGTGTTCCCGTGGACCTGGCAGAGCTGCAGCAGGTGTGAAGGTCAACAAGAGAGTCATATTTTAATCAAAGACCAAGGAGCTAAAAATACCAACCCCCAACCCCCCCACCCCCCCCCGGGGGGCACCACACTGAGACTCAAGATGATGTGAAAAGGCTCTGTAGTGTACAAGTATTAATTATCACGCATATACACTTGGGTTGTTGGTATGCATAAATGTCAGCTGGACAGGTTTTCAGCTGAGGGAGGCATCAGTGGTGAGGAGAGTGTCGCAATGCACCTGGAGTTTGAGCCCGGTCCAAGACTGACAGCGGGAATCACAGACCAAACTGCAGGGACAGTTATGATTAGAATGTCGAGGCATGCGTAGCAATTCCAGCGATACTCGCTAATGGAGTGTGTGCAGTGGCTGGATGGTCATCAACACAATGTTTGTGTGTCCCTCTACATTTGCATCATCTGGACCGTCATGAAAGCACTAGAATACTTCGCTAATCATTTTTACCAGAACCATTCACAGTGGAGTTACCTCTAGAGAAAGGAATGCTAGGTGCACATTTATAGTCCTGCTGTTAATTACAAAGCCTGGGGGAAATATTCTCACGTTACATTTGCAAATATTATTGTAAACAATAATTTATTATTACTTAGTTATTACACATATGCATCCATAATGTTGACAAAAAAAACAAAGGAACTGGACTTTTTTTTTAAGGACTCATGATGCTTGAATTTGAGCCAAATAGGTTAACTCTTTCATTAAGTTTAGGCAAAGAAGGCCATAAATGTCTTATTTACAAGGAGAAAATAAAAGAATATGAGTTACAATGATATTGTGACTACAAAAAGAAATTCCACTTATCTGAATTCATCATAAAGCCTCTCTCAAACGTATAAGTTTGCCTGTTTTGAGGCTTTTTTAAGAGTAGAGTTGTTTTATTTTGAGTCGATTTCCACGAGACCTGATATCTTGTTTCTCTTGCAAGATCTGGCAATATAATATCTTGGTGGATTTCTGCCATTCTAGTGACTTTAATACCCAAATTTACTTCTGATTTGCTTTTTCATAACTTACAACTGTGTGTTATTTTGCAAATAGCAATTAATACTCATCACCTTATTAGAAAAAAAGAGATGCTGCAATATTTTCACTTTTTTTCCCCATCTCCCTAGGTTAAGCCTCTGGGTGTTATCCATGACAGTACCGTATCACATATCAACAACATTACTCCGTCCAGTTATTCCCACCGACGCAATATCAATCCTTTCCCCCGTCCCTTTCATCTAGCAGCGCTGCTATTCGCGTCCTCGCTCTAGTCACATCCCTTATTGATTTCTGTTAGTCAATCCTCTCTGGCCTTCAGCACTCCTCCATAAACCACAGTTGGTTCAGGATCCAGCTCCCCGTTTCATCGCCAATGCCCATCCCTTTGAGCGTATCACTCCTGTCCTTAGGTAGCTTCATTTTCTTCTTGTTACCTCGCACACTGGTTTCATTATCCTGCCCTTTACATTCAGCCCTCCTCAAACTTTACCACCTCTCAATCTCTCAAAACTCCACATCTTCCCTCTCCTGAGGTTCAAGCACATATTTTCACTTCATAGTGCATTTTACATTTGGTGTAGGGTTGTGTAAATTGATGCTATCCAGCTGTTATTTGGTAAACTAGTGTCAGCGGTGTGCCGCGAAGTGCTTTTATGGGAGTTTTATAGTCAGTTATTGCAATATATGTCAATATAAATGACTATATGGGGGCTCGAAACATTTGCCTGGTTTGCCTCTCCTTACTTTACCCTTGAATGATCCTTCAAAAAATACAGCCCAATTGTGGGAACTGCTTTTTCGTACTGCTGGCATCATTCTGAGCTACAGTCTGCAGTTATCGAGTAGTGGAGCCGTGGGATTGAGTTCCCACACAGTCGCCAAACTCAATGTCAAGCATGACTCAGCTGTCAATCATAATTTCACACATTCTTTTATGTTGCATCTAATAAATCATTAAATAACATTATAACACTCAAACGCACACAAGGGGATGAAGCCCGCCTAAAATGAAGTGTACTTTGGGTTTTTTGCTTTGGTAGATAGCTCTGTGATTCTGCAGCCAGACTCGGATCAGACTGTTTTCTCTTCACCTTTGGCCAGATGTCATCAATCTCTTTAAGCCTCAGTAATTAAAGGGTCAGTTCAGTCAAAGTACTACTAATATTAATGTTTTCTCAGTCATTTCTAAAATGTATAACTTTGAAGATAATCATTATGCAACAACAATCCAAATTTGTGTTTTTCAAGCAGTCCATCCAGTTATCCGTGGGTTCTGGTGTTAAAAATGACTCATCGCGGCGTCCACACCGGAGGAAGGTTCATAATTGCTCCTCCATTGTATTGAAAGAAATCTCCGAGTACATGAAAACAGCAGGCTTGGCATTCTTTCTCGCCTAGCGATTATAATTATTAACAATGTCGTTTTGTTTGATTGTTTATTTGGTTTATTGGGATCTAACTACCCTACTTCACATGCATGTGGATTTTGGATTTCCTGTCTAACCAACATCAAACAGTAAAGCTGGGAACGTCCATTTCCTCTTCTCTCTCCATTAGCGCTGCACAGGGATGCGTGCTACGCCCTCTCCTCTATACACTTTATATACCCACGACTGTTCGGCCTCCCACAACACCAGTGCAATTAGAACATTTGCAGACGACACAGCCATCATTGGACAGATGAAAGACAATGATGGGACTGTATATAGTGAAGAGGTCCAGAGTTTTACTGAGCGGTGTCCTGCATACAACCTGGACCTGAACACCAAAATAACAAAAACAAAAGAAATGATGGTGGATTTCAGGAGAACCAGAATATAACCACCGGAGAACTTTAAAAAACAATACAAATACAACAGAAGAGTTATTGATCATCACTGCACAAAAGAAAGTATTATTACCAATTCTGCACACACGCACACACTAAAACACGCACACATGCACACAAACACACATGCGTGCACACACACGCGCACACAAATGAACGGGAACCCAAAAAGAGAAAGTCAAGAAGGCGAAGCCGGTGAAGAACACAGAGAACCAGAAAGAAGAAAAGTCAGGAGGAACCCACTTACAAATTAATACAGGAAACACTTACACAAAACCCAGATCCATAAATCTTCTAAATAAGCACCAACTAAGACTACAACCATGAATGACACCTTAATTACCAAAAGAAAATCAATCAAATCAACAAAAACCAGAACATTAATCAACAAACCTCAACAAAGCACGTATTTTCACTTCATAGTGCATTTTACATTTGGTGTAGGGTTGTGTAAATTGATGTCAATATATGTCAATTTATATTGACATTCACAGAAGTGAATTCCTTCTACTTTGGGGTTTTGGTGGAAACTTATATCGCCTCATGTCTTGTAAAACACTTTAATACGAGGCTTTTTCTGTACATGCTTGCCCCTGCGGTTATTCTAAAGCCCTTAGAGCTTGTTTCTGCACAAGATTCATCACCGGTGATCATTTGAATCCTCATCATCGTGAGCTGTATGCTAAGGCCGAGAGTCCGCCTGGTCTATAAAAACAGAATAGACACTGGGATTTATTCGGTCTACTGATTGGATTAAAGTGCAGGTTCTGACTTTCTATACTGCACTTGGGAAATCAAGTTTTCGTTATTGTTAAGCAGCAACCTGGAAAAGCAGGCAGCATAAAGCTATCTAAAGCGCGTCTCATTTTAAATATTAAATCTTGTAGTATTTCAATTTAAGCTACTCTTGTTTAAGTCCATCCAGAACCATGCGAGAAATAAAGTGGACAAATTTGTACTAAATGGGACCAATGGTTGAGAAATGATGGTGGGAAAGCTTTTGGAGATAAAGCTCCCCCTAGTGTTAGAAATCTATAACGCACCTTCCCAATATCAAACCACATATTCTTTTCATTTAAGTCAATGGGGGAATTAAGTTTGAAAATAATCCATGAAATTATTTTTGGGTTCTGTCCGGGAAACTGTGTTTTTGTCAAAAAAAAAAAAAACTCACCCTAGTGAGTAAAACATGAACTACCAGGGTAAAATATGATATTTAAACAATAGATGCACTTTAATTGATTCAAACTTGGACTAAATCCGACGAAGGATTGGGGAAGATTTGTATGAAAAACTGTGTTTGCCTTTAAAAGTGCCCCCTAGTTAGTACAATATAAACTATTAAAGTGAAACACAATATATACATGAAATACATCTCCTCGAGAAGATGCACCAAATCTGGACTTAATCAGACCAATGGTTGAGGAATTATGGCCTGGAAATTTTTGGAGATAAAGCTATCCGTAGAGTCAGAAATATACAACTGACCTTTCCCAAAATTAACCCAGGTCTTCATCGCAATAAGATCTATGTGGGTATAAAATTTGGAAATCAAACATGTAATAGTTATTGAGGTATCTTGTAACATGAAGTATCAGCGGCGGATGCGGACACTGCGGAACAACGATTCCATAATGTCCCTGACTTTTCGGGCATATAATGATGAAGGTCTCACCTCTTCTAATGTTCAAGAAAAAAACCCACAACTGAATTAATTGGAGAAATACTTCAGGCTATGTATTAATCCCATACAAAGTTTCTTATTAGATGCAGCTTTATATGGAATAATGGCTTGGCCCAGCTCAGAAATGGGTCCTATTGAAGTGATAAAAGTATTTATAGCAGTGTGATGGGTTATTGTTTTAGTTGCTTTGTGAGATGTTTTCTTTCGTTGTTTTATTACTTTTATTTAATAACTTTTATTTTGTGTCATCATCTTATATTCCTTTCTTATCATTTTGTTTTGTTTTTGACTCTCTGTAGTTTTTCTTACAGTGTCTTTTATTGTTTTTAATCCCCATTTGCTCTTATTGGGATTTCACGTCTTTTTAATCATTTTTACTTTTTTACTTACTTATTTTTTACTTTCTTTCGTGAATATCTCTTTGATTTACTCTGTGCATTTTGCATCTTTCTACCCTGTTGTCTTTGAATTGTTCATCTCTATCCTACATGTGTTTTGCTTTCCTGCTGTTTTATTCCCTTCTGCCTTGTTTGATGAACTACCATATAAAGACTTGATTTTTAAAGTTCTGTGCAAATAAAAGCGTGTGTCGGCAGTAATAACTCTGAGGAAAACAGAGAGCATTCCGGCTGTCTTTGTCAACATAGAGCCAACAATAATGTCACATAAAATGTTGTAATTGTGTCTTTTCCTGGTGTTTTATCGTGACATACAGGCTGATAAGCAAAGGAGTACTTTCCATTCAGAACCTTAACTTTCAGCAGGGAAGAACAAAGTATTCAGATGCTTTTACCGTAGTAAAAGTACCAATAACACAATGTACAAATACTCCACGGGTCCCGTGCTCTAACAAAGACACAGTTCATATTTTTATTATATTCATAATTTTGTACAATAGAAACTTTGTTGATGGGGTTTTATCAAATTTTTGTTCAAATTTCTTATTCTATCTTATCTTATTGTTAAATGGTTAGAAACTGGGTGGAGTTTTGGAACGGTCACATTTATATCTGTCAACTGTCCTTTTTGAAATACTGTATGACAATGAACTTTATTTGTGTTCTCTGAGACCTGCAAGGTTGTTTCATTTGTGTTTTGTTCAATAACTGATCATCTTCCATGTAAATACCAACATTTAGCGTGAAGAGCAGAATTCACTGTGATTGGGTGAATTCCAATGTCTGTATCCTGCATACCAAGCAGGGGCCTGAAACTAAAAGCCTGCTGGTGGTCGAATCTCCCTTCATAGCTTCGTACCGACTGAAGTCATGCTGAGAAAAAATAACTCACATCAGCATTAGAGGTCATGATGTTGAGCATTTAGATTATGACTTGTTTTAGGAGATGACACTTTTGATCTGTCACTGCAGTTTAGTATCACCATGACAGACGCCCAATGTTAAAGTTACTTACTGGCAGGAAATGGTGTCCTAAGCTCGGTTCTGCCCCCTGCTGGTAGATTACTCTCAGAGCAAGCAGCTCCTCATGTTCATTCAGTGTGTTCAAAAATGGAAATAAGAAATATTCACAACTCTATCTGGTCTCATAATCTGGAACATGAACGTACATGTTTTGTTATCCAACAGAACTTTAAGTCTCAGAATTAAATATCTCTTAATGTCGAAAAAATACATGATTTTACATCCAAGGATGCACCGCCTTCAATTTGGTTAAGTTATATAATGTACTGTTATCTCATAATTCTATGCAAAACAACAGCAATGCTAACCTCAACCACCATCTGCAGGAAAGCACAATAAGAATTGTAACTTTATCAAACTATTATGAATCAGCCAACACACTACACAGATCAAATTAACAAGCCCGAAATCTCAATATCCACATGACCTCAACAGAACTTTGACAATGAATAAAGCACAAAATAATTTACTCCCGTGTGAATGAATGAAGTCTTTATTTAGAACATGTAATGTTATTAAACTTTTAAATATGCAAACTTAAATAGCCCAGTGTACACAATACAAAACAATAGTTGCATAATAATAATAATAATAATAAATGACTGCAAAGCAAAAAAACAAAACAAAACAAAAAACAGTCAATTGGCATAACATGTCCGACAGGGAGTGGGAAGAAGAATAAAATGATCTAATTCCATCCCTTCTCCATTAATGAATAATTCTTCATATGCTTCATTATGATGATGTGCCAGAAATTCAAACTATTGTTTGTTTCTGGGATTATTTTTTATCTTTCGTTAATTTGGATCTATCATATTTGAAAACCTTTGTAAACCCATCTGTTGTCCGCACACCAATCCACTTTACGCTCACATGGAGGCCGGATGGCACAATAATGTAATTGTGCTTCAGGGAGCAGTGCAGTGAAGTCCGGTAGGTATCATAATTAGTTAAAGAAGCAATAATTGAGCACTTATCCTTATTGGGGGCATCAATAGACAATACAGTATCAATCATAAGGATATGATTTAGTAATTGAATCATTAATCATATGAGTATTGAGTAGTAAATAGAAGAAGTATTACCTCCAAAAAGGACTTGACCCATGTCTGTTCGTTTGTTAATTTGTTGTTTGTTGTTTGTTTGTTAGCAGGGTCACGCAACAGCTGCTCAAAGGATTTCCTCTCGGCATGGTGACACATTGATGAGTCAAAGGCCGAGAAAGAATACATGAAATTTTGGTCTGGATCAAAGGGCATACACGGATTCTTAACATCGCTGTAGGTTCTAGCTTCCTGCTCCAGCCCAGATTCCGATCAGCACCGCCCCCGTTTGCAGAATGAGGCAGGACTACTGGCATGGAATCCAATCTACTGTCCATAAATAGACTCCATTATGTCACAAATCAACTGTTTGGCTCAGTGAGGCCCGCTGTGGTGATGTAATGGGCAGGTAATGATGAAGTAATGATTCACCACTGAGTAACCACTGAGGAGGAGGCACTGCTTCACTGTCGGGGACACAGAGAGGGTAACTAATGGACAGCTGAAGACTAAATCCATTTTCGGTATTCACTGACAGCTCATCCTGAGGCACTGCTTTCCTAGAAAGGACCACAAAAAGGGTAATCCTCGCTGTGTCCCATCACCTGCTTGTTGATAATAAGATTCATTATCCACACCCTTCCAACAGGTGTCATGAATATCAGGCCAGTATTTTTTTCCGTAATCCTTCTGATTATTACCAAAAAACACAATCAGACTGGACCGAAGACAAGACCTCCATGGTGGAGGTTCCCTTCCTTAATTTCTACCCTGGAAACTGCTCAGAAATGTTTTTACCTCACAGTAAGGTGTTACTCATATGGCTTTTATTTTAAACTCAACATCCCTTTGGCAACATACACAGCATATTTTAAAAGGCTCAAGAAGCTCAAACGTTAGCAGAAGTTGAAAACAAAAACTTACACACTGGAGTAATTGAAATCAATCTACTTGCAAGGGTTGTTTTTTTTGTTAGTGCCACCATTTTTACCACTTTTTTACGATCTTTAAATGTTTTGGTTGAGGACAACACACTTACAGTAGAGGAAGACGCGTCCACCCCCTCCATCCATATCCCTGAGTTTATTACCTCTTTATTAGACCATGTTTTATCATTTATGTCTTAGTCTGAATTTATTGTAATTTACTGTTCTCTTATGTGTTTTTTTTGTTGTTTTTTAAATTGTAAAATGATTTACAATATATAACTTTTTTTTATGGTGTCTTACCGAAACGTGTTCCATATGGTCACCCAATCTGTTACGTTTTACGGAATTTTTCTTTTTTACGGTGCATATCTGTCAGAACACTTTGTAAACTGATGTCTGTGAAGGTGCTGTATAAATAAAGGTTATTACAACAAATGGTTAGAAGGTGATTCTGTTTCCTTCATGTCCTGAGGAGGAGAGTCGATTGGCCTCGGTTTGGCCTTTGATCTCCACACATTTGACACAGACAGTTGGTTAACCAGGTCATGAAACGCATTCTTGGATATGCGAAGCAAATTAATGGTATAATAATTTGAATATTACAAGCAGCTGGATAGGTTATTGTGACTTTCAACCGCAACTTAAAAGATATTGGGTCACTTTTTTACTGTTCCCATTTCAATGCGTTAATTAAAGGCGCTATTTCTAATATCACTTCTATCCACAATAACCCTCCCAAATTTTTGAAAGCTCCGCGACAGTTCTGCACCATCCTAAGGCTCGGAGGCATCTTCACATTAATCCCCAGCCCTCACTATCTCTGACCATAAACTAAAAGTGGATACGGCCGATTCACAACTTCGCCATCCCCCCTTCTCCCTTGCTGTCCTGTTCTAATTTACTCTGCCTATGCATGAGGGTGACTTTGAAAACTCAACTGCACCATAAATAAGACACATTGGCATTAAAAGACTGTCAGATAAAAAATTATGGTGAAAAATATAATACAGACATGAAGTGTTGGACAAACTTTTTTCACTGCCGGTTTATTTTCAGTCACTGGTTTTCAGTTAAATTCCTCCCCCACTGTTTTAGTACGGAGGTGAGGGCTCTGAGGGGAGGAAGAAGAATTTGCACATATCCTGGATAGTAGATCTATTGGTAGAATGCCGGAGAAGGAGCTGCCAGGCAGGAGGGAGAGGGGAAGGGCAAAGAAGAGGTTTCTGGTTGTGGTGAGCGAGGACATGCACAACATTCAGGAATATTCTCTTCCTGTCTTGGTGATTGGTGGTGGCGATACAGGGGAAATAGTTTTTTATTGCATCCTGTTTTTACAGTTCTTGCTTTGCTCCACCTTTTTTGGTCCATTTCTGTCTTGTGTGGGAATGGGGCTGATGGGAAGTGGGGGGCTAAAGGGAAATTATTTTTATCATGTAAAGCAGTTTGTTTTACTTTTTTAATGTATGAAAGTGCAGTATGAATAAAGTCTTATTGATTGATTGATGTTTGGTTGGTTGATGTGACAGAGGACGGAAAACATGGAAACAGCCGATCTGCCTTGGCGACCCCTAAAGCAAACGGTCAAAAGAAAAAGACCTGTCCTCCTGATCGTTCTCTCCAAAGCCTCCGTTTGAATCTCCTCCTAACACTTAAAGAGGAGATTGCTCCACCTTGAGCGGGACTCTACCAAACATTTCTCTTTTTCTCTTTCAAAAATGTGTGTCACTTGACGGAACCTATTTATAATGTGACCCAGTGGCAGCATGTATATGCTAAAGAGTAAGGGTCCAATGACGGAGCCCAGGGGGACTCCACAGGTCATAGGGGCCAGCGAGGAGGAGGTATTAACCATGGATATTGAGAAAGTCTTATCTGATAAGTCTGATGTTTTCTGGCATATTAAAGAATATGAGGATACAACCAAAAACCTCTAATAAAGGTCAAATGGTTTACTTAAAACATGCCATACCAAAAAGTTGAGCTAATCTATCAAAATTGACTGTTTACCAAGAAATACAAAATTTCATCATGAAATATTATTTAGTCTTACTATTTAAAAACATGCTTGATCAAATGATTTGTCATTTATGGTCGATTTAAATTTCTCTTTTCCACATTTTTTTTTCTTGGTGAGAAATTCAAAGGGTTAAGAAGACGATACTAACTTTCTTCGCACAATAATAGTTTTCTGGTATTTTATTTCCACAGTCTTAATGCCTGAGACTTTGACCCATAAGGAGAAAACATTTTCCGTACATGACATTTAGTTCTTCATTTTTTGCAGAGGTTTGTAATCTTCTGTCATTTTTTAATAAAAGCTTTCTCTACTCCCATTTTGTCTGGCATGAGGAATTTTCTGGGATATAAGATGAGTAGATTAACCAAATGAAGCCATAAAAACCATGAGAACAGCGGCTGAGCCACTGAGGGATGTCCTCCACATACAGTAAGTACATCCGTCTAATTATGTCTATAAATTCCATATATTTATGTAGACCTAACTATGGCACATTTAATCAAATTTACTATGTTCCAAGCAGCAACTGGCTAATTTCCAAAAAAGCTTTTTCGTTATGAAGTCATTAAAGACATTTAATATGAGAATTTTGTTGAAGAAACTAGTTTTAGTCAGAATGACCTACGGTTAGCCAAAGGTTACGGAAAATATCCATGCATCATTTTAAACCTCATTTTTAAGACATTGTCTACACTTAGACTATATTTAATAAAGACGAAACAATCACGCCTGCATTTGTTTTTGGTAACCCTAATCCTCTGTTTGGGGCCCTGAAGACATCATTCAATATTCAAAAGAGTGAATATTATTTGTGAAAAAGGGGCACAAGTTGAAAGAGTATACATTCATTAGTTTAGGGATGACATAATACTTAATTTTTAAAACAAAAATGGCATTTTTTTCCTTTACAAATCAAATTTACTATAAATCGCCCAAAACCGGAGAGAAGAAATTGCTCCATTAACATATTTATTCATCATTTATTTTGATTATTTAAACTGCGTTCTGTTGCCTTCAGACTTAAACCTCTTGATGCAGTCTATCAATCGGCCACCGCATTCATCGCTCTGGATGCAGATCGTTGTTTAATCCATGAGGAAATTGCGTCGCTATAGCTGGAAATAAGGAATAAGAGTGGAACTTTATGGCAAACTTCCTGAAGTCTAAGAAATAACGGTAAAGGATAAGACCTTAAATGGTACGATTGCTGTATCTGTTGTCTGAACCGTAAAATGACCCTTTAGGGTTCAGACATAGGCAAAAATGCACCTTTTTTATATTTATAACTTATATCATCATAGAATTGGTACCTAATGAGGTTCAGATGGGATAGCATGTAAATTTTTTACCATTTTTTCACACAAACATTTATTAGTAGTTTATTTAATTTTTGTCTCAATTCTTTTATTATATATTCAAGCATTAGGTTCTATATTTTAACAAAGTCTTTGACATCTAAGAATAAAATGTCATTTTCAGAGCATTTAAATCTTTATATGTTTTGCTAGACGAGATTTAACCGTTTCATAGCAAAAAACTGTGACAAAATTCTGTGTTTTTCAACTATTTTAGCCAATTTCATTTAAAAAAAAAAAGGTATCAAGAATCTTTTAATTTACAAATTTGTTCAAATTAAACGTATATACCCGTGACCTTCATCAATGATTTTGTACCCTTAAAATTAAACAAAGGTCTCCAGTTAACACACTAGGTGCCTCCTTTGTACCTCATTGGGTTTTCTTTTGAAAAATTGACCCTTTGTTACAAAAACGATTCCCCCTATCTCTCTGTGAGGGGGCGACTTAGTTCACTTTCTACAGAAATCAAGTTTGCGCTGCAAAAGATCCCAATACTAGCTGATTCTCTCAAATCAATATTAACAATGACAATGTGAGCCAGTGTTTTGAATATAAATAAACATGCATCAGCCTCAACAATGTGTGTGTTTGTTTAGTTTTTTCAGCTGTTCAAAAAAAATCCTAATTTCACTTTTCCTTTCTTTCTTTTATTTTTACATATACGGTATAGTCACTATCAGAGCTTTGCCTTATGACATTTTTTGGGAGAAAAATGTCATAAGGCACTGACTTTATTCCCAGAATCCTGACTTTAATTCTGACTTTGAAGTCAGAATTCTGAGAAGAAAGTCAGAACTTGTGAGTTTAAAGAAAGAATTCTGAGACTAAAGTCTGAATTCGCAGATTGAAGTCAAAACGTAAAGAAAAAAATAATAATTTACTCAGCCATATATGACCCTTAACCCTCCTCCATAAGTTAGAGACTTACATTCTTTCCACTTTTTGGTTTCCATGGTTACAAAATGAATTTGGGGATATTCTGTTATGAGGGTTGGAACATAACTTAAAAACTGTTGTTTTTGTATCTAAACATCTCCCATCTCCTTTGAATCCCAACTCCTGTGTTTGAATCCCACATCAAGCACATCTGCAAGATCTCCTTTCACCATCTCAGAAATATCTCGAAACTCCGTTCTTCACTCACCTTGAGTGATGCTGAAAAGCTGGTCCAAGCGTTTGTCTCCTCCCGACTGGATTACTGTAACGCACTTCTCATCGGGATCCCTGATAAAAGTCTTCAAAGACTACAGTATGTTCAAAACAGTGCTGCAAGGATCCTGATGAGAGTTCGTAAACACGAACACATCACCCC